>CP136055.1:309441554-309787125 GCA_032464435.1 Aegilops umbellulata | reverse complement strand
GTTTTTTGTGAGAGACGGCTTCGCAACAAGCTCTCTAGACCTTGCAGCTATCTTGAACTCACACGGGCATCGAGGACAGCATACTTTATCCGCTCGTACGCCAAGGATATTCTCCCATACAGATGACCTTAATGCCAGCGTCTCGTCACCCTTCTGAAGATTTGTTCCTAGCACAAAATTTGCTACGTCGAATAGGGATGGTGTCGGTTTATCACAATCTTCTACAGGATATTCTGGTTGGTAGTTCACCGATGCTTTTCAATCAAGGTTGTATGGCTCCAACTTCTGTTTGTCCCCTGTGATGGCTGCCCCACAGAAGTATATGTCCTCCCGAGACAAGAAATCATGAAGCTCACCTGGTATGGAGGGCACGTGTATTATGTGGTACACCAAAACATCATCTTTGAGGCACAGCTGAAGGACAGCGGTGCGTTGGATCTTCCCAGTGGCACGCTCCGTGTACTCTACGTCGAGACCGATGACATTCGTCTCCACCTTTTGGAGGGAGTTGGATACATTGTTGATCCACTTCCGAACAACCCTTGGGTGGTCGGTGACTGTGGCAACTATGCTCAACGAGCCTTCGATGAGGACATGTTGGACGCTAAAAACCTGCATCTCGATCTCTTTCGCCATTTGGAACCGCTGGACCGGAGGGCTATGGTTTGGAGAATTAGGATTAGATGGCTAATCTAACTGAAGAAGATGATTATTTATAGGGGCTTCAGAATTACTCCAGGAGGATGTGAAGAGGTTAAAACAATGTGAATGCAGTGTGGTTTGGATGCAAATGAAGATCAAGGAGTAGTGAAAAAGCCGAGGAAAATTGGTTCCCGATGGAGAAGTAAATGGGAGAAGTTATGCGCATGCATGAGGACAGGTGCGGTGGTTTGACTGCTACATGCAATGGATTGGACGGGCTCTTTGGTTGCCTTTTCTCTCTCCCACGCGCACAGAGTGGCCCACTTGCATGCTGCAGTTTATTGGCTGGAGTCGGGTTGCAGCTGCTCATGCGTACGCTAATTAATGCTGTGAATGCGGGGCATGGAGGGAAATGGGCGCATGCAAAAGGGTATATACGCAGACTAATTAGAGAAATACTGAAAAAAGTTCTGCGCAGACAAAAGAGGACCGGAGGGAGTACTACTCATGTTCCTACTATGGTTAAGGAATATGTGGTTATCCTCAAAAAAAGAAAAGTCCTTCTTCGCGCTTCCGCATGCACGAGAATTTGGTTCTGCTCGCAATATGGATGATAGCTGGAGGATGAAGTGAACCCAGAGGCATGCTAGCACGGGAGTGTACTCATGTTCCTACTACTCCTACTAGTAGTAGTAGTACAACTGTGGTACACTTGATGGTCAAAATACTATTATTCATCCGGTCCTCACAGTGAAGTGACAAGACCCTGCGCCCGAGGTGACATCAGTCCAGGCGGCGTGTCCGGGTTACCAAAGTCAGCCTCACCTTGTGCAATGTGCAGTCACTGTCACCGCCGCTGTATAGCATGCCTTGCCTCATCTCCCTCTCCCCTAGCACCACTCCATCTCTATCTCCGGCCCATCTCCGTCTCGCCAGAGATCCTGAGGTCACTCTTCATTATCTCACTGTGCCCCCGCATACCCTCGCCTCGCTCGCCTCCCCCTGTACCACTATTCCCTCACTAGCCGCTCCAGCACCGACAGCCTTCTCCCCCGTAAATCAAGCCCCCCAAAACCCCATCTTCCAAAATCCACCATGGCCGAACGTGAACCGCGCAGGATCCATATGAGCCGTGATTGGAGCTATATCCCCAGTGACGTCCTCGACCTCTGTTGATCGTGTATGGATATGTTGAGCACTCTGCGGCTGGTTGCATGCTCGAGGGGCATGCACACGGCCATCGTTGAAGCGAGGCCTAAGCTTTTCAAGACACCCTGCTTGCTACTATCTGGTCTTAGAGATTGGCTCACCATGATACGGAGGCGTACATGATGCCCCTCGACTTCAATCCGATCTCCATTAGCCGAAACTTCTTTGCAGGTATGTAGTGGGTCACCGTACATCATTTCCCTCGACTTCGATCCGATCACCATCGCTCGAAACTTCTTGGTAGGTATGTACTGGGTCGGCATAAACTCCCACTGGATGGCTGCCGTCAGAGAAGACGGTAAAAAGTTGGTGCTCGTGAACTTCCAGACCTCCCATGAGATTATCCTTCCTCCGTTGGATTATATAGAGTATTACCATTGCGGTACTAGTCATCTAGATTACCGCGTCAGTTGGACGGACCTTGTTTTGCAGAAGATTGTAATCTGCCAAGTGCCCACACGACATGCGGATTACGCAGACTTCAAGCTAATTGCCTTGTTCGACAAGGGACTCGCCTATCTTTACGCCGGTGCCTTCTTTAGATGGAGACAACTCAGCTCGCAGTGGATCGTCGTCAAAGCTGATACACACTTCTGTGATGCTATTGAACACAATGGCATCATCTAGGCGATCGACAAAGCAGATGGCATCACGTATTGCTGGGACGGCGCCTGTAAGTTGTTTCCGTCCCATGTTAATGATGATGCCATGACACTGTTTGAACTTTTTGTGATGATTGGCATATCCCTGTTTGAGCAGAATTTGAGTAGAACTATGGCAATGTATTAGAGACGCCGTAAATCAGCTATATTTGTAATGAGTTAATTCATGCGATTGTGATCATGTCATTACAGCCAATTTGTACCCCCTAAATAATCAAACGGTTAGGAATATATAGATATTCTCCTTATTTTACCGTAATCTATATACTACTACTGAATATGAGTGTGTATCAATGGCCATGTTAGTTTCCTCATTTTCATGATGTAGAAACATGCACCACACTGTTGGTTTCATCTAACCATACATTAGGGAAGTAAATGTGCATATGGAGAACTCTATATTTGGAAGTAGTGAAATCATGTAATGCTTACCATGTGTACATACCTATATTCTCCCTTCAGCAATCAATGGCCAGAATAATATCCTCACAAAAAATTTGCCCACAGAACATGAGTATATAACAATGCATGGTCTGTTAGTTACCTTGAAGATTGAAGAATTTGTTTGTGAGGACAGAACATGATTCCATAACATGCATGACATGGTAGTTTCCTATGAAGAATCGATAGCGACATAACATGAGTATAACCATGCATGGCACTTCTATATTTTCAAACCCAGTATACATTTCCTTGTATTTTCCTCCCAGTTCCAACAGGGGCATATCAATGTTGTTTCTTGCATTATCCTACTCATAATCTGAACAATGCTGATCTTACGTTAACAATGCATGTCCTTTTTGATATGATGTAGTGTCCCTACAGTTACTGCCCTTTGTAATCACACCACCTTTGCCAAAAACAGGGAAGCACAACTGGTTCCTCGCTCGATCAGACGACGGCAAAAGACTGATGATCATTCGGACACATGAGCCGGAAAATTTATATTGCAAAAACCCCAATGTACACAAGCACCATGAAATACGTGAGTATCCGGACAGTGGCTTTTACGTCTATGAGCAGGATACCAGCTTGTTGGGGCCTTCAGGATTTTTTAGTTGGAGGCGGGTAAACAGCCTTGGTTCACACTCTCTGTTTCTCGAACTCAATTATCCGATTAACCAGGAGATCACCGTTGGCAAAGACCTTGATGGCAGAGAGGCTCTGTTTGCTATGGAAAACTGTGTTGGCGAGCCCTAGGAGTTCAGGAGCAAACTCCCCTGATTGTCAACGATACAACCTGCAGCCAAAAGAAGGTGAGAATGACAAAGGCATCCGGATTAACTTTGATCCTTGGACGTCTCAATTACGACAGGTAGTGATGTGGTTCAAGCCTTCAGGTTGATAGTTAATTGGGCTGTTGCGTCAAAAGGGTGGAGTACTGGTGTCTCCGGATCATTGGTCGCTGAAGCGGGGATGCAAATTATGATGGTTTTGGATCATCTCTTCGAATGACTTTGTTGTCTTTGCTGCTTGTTCTGGATGGGTAGTTCTTTATTTTGTTATGCATATTCCTTGTCATTTGGTCATCCTTGTCTATGTCACTCTTACTATGTAATAGTTGGATTTGTTTAGAATGTCATTCTCGTCTGGATCACGAGAGTCTGAGCGATGCAGATGGGTGCATTTCGGTGGTGTAGCAAGACTTCTTATGTACTATCATGTCTTGTTGTCTATGTCAATAGTAGTCACTAGTCAGTGTTTGAATGTTGTATATATCGTTGTTTCGAACTGTTTATTGTCTCGAACTACTGCTGGGCTAAATGAGGGCATCACCATTCTCCAGTGTTCAGAGTGTATCTCCTTTTTTCAAGTTATATAATTTGAGCTTAGTGTCTTTTCGATGATGTAAACTTGTTTGGGCCAGTGAGGTGTCATTGAATATGGGCCGAGTAGTAACGCAATGCCAAACAGGTCAATTATGACTCTCAGGTCGGGCTCTCAAAAGATCCTAAAAAAAGGTCGGGCTCTCCAAAAAAGAAAGAATAAGGACTCTTAGGACGACATGTGGGCGCCACCGGTGTTTTCGTGCGCTTGTGCACCGACAGCATATTGGCGCGTGTTCGAAATTCAAGCTACCTTTTCATCCCCAATCTCCCGCCCCTCCCCACCTCTGGAATCTCGATTCCTACTCCAGTTCCCCCAAATCCCCCTCCTATACTCCCTGTACTCAAGCTCACTGTCATGTCGCCGGTCAACGCGGATCTCCGAGCCGGAGATCCTGAGGTCTGTCCTGCCTTCGGTCGCTGCGTGCTGTCGCTCAACAGTGGCATGGCGGCGCTTGACGACTAGTTTGCCGGCAAAGAGCTGATGGTAACCATCAACGGCGACCGACCTCCCGTCTCGCCGGACGACCTTGTCAAAGCTCTTGACATTGCGCATGACATCCAAATAAGTGACTTGCTTGTCAAAGTCTGTCCACCACCAGCTGATTTCTTCGTCAGGTTCCGGACAACTTTCGACTGCAGTCGTGTGTTTGAATCTTCCCGGCGTTTGTTCTGCGATGGCGCGCTGGTGAGCTTTGATCGGTGACACCCAGGATGGGGCTCGGTGCCCTCTGAGCTTGAGTTTTTAACAAAGCTTACCTTCCATGGCATGCCTCGATGTGCTTGGAACAACGAGTCCATGAATGAGCTTATCAACGACCTTGGAGGTGAGCTCGTAAGTATGTTTGTTCCTCCAGACAGCTGGGCTCTGATGGTTATGGCATGGATGAAGAAGCCGTCCACCATACCGAAGGTGATTGGTGTTGAGATATCGGTGCAGGAACCGGGGTTGTACTATTTGTCGCCACCAAGGCCTCCACGGACCACGTTAGGGATGTACCTATATCGAGTGTTCATGCATGTCGAAGAAGTGGTCAATCCATCGATCAAAGTCCTGCCGCCACCGCTGGTGCCAGGGTCCGTTGACAACGTCCATTATAGGAGTCAACGTCAGACTATCCCCGTGTTGCTCGGAATGATGGATGGCACAGGGCCTACTCCATCGCGCGGCGGAGGCCACTGCTTCTTTGGGAGAAGAGGCAGGACTGGCTGCCTGGATGTGCTCTAATTTGAGGTAACAACTGAATCTTGTCAGATATTAGTTAAATCCGAGCTATGGGTGTGAAGCACTGATGTGCCAGTACATTTGATTGTGACCTGTTCTAATTTTGTACCTGAACTTTTTTTAGAAAGGGTTGTACGTCAACTTAATGTGCTAGCAGAACTTATTATGTTGTCTGTCTGTTTTCTTTGCACAACATTCAAGATATTTCCCTGTCATTGATAAAGAAGATGAACCGTTATGTACAAGTTCGTTGGTTTCAAGATAGCCCTACCCGTAGCGACCCATTGCTTCCATCCTGATTGTGCCGCCTGTGTGAAATTTTTGTATGCAAGTTAAGTGTGCTATGATGTTCCATATGATTGTGTCAACTATATAAGTTTTTACTAAGCATCAACAATGCATATGGCTGAAATATGTATTTACGAGCATCGACCGATGGGTCTCTCTCTCTATCTCACACACACACACACACGCACATACGCACACACACACGCACAAGTGGGACCCATTGAATTATTTCTTTGCTCGTGACAACTTTTAATTAGGTTCACTGTAATCTAACTTTTTTCTTAAGTTATTAATTGAGCTCACTGACTTCAAAAAGTTGTACAGAAGCCTTGTTTGGGCCTTTCCGGCGTCGCTGAATGTGGGCTGAGTAGCCATGTTAGGTTGTACTGTACTACACAGGCCTTTTTTTTAACATCAGCAATGCAACTGGGCCGACAGTTGTACACAATATTCGGGTCAACTTGTTATTCTCCGCCCCACTGGGCTGCAAACTTTCCTAGGAGGTATGCATTAGGCTTAACAAGAAAATGGACTTTAAGAAATAATAAGTGGGATGTAATTATAATAACTGGGCAGTAACTATAAAAATGCAACAAACGCGTAATTAGTTTAAAAAATACATTATTTTAGGAATTTGAAAATTTTAATTTCATTACTTGTTGCGCGCGCAATATTTCGTTGGATTTTAACGTAATACAACTTTATTTTGAAATCATATTTAATCTGACTAGAAATTTCGGATAAAAATATTTGGGATCCCATAAAAATGTGGGAATTTTTTTTTTTGAATTCTGTTTTGAGCGGTTGGTTGAAATTATTAATCGTTGTCCTAGCTAGAAAATGGGCTGTATTTTTAACAAACTGTAAATGGGCTATAGTAAAATTCCATTAGAATTAAAAAATGGGTTATACGTTCTTACAAATCGCAGATGGGCTATATGTTCTCTGCCACACACTTGTGGGCCTTCTAAGTTGACGCGTCCCCTAAAAAAACTAAGTTGACGCGTATGCAAGGCTTTGTCAACAACACACGGTTCTGGCAGCTGTGGCCGTTGGATGTCCATCCAACGGATGTCGTGCTTCTTCTTCAATCTCGGATATTCTTGCTTCAGCCGCCCAAAAAAGGATTCCTCCCCCTGACATTTGGGCGCACCGTTTCGGAGGCTGCCCTGTGGGCCTACTAAGTTGACGCGTACCAAGGGCTTTGTCAACTTAGTCAATATAAACAATTCTACCTGCAGTGACTGTACGATGTCCATCCAACAGCCGTAGTGCTTCTTCAACCTCTGGTCTTCTTGCTCCAGCCGCCCCAAGCAGCGTCGGTTGTGTCGCGTGTTCCTGCCTCCCGTGGCCAGCTGTGATGCCGCGGAGGCCTCACCGCCCCCTACTACTCCCACTGCTGGCCAGGCCATCCCTCTACTCACCCACACCCCCTGTTATTCCGCGGCGACGGCAGCCTCACACCGCAGCCGAACCAATGAACCCTCGTACTCCTCTCCGTGCGGGCTTCCACTGCCGCGTCTTTCCCGGCTCCGTGTCATCCCCTTCCTAGGCCTTGCCGTCATCCATCGCCCTGGTGCTCTCAGCGCAGCGTGGTCAACGTGGTCAAGGAATGACTTCCATCGGACGTGGACTGTACGTGGAGAGGCTAACAGCTGGGTCCACGACGGCAGCAAGGAAGTGCCTCCTTATTACGCGGAAAATAATGATTCCTCCACCTGACAACAGGGACCCGCCGGACGGGCCACTGTATTTAGCGAAAAAAACGTTTCCCCCCTGACTGCTGGGACCCACCGGACGGGCCACCGTATTGCGCGTAAAAAAACATTCCCCTTGCTGTCAGCTCGGACCCACCGGAAGTGCCTCCTTATTACGCACAAAAAAATGAATACTCCCCTGCTGGTTGGGACCCACCTTGGTGGGAGGCTGACTTGTAGGCCTACTAAGGTAACGGGGATGGAGTGCTTTGTTAACTTAGTCAATATGAACGATTCTAGCTCCAGTGACCGTACGATGTCCATCTAACGGCCGTAGTGCTTCTTCAACGTCTGGTCTTGTTGCTCCAGCCGCCCAAAGCAGCGTCGGTCGTGCCACATGCTCCTGCCTCCCATGGCTGGATGTGCTGCCGTGGAGGCCTCACCGCCCCCTACTATTCCCACCGTTGGTCAGGCCCTGCGGCGACGGCAACCTCACACCGTAGCCGAACCAATGAACCCTCGTACTCCTCTCCGCGCGGGCTTCCAATGTCGCGTCTTCCCCGGCTCCGCGTCCTCCCCTTCCTAGGCCCCGCCGTCATCCACCGCCCTGGTGCTCTCGGCATGGCGTGGTCAACGTGGTTAAGGAACGGCTTCCATCAGACGTGGACTGTACGTGGAGAGGCTGACAGCTGGGTCCACGGCCGCAGCAAGGAAGTGCCTCCTTATTACACGCAAACTAATTATTCCTCCACCTGACAGCGGGGACCCACCAGACGGGCCATCGTATTTTGCGAAAAAACGTTTCCCCCTGACTGCTGGGACCCACCAGCTACATCTTCGCATGCAAGGAAGTGCGTCCGGGCAAAAAAAAATGATTCGCCCCCTGACTGCTGGGACCCACCAGCTACATCTTCGCAGACAAGGAAGTGCCTGACAGTCGGGACCCACCTGGTCGAAGCATACGTAGCTTTGTCATTCTAGTCGCGAACGTGTACGTACATACTGGTCGATGTAGAGGCGCGCACGTAGCATGTACACGTACGTACAGCTGCCAGGGTGCAAGAAAGTAAATATGGCCACGTACGTACATACGGGCGGGGTCTCGAATGCCTACTCGCGCGTAAGTACGGCCAAGACTCGTGTACATGGCTGGGTTGGAACAGAGAAACAACATCGTCGTCGTGTTCATGGGGAGGCAACGAAATGCGTCGTGTTCATCGGGAGGCAACGGAACGCGTGGGAGACAACCGGCTTGGACGGAACAGCCGATGGAAACGAGGCCTAGCGTACCGCAGAATGGAGGAAATGGCCTTGTGTTCGACAGGCCATGTTCGAAACGGGATCCTGTTCATCGGGAGGGGTCTGACGTACCGCAAAACGGAGGAAATGGACCTCCTACGGTTGAAACGGGGGTCCTGTTGATCGGGAGGGTTGTGGCATACCGCAAAACGGAGGAAACAGACTTGTGTTGGAGCGCTACGGTCGAAACGGGGGTCCTGTTCATCGGGAGGGGTGTGGCGTACCGCAAAACAGGACTCCACGGGATACTATTCATCTCCACCATCGACCCCCTCCAGCCTCCACGGGCTACTGTTCATCCACCGTCGACCTCCTCCAGCCTCCACCAGCGACTGTTCATCCATGGGCTCCTGTTCATCCAGCCTCCACCGCGCGCTACTCCACCGGCTATTATTCAACCAGCCCTCTCCACGGGCTCCTGTTCAACCACCCCTCCACGGGCTACTGTTCATCCAACCCTCCACGGGGTGGTCCTGTTCATCCTGCCCTCCACGGGGTGGTCCTGTTCATCCTGCCCTCCACGGGGTCATGTTCATCCAGCCCCAACCGGCTCGATCGATTGGGGTCATGTTCATCCAGAGGCAACACCACGGGGTCCTGTTCATCCACCCCCACCGGAAACAGTTCATCCAAACCCCCCAGCAACGCTCACTGTTCATCCAGAGGTAGCATCGATCGGCTTCAGCTAGCAGCAGTAGCGAAGGAATCGCTCGATCGGGTTCAGTTAACAGCCATCGATCAATCGCTCGGGTTCAGTAACATGTAGCCTGCAGTGCAATTGCTTGGGTTCAGTTAGAGCCCAACGCCTCGCTCGGGTTCAGTTAGAGCCCAACGCCTCGCACCCACGCGCGTGTGTGTATGAGAGAAACGCGCATCGCTCGGCCCCGACCACCCACCGTAACCGGGAACACTCCAATATTTTCCTCGCCCTCGCTTCTACCACGGTTTTTACCGTCATGGACGGCCCAAAGAATGTCATGCAGCTGCGTCTTCAACCCGCCCAGGATGAAAAGCCCATTTTCTGTCATGATTTTTTGTCATAGAAGTAGGACCCCACCACATCTTTGATGATACCGTGTTTTGTCACAATTATTGTCATAGAAGTGTCATAAGTATGACAGAAAAAAAATTCATTCGACCCAAAATGTCACGGATGTGTCTTTTTTTGTAGTGGTAACAGTAGCAGTTCTGTAGTGATTGTAGCAGCAACACTACAAAAGTAACTTAGCAAAGATCAATATGTGAAAAGCTCGTAGGCATTGGATCAACAATGGATAATTGTGTTTGATAATATTCATCACATAGCAGTCATAACCTAGGGCGACACAGAACTAGCTCCAATTCATCAATGTAATGTAGGCATGTATTCCGTATATAGTCATACATGCTTATGGAAAATAACTTGCATGACATCTTTTGTCCTACCCTCCCGTGGCAGCGGGTTCCATAAGGAAACTAAGGGATATTAACACCTCCTTTTAATAGAGAACTGGGACAGAGCATTAGCACTTAGTGAATACATGAACTCCTCAAACTACGGTAATCACCGAAAAGAATCCCAATTATTGTCACCTTAGGGTATGCAGATCATAACTCGTAATATGTGTGTATAACTTGCAAGATAAGATCAAGAACTCAAATATATTCATGAAAACATAATAGGCTAAGATATGAAATCATGGCACTCGGGCCCTAGTGACAAGCATTAAGCATAGCAAAGTCATCGCAACATAAATCTCAGAACATAGTGGATACTAGGGATCAAGCCCTAACAAAACTAACTCGATTACATGATAAATCTCATCCAATCCATCACCGTCCAGCGAGCCTATGAAGGAATTACTCACTCCCAGCGGTGAGCATCATGAAATTGGTGATGGAGGAAGGTTGATGATGATAACGGCGTGGATTTCCAGCCTCCGGAGCCCCGAACGGACTCCAGATTAGCCCTCCCGATGAAGAACAAGAGGTGGTTGTGGATCCGTATCGTAAAACATGATGAATCTTTCTTTCCGATTTTTTTCTCCGCGAATAGGTATATATGAAGTTGGACTTAGGGTTGCCAGAGGTCCAGGGGCTCCGCAAGCTCACCAGGCGTGCCCCTAAGCTTGTGGCTCCTGGGTGGCCCCCCTCTGATATATTTTTCCGCCAATATTTTTTATATATTCCATAAATTTTCAGGTCAATCCGAGAACTTTGATTTCTGCACAAAAACAACACCATGGCAATCCTGCTGAAAATAGCGTTAGTCCGTGTTAGTTCCATTCAGATCATGCAAATTGGAGTCCAAAACAAGGGAAAAAGAGTTTAGAAAAGTAGATACGATGGAGACGTATCAAGTATCAAGTACAAGATGATCTATCCCGAAATCGTATATATGTGTTCTAAACCATAAGGCTGGTAATCGTGCCTCCAAAGACTGAACCCCACAACTTATATATGCACCGGAGGTACCTAGGTTATCCATATGTTCGGTGGCCAACATGCCTTCCATTGAGCTATCCTTGAAGTACAACCCAAGTGTTCGGAGGTTTTTCATCTTAGTCACACCAAGGTTCATGGCTTCTGGAGTCCTTCCTTGTGATGATCAATGGGCGCAAGCTCGGCCCATGGACTGCGGTTCGTACAGGTTAGTAACCCCTAGTTCAGGACACCGTCACTCCCGCCGATCACAAGCGAGGAACCGGGAAGCCCTGTAGGCATTTAGCTTTTATAAGATGCAACCATAGCCCTCCCTCATCCTTTAGAATCACAACGCCCATCTCAGCATAAGGGACACATTCATGCATTGGGCTGAAATCCTGGGTCCTTAGGGAAGCAGATATCAGCCCACTAAACCCCATTGGCGACAAGTTGGAAGTATTGTGTATTACTTTCTCCCTTCAAGATGAAGTCGACTTTGGATCTTTAGTAATATTTGATTTACTCTTCTCGCAAAAGACGTGCAATCTTCTCATTGGATTGATTTTTCAATTCAATCTCTTGTTGTGACAATATGCAAGTTTCTGCGATTTTATTGAGGTCATCAATAATGGTGGTGAGTCGTTGCTTTTCTTTTTTGTATATTCAATTGGTGTGTTTCACCTATCCAGATAGGTATTGCCTTATGGCTTTTATTTTAAAGTTCCATCTTTGAATAGGTGTGCGACCAATTGCGGGTCTCTCCCATATATTCTTGATTATGTCTGCAAAGCCTTCTCGGTGCAACTATCCCAATTCAAACTTGAAAGGGCGGCAAGCTGATGGGTTTGTAGAACTAGAATCAAGAATGATGAGTGCATGATTTGATAGTGCCTCGATACGCTCTAGGGCACGCACAGTTATGAGAGGAAATTTTATCTCCCATTCGGTATCTGTGAGAACCCTGTCAAGCTTTTCATATGTTGGCACAAAACGGTTATTGGCCCAAGTGAATTGTCGGCCAGACAAACTGACTTCTCGAAGATTCAAACTGTCAATTACAATATTGAATAGGAAATACCAATGAGTGTCAAAGCGGTCATTATTTTTCTCTTCCTGGTACTTAAGGATATTAAAGTCCCCTCCAATAAGCATTGGATGTGGGTTATCCTTAGCCAGGTTCACCAATTCGCGAAGGTAAGCGGATTTATGCTCATCTTGGGCAGCCCCATAGATTGCAACCATACTCCATGTAAAATTATCAGCTCTATTTCGGAGGTGGAATTTCATGTGAAAGTCACCAGTCGAAAAGGCTAACAAGTCCATGGTTGCGGTTTGTATCCCAAGTAAGATTCCTCCAGACCTTCCACGTGCTGGTAGACTATGCCATGTGAAGTCCAAACCACTTGATAAGTGGTCTAAGACATGTGCACGAAAGTCACATTTACCGGCCTCGAAAATTGCTACGAAATCCAACCCATGTTCTCGCACACAATCACCGATGTGTTTATGTTTAGCCAAGTCTGAAAGACCTGTGCTATTCCAAAACATGCCTCTCATGTGGAAACTCGGATGGGGGTGGATTTCTTCGCCTTCTTGGGCGGATTTTTTCTCTTTTTTGAGGAATGAGATTTAGATTTACACGAAGACGTTGTGAAGTCACAAAACATTAACCCGGGTCTTGCATCGTCCAATCCTACCTTGGTAACCACTCCAACCAAGTGGGAGAGAAGCGGACCATCATATGTGGCATCTGCCTCCTCCTCCTCAGTATGGGGGTTAGGTAAGGTGCTCAAACACTTAGGAGAAACCTTTAATCGGTCGATTTCCATGCGTTTTAGCGCTCTCACCAAAACATGCACATCAACATCATTCTTTCCAATTGCAATTCCAACATTATTTAAACATGATGAAATGCGAGAACCAAAAAAGGAAAGGAATGATTTATTGCAGGGTGTACCTATTGGGGAGTCGAGGTTATGCTCCGCTTGGCACCGCATTGCCTTGGAGAGGGAATTCTCATCCATGGTTGATAACCCATCAGCAGAGGAGACGTGACGACCGCTACGTCGGATGAGAGTAGTCGTTGTAGTAGAAAGACTCGTCATCGGTGACTATATCCTGTAGCAAGCTCACCGTTCATGTTTGAATGCCTTGTATAATGCGGCAGCCCAGACAACGGCGTGGTGAGGGATATAGTCTACATAGGCACTGGAGCGCTTGAACTTGAATTTGGAGAACTGACAATCTCTGAGTTTCCATTCTCCGCCCTTTTATTCAAATCACCATCATATTCTTCAGCATCACGGTCATTACCTCTGTTTCGACTATGGTCACGCCTCCACATAAAAGGAATAAAATCCTTATCTGGAATATAATCTTCCTTTTCAACCTGATAGTGGAAGGTATATCTGTCCAGCTTGACAAACTCCTCAGCAGAAGCCGATTCTCCTCCCAAGAAATCATCAGAGGAGAAAATATCGAGTGCACCGCAACCTGAATGCGAACAATACCGTGGCGACGCAAGACACAAAAACCAATAGCCCAAAGTCCGAGAAAGTGCCGAAGGGAGTGTGGGACGCCGCCAACATGCACCCAAACAGTCTCAAGAGTAACATAAGATGGGACATCTTCCACGTTCCATTCTTTGAAAGAAATCTAAACGTTGTGTGAGTTGATTCGAAGCTCTAGGTCCACCATTCGGTGAAGATCCTTGAAGCAGGGAAACGACGCCAAGAAAGTGCCATTGCCATGAGGGACAGCCTCCCACTTCCATTGAGCCTGGGTCCGAACAAACTTAGCAAACTCTTCTTCAAGCACCGCTGCAGGAATCTCACCACCAGAGACCGTGACCAAGGCGGTTGGCAACGCTGATGGAGTACTATCAACGTCCTTGCTCGTGTACTCAGAGATCTGAATGAACCTGGTAGCATTTGTTCCTTGTCCACAGAAAGACACCAATGGTCGTGGTTGCTTCAGCACGGGACAACAAAATAATCCGTGTTTGAAATTGTTGCAGATGTAGCAATAGTTCAACACTGTACAATTCTTGGAATATGATCGTCGGCTCGGCATTTGAAGCAGTGCATTTTCTGTTTCTTTGTTTTAGCCACAATAGCAGAGCCCTTGACTGGTTGAACATCCCGAGCTGGCCTGGGGTTGGACTGTACTGGAGCCGAGGGAGCGAACTGCAGAGTCGGTGCAAGTATTGCCTGGCCCTGTACTCACCAGCGATGGAGCCCTACTGGACTTTTGTTTCTTTCTTTTGTTATGCCGGTTGGACGAAGCTTCATGTGCAGGAAGTGTTGGCACAGAAGACCATCGGCGTAGGTGCAGCAATCGACGGGGTGGCCTGCCCAGCCATGGTAATTGGGGCTCCCGTGTATGGCGGCCCGGCCGAGGAGCCAAAACCAGGAACTGTTCCTGAGAGACAGCCGCGGAAGGGGACTGCGCTGCACAGTGCACACTACCCAGCCAGTCGACCACTCCAGGGCGGCCGCGGATTGCTGCTGACCATGGTCGGAGGAGGTTTGGCGCGGACGGCGTTGGCTAAGGGGCGAAGGTGGAGGCCCGATGCGTTGAGGTGCACGAGATTGATCCGGCAACGGAGTAGGATGCAGACACCAAGCCCGTACGACTCCTTCCCTAAGAGAAAAATCCGTTTGACGGGGCCATCTCGACGTTTGTGCCTCGCTAGCATAGACCCATGTGGCGGCTGCCAGGGATTTCGAATTGCCTCGGCCGAGCCATCCGCATCTGGATCCACCGGCTGCGCCTCCGCCTCTACCAGGGACGGCGGCACGTCCGGCATGAACGCCGCGAGGACGATCGGCTGCACCGCACGGGGACGCAGCAGAGGCCCCTTCCAGGGTATGGGCACTCCACGGCCAACACGAAGCGCGGTGGCCGGCGGCGCGGAGAATATGTTTTAGGGCACCTGCACCCAGACCCGTCTATTCTAGCCATCCATTTTCCAACTCGCGATTCGTGCAAGTACATTTCTCTTTTTTGTTTCTCTCACATAGAACATGTTTTGAACTTCAAACTTCCGCAACACAGCAAAGCTTTCTATCTAGAATCTAGGATAAAACTTTCACATTTTTTTCGTCCAAAATAAATATACGAATTAAGATTTTTTGGTTAAAAAACTTATTTTTAGTATTTACGTCGGACCAAAAAATATAGAAGTTTTATCTCACGTTCTAGTTAGGAAGCTTTATTGTGTTGTAAAGTTTGAGATTCAAGACATGTTCTATATGAGAGAAACAAAAAAGAGAAATTTACATGTAAAATGTTAGTTGTGTTGAACAGATCTCAAAGCAATATTGGAAAGTTAAGATAGATGGGCTTGGGTGCAGGTGCTCAAAACATCCGCATACTCGGCGGCGCCCCGACAGCTACTTGATCCGGAGATCTCCTGCGACCAGATGACACCGAATTAATAGGAAAAGAACCGCTGCCTATCTGGCTGGAAGAAGAAGCAGGCGGCGTTGATCCACGACACTCCCAAACACGCGACTCCAGCGTCGGGAAGCCAACGTCATTCCAGAATTCCTGTACCAATTCATCTTTCGTCTTCCTTCTCCTCCCATGCACGGTCTTCCAAGATCCCCCATCATCTTCATGATTTTCGCCGGAAAGGACCATGTCGGTGATACGTCTCCAACGTATCTATAATTTTTTATTGTTTCATGCTATATTATATTCTGTTTTGGAAGTTTAATGAGGTTTATTATACACTTTTATATTATTTTTGGGACTAACCTATTAACCGGAGGCCCAGCCCAGAATTGCTGTTTTTGCCTATTTCAGAGTACAGAAAAAGAATATCAAACGGAGTCCAAACGGAATGAAACCTTTGGGAATGTGATTTTCGGAACGAACATGATCCATAGGACTTGGACCCTACGTCAAGACATCAACCAGGAAGGCACGAGGTAGGGGGCGCGCCTACCCCCCCCCCCCCCAAGGCGCGCCCTCCACCCTCGTGGGCCCCGTGTTGCTCCACCGACGTACTTCTTCCTCCTATATATCCCTACGTACCCCCAAAATACCAGATACGGAACCAAAAACCTAATTCCACCACCGCAACCTTCTGTACCCGTGAGATCCCATCTTGGGGCCTTTTCCGGAGCTCCGCCTGAGGGGGCATCGATCACGGAGGGCTTCTACATCAACACCATAGCCTCTCCGATGATGTGTGAGTAGTTTACCTCAGACCTTCGGGTCCATAGTTATTAGCTAGATGGCTTCTTCTCTCTTTTTGGATATCAATACAATGTTCTCCCCCTCTCTTGTGGAGATCTATTCGATGTAATCTTCTTTTGCGGTGTGTTTGTTGAGACCGATGAATTGTGGGTTTATGATCAAGTTTATCTATGAACAATATTTGAATCTTCTCTGAATTCTTTTATGTATGATTGGTTATCTTTGCAAGTCTCTTCGAATTATCAGTTTGGTTTGGCCAACTAGATTAATCTTCTTGCAATGGGAGAAGTGCTTAGCTTTGGGTTCAATCTTGCGGTGTCCTTTCCCAATGACAGTAGGGGTAGCAAGGCACGTATTGTATTGTTGCCATCGAGGATAACAAGATGGGGTTTATATCATATTGCATGAGTTTATCCCTCTACATCATGTCATCTTACTTAAAGCGTGACTCTGTTCTTATGAACTTAATACTCTAGATGCATGTTGGATAGCAGTCGATATGTGGAGTAATAGTAGTAGATGCAGGCAGGAGTCGGTCTACTTGTCTCGGACGTGATGCCTATATACATGATCATACCTAGCTATTCTCATAACTATGCTCAATTCTATCAATTGCTCAACAGTAATTTGTTCACCCACCGTAATACTTATGCTCTCGAGAGAAGCCACTAGTGAAACCTATGGCCCCCGGGTCTACTTTCCATCATATTAATCTTCCAACACTTAGCTATTTTATTGCCTTTTATTTTACTTTGCATCTTTATCATAAAAATACCAAAAATATTATCTTATCATATCTATCAGATCTCACTTTCGTAAGTGACCGTGAAGGGATTGACAACCCCTTTATCACGTTGGTTGCGAGGATTTTATTTGTTTGTGTAGATGCGAGGGACTCGTGCGTGGCCTCCTACTGGATTGATACCTTGGTTCTCAAAAACTGAGGGAAATACTTACGTTGCTTTACTACATCACCCTTTCCTCTTCAAGGGAAAACCAACGCAGTGCTCAAGAGGTACCAAGAAGGATTTCTGGCGCCGTTGTCGGGGAGTCTACGCAAAAGTGAACATACCAAGTACCCATCACAAACCCTTATCTCCCGCATTACATTATTTGCCATTTGCCTCTCGTTTTCCTCTCCCCCATTTCACCCTTGCCGTTTTATTCACCCTCTCTTTTCCGTTCGCTTTTTTTTGCTCACTTCTTGTTTGCTCGTGTGTTGGATTGCTTGCTTGTCACAATGGCTCAGGATAATACCAAATTATGTGACTTTACCAATACCAACAACAATGATTTCCTTAGCACTCCGATTGCTCCTCTTACCGATACTGAATCTTGTGAAATCAATACTGCTTTATTGAATCTTATCATGAAAGATCAATTCGTTGGCCTTCCTAGTGAACATGCCACTACCCATCTAAATAGCTTCGTTGATTTGTGTGATATGCAAAAGAAGAAAGATGTGGACAATGATATTGTTAAATTGAAGCTATTTCCTTTTTCTCTTAGAGATCGTGCTAAATCTTGGTTTTCGTCTTTGCCTAAAAATAGTATTGATTCTTGGAATAAGTGCAAAGATGCTTTTATTTCTAAGTATTTTCCTCCCGCTAAGATTATCTCTCTTAGAAACGATATTATGAATTTTAAGCAACTTGATCATGAACATGTTGCACAAGCTTGGGAGAGGATGAAATTAATGATACGTAATTGCCCTACTCATGGTTTGAATTTGTGGATTATTATACAAAAATTTTATGCCGGATTGAATTTTGCTTATAGAAATCTTTTAGATTCGGCTGCGGGAGGCACTTTTATGGAAATTACTTTAGGAGAAGCTACTAAACTCCTAGATAATATTATGGTTAATTATTCTCAATGGCACACCGAAAGATCCCCTAATAAAAAAGTGCATGCGATAGAAGAAATTAATGTTTTGAGTGGAAAGATGGATGAACTTATGAAATTATTTGCTAACAAAAGTGTTTCTTCTGATCCTAATGATATGCCTTTGTCTAATTTGATTGAGAATAATAATGAATCTATGGATGTGAATTTTGTTGGCAGGAATAATTTTGGTAACAACGCGTATAGAGGAGACTTTAATCCCAGGCCGTACCCTTGTAATACCTCTAATAATTATGGTAATTCCTGCAACAATTCTTATGGAAATTTTAATAAGATGCCCTCTGAATTTGAGACTAGTGTTAAAGAATTTATGAATTCGCAAAAGAATTTCAATGCTTTGCTTGAAGAAAAGTTGCCTAAGATTGATGAATTAGCTAGGAACATTGGTAGAATTTCTCTTGATGTTGATTCTTTGAAACTTAGATATATTCCACCTAAGCATGATATCAATGAGTCTCTCAAAGCCATGAGAATTTCCATTGATGAGTGCAAAGAAAGAACCGCTAGGATGCGTGCTAAGAAAGATTGCTTTGTGAAAGTGTGTTCTTCTAATTTTTATGAAAATAAAGTTGAAGATCTAAAAGTTATTTATGTGTACCCTATTAAATCTTTGTTTTGCAATATGAATCTTGATAATGATGGGACAGAATATGATCCACCTTTACCTAGAAGGCGTTCCAAAAATTCGGAGTTTTTAGATCTTGATGCTAAAATTGATAAAAGTGGGATTGAAGAGATCAAAACTCTAGATATTAATGAACCCACTATTTTGGATTTCAAGGAATCTAATTATGATAATTGCTCTTTGATAGATTGTATTTCCTTGTTGCAATCCGTGCTAAATTCTCCACATGCTTATAGTCAAAATAAAGCCTTTACCAAACATAACGTTGATGCTTTGATGCAGTCTTATGAAGAAAAACTTGAGTTGGAAGTTTCTATCCCTACAAAACTTTATGATGAGTGGGAACCTACTATTAAAATTAAAATTAAAGATCATGAATGCTATGCTTTGTGTGATTTGGGTGCTAGTGTTTCCACGATTCCAAAGACTTTGTGTGATTTGCTAGGTTTCCGTGATTTTGATGATTGCTCTCTAAACTTGCACCTTGAGGATTCCACCATTAAGAAACCTATGGGAAGAATCGATGATGTTCTTATTGTTGCAAATAGGAATTATGTGCCCCTAGATTTTATTGTTCTTGATATTGATTGCAATCCTTCATGTCCTATTATTCTTGGTAGACCTTTCCTTAAAACGATTGGTGCAATTATTGATATGAAGGAAGGGAATATTAGATTAAAATTTCCATTAAGGAAAGACACGGAACACTTACCTAGAAAGAAAATGAAATTACCTTATGAATCTATTATGAGAGCCACTTATGGATTGCCTACCAAAGATGGCAATACCTAGATCTATCCTTGCTATTATGCCTAGCTAGGGGCGTTAAACGATAGCGCTTGTTGGGAGGCAACCCAATTTATTTTTAGTTTTTTGCTTTTTGCTTATGTTTAGGAATAAATTTTTGATATAGCCTCTGGTTAGATGTGTTTTTATGTTTTAATTAATGCTTGTGCCAAGTTTATCCTATAGGATCTTCTTGGATGATAGATATTTGATCTTGCTGAAAATTCCAGAAACTTTCTGTTCATGAAAATAATTGTTAAAAATCACTAGAATGTGATAAAATATTGATTCCAATTGCTGCTGATCAATAAAAAAATTATCTAGGTCGTCCTATTTTGGTAGATTTTTTGGAGTTCCAGAAATTTGCGTTAGTTACAGATTACTACAGACAGTTTTGTTTTTGACAGATTCTGTTTTTCGTGTGTTGTTTGCTTATTTTGATGAATCTATGGCTAGTAAAATAGTTTATAAACCATAGGGAAGTTGGAATACAGTAGGTTTAACACCAATATAAATAAATAATGAGTTCATTACAGTACCTTGAAGTGGTGTTTTGTTTTCTTTCGCTAACAGAGCTCACGAGATTTTCTGCTGAGTTTTGTGTTGTGAAGTTCTCAAGTTTTGGGTGAAAGATTTGATGGATTATGGAACAAGGAGTGGCAAGAGCCTAAGCTTGGGGATTCCCATGGCACCCAAAGATAATATAAGGACACCTAAAAGCCAAAGCTTGGGGATGCCCCGGAAGGCATCCCCTCTTTCGTCTACTTCCATCGGTAACTTTACTTGGAGCTATATTTTTATTCACCACAAGATATGTGTTTTGCTTGGAGCGTCTTGTATTATTTGAGTCTTTATTTGTTTGTTTGCCACAATCATCCTTTCTGTACACACCTTTTGATAGAGTCACACTTGATTCGGAATTTGTTAGAATTCTCTATGTGCTTCACTTATATCTTTTGAGCTATATACTTTTTGCTCTAGTACTTCACTTATATCTTTTAGAGCACGGCGGTGGATTTGTTTTATAGAAACTATTGATCTCTCATGCTTCACTTATATTATTTTGAGAATCTTAAAATAGCATGGCAATTTGCTTTAATTAATATCATGAGAAATTTGATGCTTGATAATTGTTTTGAGATATAAAAGTGGTAATATCATAGTTGTGCTAGTTGAGTAATTGTAGAATTGTAAAATACATGTGTTGGAGTTTGTGATTCCCGTAGCATGCACGTATGGTGAACCGTTATGTAACGAAGTCGGAGCATGAGGTATTTACTGATTGTCATCCTTTGTGTGGCAGTCGGGATCGCGCGATGGTTAACTCCTACCAACCCTTCCCCTAGGAGCATGCGTAGTAGTACTTTGCTTAGAGGGCTAACAAATTTTTGCAATAAGTATATGAGTTCTTTATGACTAATGTGAGTCCATGGATTTTACGCACACTTACCTTTCCACAATTTTCTAGCCTCTTCAGTATCGTGCACTGCCCTTTCTCACCTTGAGAGTAGGTGCAAACTTCACCGGTGCATCCAAACCCCGTGATATGATACGCTCTATCACACAAAAACCTCCTTATATCTTCCTCAAAACAGCCACCATACCTACCTATTATGGAATTTCCATAGCCATTCCGAGATATATTGCCATGCAACTTTCCATCGTTTCGTTTATCATGGCACGCTCCAACATTGTCATATTGCTTTGCATGATCATGTAGCCGACATTGTATTTGTGGCAAAGCCACCATTCATAATTCTTTCACACATGTCGCTCTTGATTCATTGCATATCCTGGTACACCGCTAGAGGCATCCACATAGAGTCATATTTTGTTCTAAGTATTGAGTTGTAATTCATGAGTTGTAAGTAAATAAAAGTGTGATGATCGTCATTATTAGAGCATTGTCTCAAGTGAGGAAAGGATGATGGAGACTATGATTCCCCCACAAGTCGGGTTGAGACTCCGAACTAAATAAAAAAAGAGGCCACAAAAAAAGAGAAGGCCCAAATAAAAAAATGAGAGAAAAAGAGAGAAGGGACAATGTTACTATCCTTTTACCACACTTGTGCTTCAAAGTAGCACCATGATCTTCATGATAGAGAGTCTCTCATTTTTTCATTTTCATATACTAGTGGGAAATTTCATTATAGAACTTGGCTTGTATATTCCAGTGATGGGCTTCCTCAAATGCCCGAGGTCTACGTGAACAAGCAAGTTGGATGCACACCCACTTAGTTTCTTTTGTTTGAGCTTTCATACACTTATAGCTCTAGTGCATCCGTTGCATGGCAATCCCTACTCCTTACATTAACATCAATTGATGGATGTCTCCATAGCCCATTGATTAGCCTCGTTGATGTGAGACTTTCTCCTTTTTGTCTTCCCACATAACCCCTACCATTATACCTTATTCCACCATAGTGTTATATCCATGGCTTGCGCTCATGTATTGCGTAAGAGTTGAAAAGGATGAAGCGCGTTAAAAAGTATGAACAAATTGCTTGGCTAAAACCGGGGTTGTACATGATATGAATATTTTGTGTGGGGAAGATGGAGCATAGCCAGACTATATGATTTTGTAGGGATAACTTGCTTTGGCTATGTTATTTTGATAAGACATAATTGCTTGGTTAGCATGCTTGAAGTATTATTGTCTGTCAACATTAAACTTTTATCTTGAATCATATCAAATCTGAACATTCGTGACACAATAAGAAGAATTACATTGAAATTATGCTAAGTAGCATTCCACATCAAAAATTCTGTTTTTATCATTTACCTACTCGAGGACGAGCAGGAATTAAGGTTGGGGATGCTAGATACGTCTCCAACGTATCTATAATTTTTTATTGTTCCATGCTATATTATATTCTGTTTTGGATGTTTAATGGGCTTTATTATACACTTTTATATTATTTTTGGGACTAACCTATTAACCGGAGGCCCAGCCCAGAATTGCTGTTTTTGCCTATTTCAGAGTTTCGTAGAAAAAGAATATCAAACGGAGTCCAAATGGAATGAAACCTTCGGGAACGTGATTTTCGAAACGAACATGATCCAGAGGACTTGGACCCTACATCAAGAAAGCTACCAGGAAGGCACGAGGTAGGGGGCGCGCCTACCCCCCCGCCCCCCTAGGCGCGCCCTCCACCCTCATGGGCCCCATGTTGCTCCACCGACGTACTCTTCCTCCTATATATACATATGTACCCCCAAACTACCAGATATGGAGCCAAAAACCTAATTCCACCGCCGCAACCTTCTGTACCCGTGAGATCCCATCTTGGGGCCTTTTTCGGAGCTCCGCCGGAGGGGGCATCGATCATGGAGGGCTTCTACATCAACACCATAGCCTCTTCGATGATGTGTGATTAGTTTACCTCAAACCTTTAGGTCCATAGTTATTAGCTAGATGGCTTCTTCTCTCTTTTTGGATCTCAATACAATGTTCTCCCCCTCTCTTGTGGATATCTATTCGATGTAATCTTCTTTTGCGGTGTGTTTGTTGAGACCGATGAATTGTGGGTTTATGATCAAGTTTATCTATGAACAATATTTGAATCTTCTTTGAATGCTTTTATGTATGATTGGTTATCTTTGCAAGTCTCTTCGAATTATCAGTTTGGTTTGGCCTACTAGATTGATCTTTCTTGCAATGAGAGAAGTGCTTAGCTTTGGGTTCAATCTTGCGGTGTCCTTTCCCAGTGACAGTAGGGGCAGCAAGGCACATATTGTATTGTTGCCATCGAGGATAACAAGATGGGGTTTATATCATATTGCATGAGTTTATCCCTCTACATCATGTCATCTTACTTAAAGTGTTACTCTGTTCTTATGAACTTAATACTCTAGATGCATGCTGGATAGCAGTCGATGTGTGGAGTAATAGTAGTAGATGCAGGCAGGAGTCGGTCTACTTGTCTCGGACGTGATGCCTATATACATGATCATACCTAGCTATTCTCATAACTATGCTCAATTCTATCAATTCATCAACAGTAATTTGTTCACCCACCGTAATACTTATGCTCTCGAGAGAAGCCACTAGTGAAACCTATGGCCCCCGGGTCTATTTTCCATCATATTAATCTTCCAACACTTAGCTATTTTTATCGCCTTTTATTTTACTTTGCATCTTTATCATAAAAATACCAAAAATATTATCTTATCATATCTATCAGATCTCACTTTCGTAAGTGACCGTGAAGGGATTGCTGTTGGAAATATGCCCTAGAGGCAATAATAAATTGATTATTATTATATTTCCTTGTTCATGATAATCGTTTATTATCCATGCTAGAATTGTATTATAGGAAACTCAGATACATGTGTGGATACATAGACAACACCATGTCCCTAGTAAGCCTCTAGTTGACTAGCTCGTTGATCAATAGATGGTTACGGTTTCCTGACCATGGACATTGGATGTCATTGATAACGGGATCACATCATTAGGAGAATGATGTGATGGACAAGACCCAATCCTAAGCCTAGCACAAGATCATGTAGTTCGTATGCTGAAGCTTTTATAATGTCAAGTATCATTTCCTTAGACCATGAGATTGTGCAACTCCCGGATACCGTAGGAGTGCTTTGGGTGTGCCAAACGTCACAACGTAACTGGGTGGCTATAAAGGTACACTACGGGTATCTCCGAAAGTGTCTGTTGGGTGGCACGAATCGAGACTGGGATTTGTCACTCCGTGTAAACGGAGAGGTATCTCTGGGCCCACTCGGTAGGACATCATCATAATGTGCACAATGTGATCAAGGAGTTGATCACGGGATGATGTGTTACGGAACGAGTAAAAGTGACTTGCCGGTAACGAGATTGAACAAGGTATCGGGATACCGACGATCGAATCTCGGGCAAGTATCGTACCGATAGACAAAGGGAATTGTATACGGGATTGATTAAGTCCTTGACATCGTGGTTCATCCGATGAGATCATCGTGGAACATGTGGGAGCCAACATGGGTATCCAGATCCCGCTATTGGTTATTGACCGGAGAACGTCTCGGTCATGTCTGCATGTCTCCCGAACCCGTAGGGTCTACACACTTAAGGTTCGATGACGCTAGGGTTATAAAGGAAGCTTGTATGTGGTTACCGAATGTTGTTCGGAGTCCCGGATGAGATCCTGGACGTCACGAGGAGTTCCGGAATGGTCCGGAGGTAAAGATTTATATATGGGAAGTCCTGTTTTGGTCGCCGGAACAGTTTCAGGGTTTATCGGTAGTGTATCGGGACCACCGGATGTGTCCGGGGGTCCACCAAGTGGGGCCACAAGCCCCGGAGGCTTGTGTGGGCCAAGTGTGGGAGGGGACCGGCCCCAGGTGGGCTGGTGCGCCCCCCCCACAAGTGCCCAAGGCGCAAGGGAGAGGAGAAGGGGGCAAACCCTAGGGCAGATGGGCCCTAAGGCCCATGCTCCCTGCGCCTCCCTCTCCTCCCCTCTTGGCCGCCTCCCCCTTCCCCATCTAGGGCTGCCGCCCCCCTAGGGGTGGGAACCCTAGAGGGGGCGCACCCTCCTCCCTCTCCCCTATATATAGTAGGCCTAGGGCTGCCCATAACACACGTGATTCGATCTCTCGTTGGTGCAGCCCTGCGTATCTTCTTCCTCCTCTTCTGTGGTGCTTGGCGAAGCCCTGCAGGATTGCCACGCTCCTCCACCACCACCATGCCGTTGTGCTGCTGCTGGATGGATTCTTCCTCAACCTCTCCCTCTCTCCTTGCTGGATCAAGGCATGGGAGACGTCACCGGGCTGTACGTGTGTTGAACGCGGAGGTGCCGTCCGTTCGGCACTTGGTCATCGGTGATTTGGATCACGACGAGTACGACTCCATCAACCCTGTTCACTTGAACGCTTCCGCTTAGCGATCTATAAGGGTATGTAGATGCACTCTTCTTCCCCTCGTTGCTGTTTTCTCCATAGATAGATCTTGGTGACACGTAGGAAAATTTTGAATTTCTGCTACGTTCCCCGACAGTGGCATCATGAGCTAGGTCTATTGCGTAGATTCCATGCACGAGTAGAACACAAAGTAGTTGTGGGCGTTGATTTTGTTCAATTTGCTTACCGTTACTAGTCAATCTTGATTCGGCGGCATTGTGGGATGAAGCGGCCCGGACCGACCTTACACGTACACTTACGTGAGATAGGTTCCACCGACTGACATGCACTAGTTGCATAAGGTGGCTAGCGGGTGCCAGTCTCTCCCACTTTAGTCGGATCGGATTCGATGAAAAGGGTCCTTATGAAGGGTAAATAGCAATTGACATATCACGTTGTGGTTTTGCGTAGGTAAGAAACGTTCTTGCTAGAAACCCATAGCAGCCACGTAAAACATGCAAACAACAATTAGAGGACGTCTAACTTGTTTTTGCAGGGTATGCCTTGTGATGTGATATGGCCAAAGGATGTGATGTATGATATATGTGATGTATGAGATGATCATGTTCTTGTAATAGGAATCACGACTTGCATGTCGATGAGTATGACAACCGGCAGGAGCCATGGGAGTTGTCTTTAATTTATTTATGACCTGCGTGTCAACATAAACGTCATGTAATTACTTTACTTCATTGCTAAAGCGTTAGCCATAGTAGTGGAAGTAATAGTTGACGTGACAACTTCATGAAGACACGATGATGGAGATCATGGTGTCATGTCGGTGACGACGATGATCATGGAGCCCCGAAGATGGAGATCAAAAGGAGCAAAGTGATGATGGCCATATCATGTCACTATTTGACTGCATGTGATGTTTATCATGTTTTTGCATCTTATTTGCTTAGAACGACGGTAGTAAATAAGATGATCCCTCATTAAAATTTCAAGAAAGTGTTCCCCCTAACTGTGCACCGTTGCGAAAGTTCGTCGTTTCGAAGCACCACGTGATGATCGGGTGTGATAGATTCTTACGTTCACATACAACGGGTGTAAGACAGATTTACACACGCGAAACACTTAGGTTGACTTGACGAGCCTAGCATGTACAGACATGGCCTCGGAACACAGAAGACCGAAAGGTCGAGCATGAGTCATATGACAGATACGATCAACATGAAGATGTTCACCGATGTTGACTAGTCCGTCTCACGTGATGATCGGACACGGCCTAGTTGACTCGGATCATGTAATCACTTAGATAACTAGAGGGATGTCTATCTGAGTGGGAGTTCATAAGATGAACTTAATTATCCTGAACATAGTCAAAAGATCTTTGCAAATTATGTCGTTAGCTCGCGCTTTAGTTCTACTGTTTTAGATATGTTCCTAGAGAAAATATTGTTGAAAGTTAACAGTAGCAATTATGCGAACAGTAGAAGGCTTATGTCCTTAATGCATCGCTCAGTGTGCTCGACCTCGAACGTGGTCTGTGGATGTTACGAACATCTGACATACACGTTTTGATGACTACATGATAGTTCGGTAATGTTAAATGGTTTAGAATTGAGGCACCGAAGACATTTTGAAATGTCGCGGAACATATGAGATGTTTCGAGGGCTGAAATTGGGATTTCAGGCTCGTGCCCACGTCAAGAGGTATAAGACCTCCGACGATTTTCTTGGCCTGCAAACTAAGGGAGAAAAGCTCAATCGTTGAGCTTGTGCTCAAATTGTCTGAGTACAACAATCACTTGAATCGAGTGGGAGTTGATCTTCCAGATAAGATAGTGATGTCTCTCCAAAGTCATTGCCACCAAGCTGCTAGAGCTTCGTAATGAACTATAACATATCAGGGATAGATATGATGATCCTTGAAATATTCGCGATGTCTGACACCGCGAAAGTAGAAATCAAGAAGGAGCATCAATTGTTGATGGTTAGTGAAACCACTAGTTTCAAGAAGGGCAAGGGCAAGAAGGGATACTTCATGAAACGGCAAATCAGTTGCTGCTCTAGTGGAGAAACCCAAGGTTGAACCCAAACCCGAGACTGAGTGCTTCTGTAATAAGGGGAACAACCACTGGAGCAGAATTACCTTAGATACTTGGTAGATGAGAAGGTTGTCGATAGAAGTATATTGGATATACATTATGTGAATGTGTACTTTACTAGTACTCCTAGTAGCATCAGGGTATTAGATACTGGTTCGGTTGCTAAGTGTTAGTAACTCGAAATAAAAGCTATGGAATAAGCGGAGACTAGCTAAAGGTGAGCTGACAAGATGTGTTGGAAGGTTTTCCAAGGTTGATATGATCAAGCATCGGTCGCTCCCTCAACCATCGAGATTGGTGTTAAACCTAAATAATTGTTATTTGGTGTTTGCGTTGAGCATAGACATGATTGGATTATGTCTATCGCAATACGGTTATTCGTCTAAGGAGAATAATGGTTACTCTATTTATTTGAATAACACCTTCAATGGTCTTGCACCTAAAATGGATGGTTTATTGAAATCTCGATCGTAGTGATACACATGTTCATGCCAAAAGATATAAGATAATAATGATATTACCACATGCTTGTGGCACTGCAATTAGAGTCATATTGGTATAAAACGCATGAAGAAGCTCCATGTTGATGGATCTTTGGACTCACTTGATTTTGAATCACTTGAGACATGCGAACCATGCCTATTGGTATATATGCATGAAGAAACTCCATGCAGATGGACCGTTTGGACTCACTTGATTTTGAATCACTTGAGACATGCAGATTATACCACATGGGCAAGATGACTGAAAGCTTCGGTTTCAGTAAAATGGAACAAGAAAGCAACTTGTTGGAAGTAACACATTTTGATGTGTGCAGTCCAATGAGTGCTGAGGCACGCAGTGGATATCGTTATGCTCTTACTTCACAGATGATTTGAGTAAATACTGAGTATATTTACTTGATGAAACACAAGTCTGAATTATTGAATGGTTCAAGTAATTTCAGAATGAAGTTGAAGATCTTCGTGATAAGAGGATAAAATATCTATGATATGATCATAGAAATGTATATCTGAGTTGCGAGTTTGGCACTGTGGAAATTGTTTCACGACTAGTACCGCCTGGAACACCATATTGTGATGGTGTGTCCGAACATCATAGTTGCACCCTATTAGATATGGTGTGTACCATGATGTCTCTTATCGAATTACCACTATCGTTCATGGGTTAGGCATTAGAGACAACCGCACTCACTTTAAATAGGGCACCACGTAATTCCGATGAGATGACACCGTATGAACTATGGTTTAGAGAAACCTAAGCTATCATTTCTTAAAAGTTTGGGGCTGCGACGCTTATATGAAAAAGGTTTCAGGCTGATAAGCTCGAACCCAAAGCGGATAACTGCATCTTCATAGGACACCTAAAACAGTTGGGTATACCACCTGTCTCAGATCCGAAAGCAATAGGGATTGTTTCTGAAATCGGGTCATTTCTCGAGGAAAAGTTTCTCTCGAAAGAATTGAGTGGGAGGATGGTGGAGACTTGATGAGGTTGTTGAACCATCACTTCAACTAGAGTGTAGCAGGGCACAGGAGTTGTTCCTATGGCACCTACACCAATTGAAGTGGAAGCTTATGATAGTGATCATGAGACTTCGAATCAAGTTACTCTCAAACCTCGTAGGATGACAAGGATGCGTACTGCTTCAGAATGGTACGTAATCCTGTCTTGGAAGTCATGTTGCTAGACAACAATGAACCTACGAGCTATGCAGAAGCGATGGTGGGCCCGGATTCCGATGAATGGCTCGAGGCCATAAAATCCGAGAGAGGATCCATGTATGAAAACAAAGTGTAGACTTTGGCAGAACGGCTCGATGGTCGTAAGGCTGTTGAGTACAGATGGATTTTAAAAGGAAGACGGACAATGATGGTAAATGTCACCATTAAGAAAGCTCGACTTGTCATTAAAATGTTTTCCGACAAGTTCAAGGAGTTGACTACGATGAGGCTTTCTCACTCGTAGCGATGCTAAGAGTCTGTTGGAATTATATTAGCAGGTACTGCATTATTTATGAAATCTTGCAGATAGGATGTCAAAATATTGTTTCCTTGATTTTCTTGAGGAAAGGTTGTATGTGATACAACCAGAAGATTTTTGTCAATCCTGACAGATGCTAAGAAGTATGCAAAGCTCCAGCAATCCTTCTAAGGACTGGAGTAAGCATCTCGGAGTTGGAATGTACACTTTGATGAGTTGATCAAAGATTTTAGGTTTATACAAAGTTTATGAGAAACTTGTATTTCCAAAGAAGTGAGTGGGAGCACTATAGAATTTCTGATGGGTATATGTTGATCAGAAATGATGTAGAATTTCTGGAAAGCATATAGGGTTATTTAAAGAGTGTTTTCAATGGAAAACCTGGATTAGGCTACTTGAACAATTGAGCATCAAGATCTATAAGGATAGATCAAAATCGCTTAATAGTACTTTCAAATGAATACATACCGTGACAAGATTTTGAAGGAGTTCCAAATAGATCAGCAAAGAAGGAGTTCTCGGCTGTGTTACAAGGTGTCAGTATTGAGCAAGGCTCAAGACATGACCACGGCAGAATAGAGAGAAAGGACGAAGGTCGTCCCCTATGCTTTAGTCATAGGCTCTAAAGTATGCTATGTTGTGTACCGCACCTGAAGTGTGCCAAACCATGAGTCAGTCAAGGGGTACAAGTGTGATCTAGAAATGGATCACAGGACAACGGTCAAAGTTATCCTTAGTAACTAGTGGACTAAGGAATTTTCTCGATTATGGAGGTGGTAAAGGAGTTCGTCGTAAAGGGTTACGCCGATGCAAACTTTGACACTAATCCAGATTATTCTGAGTAGTAAATTGGATTCGTATATAGAACAGTTATTTGGAATAGCTCCAAATAGAGCGTGGTAACTGCATCTAGGAGATGACATAGATATTTGTAAAGCACACACGGATCTGAAAGGTTCAGACCCGTTGACTATAACATCTCTCACAAGCATAACATGATAAAACCCAGAACTCATTGAGTGTTAATCACATGGTAATGTGAACTAGATTATTGACTCTAGTGAACTCTTTGGGTGTTAGTCACATGGGGATGTGACCTTGAGTGTTAATCACATAGCGATGTGAACTGGATTATTGACTCTAGTGCAAGTGGGAGACTATTGGAAATATGCCCTAGACGCAATAATAAATTGATTATTATTATATTTCCTTGTTCATGATAATCGTTTATTATCCATGCTAGAATTGTATTGATAGGAAACTCAGATACATGTGTGGATACATAGACAACACCATGTCCCTAGTAAGCCTCTAGTTGACTAGCTCGTTGATCAATAGATGGTTACGGTTTCCTGACCATGGACATTGGATGTCATTGATAACGGGATCACATCATTAGGAGAATGATGTGATGGACAAGACCCAATCCTAAGCCTAGCACAAGATCATGTAGTTCGTATGCTGAAGCTTTTATAATGTCAAGTATCATTTCCTTAGACCATGAGATTGTGCAACTCCCGGATACAGTAGGAGTGCTTTGGGTGTGCCAAATGTCACAACGTAACTGGGTGGCTATAAAGGTACACTACGGGTATCTCCGAAAGTGTCTGTTGGGTGGCACGAATCGAGACTGGGTTTTGTCACTCCGTGTAAACGGAGAGGTATCTCTGGGCCCACTCGGTAGGACATCATCATAATGTGCACAATGTGATCAAGGAGTTGATCACGGGATGATGTGTTACGGAACGAGTAAAAGAGACTTGCCGGTAACGAGATTGAACAAGGTATCGGGATACCGACGATCGAATCTCGGGCAAGTATCGTACCGATAGACAAAGGGAATTGTATACGGGATTGATTAAGTCCTTGACATCGTGGTTCATCCGATGAGATCATCGTGGAACATGTGGGAGCCAACATGGGTATCCAGATCCCGCTGTTGGTTATTGACCGGAGAACGTCTCGGTCATGTCTGCATGTCTCCCGAACCCGTAGGGTCTACACACTTAAGGTTCGATGACGCTAGGGTTATAAAGGAAGCTTGTATGTGGTTACCGAATGTTGTTCGGAGTCCCGGATGAGATCCCGGACGTCACGAGGAGTTCCGGAATGGTCTGGAGGTAAAGATTTATATATGGGAAGTCCTGTTTTGGTCGCCGGAACAGTTTCAGGGTTTATCGGTAGTGTACCGGGACCACCGGATGTGTCCGGGGGTCCACCAAGTGGGGCCACAAGCCCCGGAGGCTTGCGTGGGCCAAGTGTGGGAGGGGACCGGCCCCAGGTGGGCTGGTGCGCCCCCCCACAAGTGCCCAAGGCGCAAGGGAGAGGAGAAGGGGGCAAACCCTAGGGCAGATGGGCCCTAAGGCCCATGCTCCCTGCGCCTCCCTTTCCTCCCCTCTTGGCCGCCTCCCCCTTCCCCATCTAGGGCTGCCGCCCCCCCTAGGTGTGGGAACCCTAGAGGGGGCGCACCCTCCTCCCTCTCCCCTATATATAGTAGGCCTAGGGCTGCCCATAACACACGTGATTCGATCTCTCGTTGGTGCAGCCCTGCGTCTCTTCTTCCTCCTCTTCTGTGGTACTTGGCGAAGCCCTGCAGGATTGCCACGCTCCTCCACCACCACCATGCCATTGTGCTTCTGCTGGATGGATTCTTCCTCAACCTCTCCCTCTCTCCTTGCTGGATCAAGGCATGGGAGACGTCACCGGGCTGTACGTGTGTTGAACGCGGAGGTGCCGTCCCTTCGGCACTTGGTCATCGGTGATTTGGATCACGACGAGTACGACTCCATCAACCCCGTTCACTTGAACGCTTCCGCTTAGCGATCTACAAGGGTATGTAGATGCACTCTTCTTCCCCTCGTTGTTGTTTTCTCCATAGATAGATCTTGGTGACACGTAGGAAAATTTTGAATTTCTGCTACGTTCCCCAACAATTGCTAACCCCTTTATCGTGTTGGTTGTGAGGATTTTATTTGTTTGTGTAGGTGCGAGGGACTTGTGCGTGGCCTCCTACTGGATTGATACCTTGGTTCTAAAAAACTGAGGGAAATACTTACGCTGCTTTCCTGCATCACCCTTTCCTCTTCAAGGGAAAACCAACGCAGTGCTCAAGAGGTAGCAGTCGGCCGCCTGGACCGCCGCGCGCTCCGCATCGGGATCCAGATCTTCATTGTCGGTGACCAACACGTCGAACCTTGACCCAAATCTTGGCGACTCCGAAGGCTCTTGGAGGGCGCCGAGAGCTAATGTAAGCCGCCACCGATCCGGGAATACGCGGTGGCCGACACGCACGATGCAGTCAACGAGAACCAGCTCCATGCCCGGCAAGATCCTCTCCCCGTCATGAAGGAGACATCCCTCCTCAATATTCCCCTCCCCATCTCGCAGGAAGCAGAAGCAGTGAGGTCGATCCAGGAACAGAGCACCGGGTCGCCAATCCGCCCTCCTGTCAAAAAAGGTTGTGGAGAAGGTCGTCGTCCACCGCAGCGGTGGCCGCAGCTACGAGGACTTTGGCCCCATACTCAGTTGGTTACTCAGTTGGCCCCATTGCTCGTCTCTTGATTGGACTTCCATGTCGCGAAATAAACGCTCAAAACTCTAGTACGTAGAGAAGGAGCTCCATCCCATGCCTTGGGGAAAAAGTGGTCCTCTTAAAGGTTGCAGGGACTATCTTCGCCCATATCTATTCCTCTATAAGGAACTCTTCATGGCGGAGCCTTGGTTTAGGGTTACGTTGGTTGTAGACTGCTGGCCAGTGGAGGTCAAGGTGTCTGCTGACGAGAATGCAGAACTAACCCTCTCTTTTGTCTGAGAAAGTTGATCCGGCGATTCCAGAGGTGAAGGCTAGTTCAATGTCTGGTGTGAATGGCCTCCTAGTCTCCTTTTTAGTTTTGACAACACCTTTAGGCAATGATTCTGTGTATGTTCTAAAAATTCTACATTGGGACATTGATATGTCCCGTATGAACTTCGATGTGACCTAATCCCATAATTAGTTGGGGAAACGGATATCAGTCACATTAGACCGATCACGGTGATATATTTCCTTCAACGGATGTTCGCTAAGGTGCATGCGACACGGCCCTGGTGGTGGAATGCCTCACACACACTTACTAGTTCACCTTTGTTACGGGGCGTCGTATTCATGATGGGATCCTGGCGTATCATGAAATTGTTCATTAGGTTAAGGTTCGGTGCTAGAAGGGCATCTTCCTTAAGCTGAATTTCTAGAATGCTTATGGTACCATGGACTGGTTATTTCTCTGCCAAGTCCTTGAACGGAGGTGGTTTGATGATCGTCTGTGTTGCTGGACAATGGAGATGATCATGAGTGATAGCACCACCATCAATGTTAATGGAGAGGTGAGCGCCTATTTTAGGTCATCGCGTGGGATGAGGCAGGGTATCCTATTTCGCTCCTCCTCTTTAACCTTGTGGTTGATTCCCTGGTGGACATCCTCTATGAAGCTAGGATAGCCAACCACATCTCTAGTGTGGTTGGGCATATTATCAATGGGGGTGTTCTGGAGCATTTTCATTATGAAGATGATATTATTATCATGTTGGAGGGGTTGTAACTAGATATCATCAATCTTATGTTCCTTCTTCTCTGCTTTATGGTCATGCCAGGACTTTAGATCAACTTTAATAAGAGCGAGGTTGTGGTCATGGTATTTTCGCTCGCGAACCAGCACCAATAGCGGACAACCTTAGTTGTAGGTTATCCATGGATACGTGGGGATGCCGCTGTCTAATTCTAGGATCCATACTAGGGACTTTTGCCTGCTTTTTGGGTGTGTTGCATTCAAGATGGAGCCGCAACATAGGAGATTCGCCTCCAAATGGACTAGATTCATTCTTATAGACTCATGTCTCTCTTGCCTCCCCATGTACATGATGGGCTTGTATATTATGTCAAGGTACATAACTCATTTGACAAGGATCTATCATAATTCTTCTAACAATCAGCCAATCAACACCAGAAATACCATAACGGTGACGATGACATGCACCTAGGGTAGGGTAATAGATCTGGTCTAAGCACCCTACCCAAGGGCACTTCCCTACAATCAAAGACATTCGCGGAACAGCAGATCTTACCGACTAGAATCTCCACAAGGGTCAACCCACTCGACTGAGTGTTCACTCGGATACCCCAATTCCATTCGACCATACCAGAATCCACTCGGAAGACAGAAGGCCTAAGGTCACCCTGAATGACAATGGTCGAACCTTCACTCCGTGGACTTAATGGTCATTTATGTAACTTTAATGCTGGCGTTACCAGTATGTTCCTATATTTATGTACATTGAACCCTATGTAGCTGAGGGCCAGAGGGGTCTGGCAAACTCTATGTAAGACACCTCCCTCCTCAGGCACAAGGGTTCGCACCCCCTGTAACTCCACGCACATAATCCAATCGACTGAGCTCCCGAGCACCGAGACGTTGGGCTGTTACTTCCACTGTGAAGGGCATGAACTCGTAAATCTTGTGTGTACAATCCCACCATAGCTAGGATCTTGCCTCCTCATGCCTACCCCCCATTCTACTGTCAGTCTTAGAACCACGACAACTGGCGCCCACCGTGGGGCTGGTGTCTTAGCGACTTTCTGGTGAGGTTGCGACTTTTCCGATTCCCATCATCACGGTTTCCGGCGATGGGTTGGCTGAGGGTCGCGAGATCCGTCTCGGCACGCTTGTCTTCGTCGCCGACGACTCCGCCTGGCTCTAGGAGGCTCCCCTCGACGTTGAGACACTCTCCGTCTGCGAGGCGACACACTTTCACGCATGCATTCACGGCGTCCTTCTGCGGCAACCATCGACCCAGTATCGGTCGGCACCCGCAGTTTCTTTGCTCCCCGCTGTTCGCCAGCATAAGCGATCTGGTCGCTCACGGCTTCAGCGGTGGGTAAAACACGTGGTGGCTCGCCAGTCAGCCACCCCCCAAGTCGCGGCAATCGAGCCCGACGAATCACTCCACGGCATGTTCGATCTATCGACTGGCTCCGTCGAGACATTATCCGAGTGCAACAGTAGCGATCCTGCGCCAGAAGTCTTGATGGTCGACACACCGTGCAGCCCGTCTGGTTTCCGTCGCGATGGTGGCGGCGGCGATCCGTCACGCGGTCACGAAGAGTACCACCCCGAAACCCTTTCTTCACAGCAGAGGGAGGAGCTTCACCACCGCAACATGGAGGCGCTCCACACGCCCATCGTTGGGGAGACCTCTGAGGCTCGGGCCTTGGAGGAGGCGCGCCTAGCCAATTTGGCTGAGCGCACTCGACTGGAGAACCTTAAGCATGCACTCGATGAGCGTGCTCGACAGCGGATCCCTGAGTCCAGTCAGCGACAACTTTTCCCGTCTCAACCCCAGGTAAACCACACTCCAATTCAGAATCTCACAGCTGCGGCCCGTATAGCGGAGTCTATTCAGCCTTCCCAGTCAGAGGCTGGTAGGCGTTTGATGCAGATCCGGGCTTTACTCCAGGCAGAAGGAGAGCAGAACACAACGGTGTCTCAGTCGCGAAATAGAATTCATAGCAGATCTGTGATGGCTGATACAGTCCAGTCGGCCCACAGCCCAAGATCGCCCCCGCGGTGTGAGGGACGTGGGCATCGGCAGGATCAGTACGTGGGTGGGAACCACGAGCAGTATGATCACGGACTCGGCCGTGATTACTATCGTCGAGTGTCCTCACCCCCTCCGAGAAGTGGATCATATGTGCCCCGGCAATATGATCACAGACGCCCGCACAGTGGCAAACGAAGACTACCAGTCGACCCAAGGGAGCTAGGCTTTGATGCGAGATCGATTCTTGTTCAAGGTTTGGACGACAGAAACAGAGCACACAGAGAGAGACTTGACAAAGATCGCCCGACTGGCAGTAGAGTTCATGTATCAGGCCCAGAGTGTTTCAGCAGAGCCATCAGGGCTGCAGACATTCCTCCCAACTTCAGGTTAGCGACTGGAGTCAGCAAGTTCACTAGTGAGTTATCCAAGCCCGACACTTGGCTTGAGGATTAACGAGTGGCTGTGCAGATTGGCGGTGGCAATGACGAGGCGGCCATGAAGTGCTCCTTCCTCTGATGTTAGAAGGTTCGGCCAGAGCGTGGCTGAATCAGTTGGCCCCAGGCAGTATATTCAGTTGGGAGGAGCTTGCCCGAGTGTTTGTCAGAACTTTTGAGGATACTTGCAAGCGACCAGCAGGATTGACAAAATTGCAACATTGCGTGCAGAAGCCGAATGAGACTCTAAGAGATTACATTCAGAGGTGGACCACTTTGTATCACACAGTGAAAAATGTATCTCAGCATCAAGCAGTTTGTGCCTTCAAGGAAGGCGTTCGGTATCGAGAGCTAAACCTGAAATTCGGTCGGACAGGAGACATGTCTCTGACTCGGATGATGGAAATAGCCACTCAATATGCTAATGGAGAAGAAGAAGATCGACTCCACAGTGGAAAGAGCAAGCCAGCTGGTCAGGACACCGGTTGAGGCAATTCCAATCGAAAGCAGAAGCGTAAAGCTGAACCTGCAGGACCTGGTGAAACCGCAGCCGTGATCCAAGGAAAGTTTAAAGGAAAACCTAAGGGGCCCTGGACCCCCAAGAAGGTGAAAGATCAAGCAGGCAATGACGTGTTGGATTTGCCATGCCATATTCACACCAAGAAAGACGAGGAGGGAAATCTGATTTATCCCAAGCATACCACTCGACAATATTGAGTCCTTATCCAGCAATTCCGAGAGAAACAACCTAGTGAGAAAGAGAAGGAATCTGATAAGGATGAGGACAAAGAGGAGGATGATGGTTTCCCCAATGTCAATTCCACCCTAGTGATTTTTGTTGACATCGAGAGCAAAAGTCGACTGAAAGTGATAAACATAGAAGTAAACATGGTTGCCCCGGCAATGACGACATATTTGAAGTGGTCGCAGACTGCGATCACGTTCGACCAGTCTGATCACCCAGTGCACGTTGCCACTCCAGGATGGCAAGCGTTGGTAGTCGACCTAGTGGTTGGAGGCACTCAACTGAACAAAGTATTAATGGATGGCGGCAGAGGTCTAAATATTCTTTATGCTGAAACTCTGAAGGGGATGGGCATTCCGATGTCCAAGCTTAGTGAGAGCAACATGATTTTTCACGGCGTTATCCCCGGAAAGAAAGCTGAATCACTCGGCAGATAACTCTTGACGTGGTTTTTGGTGATTTGAAGAATTACCGTAAGGAAAAGTTGACATTTGAGGTGGTAGATTTTTAAAGTGCTTATCATGCTATTCTGGGTAGGTCTGCATATGCCCGCTTTATGGCTCGAACGTGTTACATTTATCTTAAGTTGAAGATGCCTGGTCCCAGAGGCGTGATCACAGTTACTGGTAATCGGCAGAAAGCAGAAGAGTGCCTTCAGAAGGGCTCAAAAATTGCTGATGAATAGATGGCAGTAGTTGAGATGCAGGAATACCAGAAGAATGTTGATCTGAGTGATTTGCTGCGGGCTAAGAAACCTGCCTCAGAATCTGCATTTCAGTCATCCCGTGAAACAAAGTCGGTTCATATTCACCCGACCGATCCCAATGTTGCTCCGACTCATATCTCAACGACGCTCGACAGCAAATAGGAAGAAGCGCTCATCCAGTTCCTCCGTGAGAACTGGGACATCTTCGCATGGAAACCTTCTGACATGCCAGGTGTACCCAGGGAGCTGGCTGAGCACCGTTTGCGAGTCGACCCGAAGGTAAAACCAGTCAAAGAACATCTTCGACGATCCGCCGTACAGAAGAGAAAAGCAATTGGTGAGGAAGTGGCTCGGCTTTTAGCAGCTGAGTTCATCCGAGAGATTTACCACTCTGAGTGGCTCGCCAATGTCTTCATGGTTCCTAAGAAAGATGATTCACTCCGCATGTGTATCGACTTCAATCATATCAATCGGGCCTGCCCAAAGGATCACTTCCCTCTTCCTCGCATCAATAAAATAGTCGACTCGACTATGGGATGTGAGCAGTTGTCCTTTCTGGATGCATATTACGGGTACCATCACATCCGACTATGGACCTGATGAAATAAAAACAGCTTTCATCACCCCATTCGGGTGCTTTTGTTATGTCACCATGCCCTTTGGTCTCAAGAATGCTGGTGCCGCATTCATGCGCATGATACATAAGTGCCTACTCACTCAAATCAATCGGAATGTGGAGGCATACATGGATGACATCATGGTTAAGTCACGCAAAGGTTCCGACCTGCTGATTGATCTCGCTACAACCTTTGCCAATCTAAGGAGATATGATATCAAGCTCAATCCGTCGAAGTGTATGTTTGGAGTTCCAGGTGGCAAGTTACTCGGTTTCTGTCGGATCACGGGTTCTGGCAGACGCTTAAGGTTCGAACTCTGGGGTGCGCGCGGAGATCGTGCCCTTCTACCTCTCCGTCTCGCAAGGATCTAACTACCACAAGAACAACACAAGAGACACAAGATTTATACTAGTTCGGGCCACCGTTGTGGTGTAATACCCTACTCTAGTTTGTGGCGGGTGGATTGCCTCTTGGGCTGACGAGGAAGAACGGTACAGGTGAACGGCCTCGCGAGGGCCTGTTCTTGGCTAGGGGATGAACTGCTAGGGGGAGTCCGGTCGCCCTTCTCCTTCTCTCTCTCTCTCTCTCTCTCTCTCTCTCTCTCTCTCTACTTGCTCTAGATGCTCAATCAACTGCCTCCACTCTGGGAGCGGCTAGTCCCTATATATAGGCAAAGACCCTGGGCCTCTTCCCAAATATTGAGCGGGAAGGGCGCCAACAATTGGCCAATTTGAAGGGGAACATCGGGTACACTTATCCTGACTAAAGTTGGTCTTCGCCTGCCAAAGGCTTTGGTGATGACGCCGGCTTGGGCTCCATAGTGACTTCCTCCTTGTCGTGGAGCTGGTCTTGGCCTCGTTGCACCGAAATGGGTGCCTTTGCTTGATCCTCTCGCCTACGCTTGCCCCCTTTTGCACCAAAGAGGAAAGGGAGGACGCTGCGCGGGCTGGCACCCGCCTGGCACCTTTGATCGCCATGGCTTGCGTCATGGGCACCTCGTGAGGTACCCTACCTTGATCTCTCCGCCTCCTCGCGAGCCAGCCTAAGGAGGCCGTGCTGGAGGAAGCGCCGTGTCGTCCGCCTCGCGAGGCTTGGTCCCTCGCGAGGGTCTTGTGCCTTGTGTTGATGAAGATGGGCCACGTTGGGCCCCCACTCGAGCCACGCCGCAGGCCGCAGGCAGGCAAGTCTGGGGACCCCCGTTCCCAGAACGCCGACAATAGCCCCCGGGCCCAAGGTGCGCATGGACTTGGCCGTGCCGAGAGGCGAAAGGGCAAGGGCGAAGCGCCGCGGGCCCTAATATCCTGCGGCCTTGGGCGCCGCGTGGCGGTTTGACAGGATGTGGGCGTCTCCACTTCCCCACGACGCCTCGGCAACTGCGTGACTTGACTAGTCCCTGCATGCATAGATACGGGTCATTATTACCTGCGATCGTGGTGCTTGACAGTTGGCCTCTTCCGGCTATAAGTGCGAGGCCGCACGAGCTCCGCCAGTCCATCCTTTCCCGCTTCTCTTCTTCCCCCTCTCCCTTGTCGCCGCCCGCATGGCTCCGAAGAGGTTCTCAGCTGCGGAGAAGGGGAAGGCTAGTCGGGCGGGGCCCGACTCCCCTCCGGCCAAGCGCGGTCGGGGTCGTCCCCGCAAGCATCCCGCGGTCCCCGCTGAGGCTCCCCGTGGACACAGGGGCGGTTCTCCGCGCGGTGGTGAGCGCTCGACAACCATGGAGAGGCAGTCTGTGGCTGCGCGGCCTCCCAGGCCGCGCTTTCGCTCGGCGGAGGTGCTGCCGGAGTTCGTCGTGTGGTTGGCGGACCCGACCAGCACCTGGCTCCACCTCCCTCGCTTCTTCATCAGCGAGTTGCCGGCCGGCGCCCGGTGCGGCTTCTGGCTCCAGGCCGACGGCTGCTGCAGTAGGGCTTCTTGGGTCTCGCTCGAGGTCTCCCCTTCTGGGAACGGGGCCCTGACCCGCGGCTGGCAGACGTTTGCCCGCACGCGCGGCCTGGGCGAGCGGTGCACCCTGCACTTCAAGTTCGACGGCGACAGCACCCTCTACGTGAGGGTGTTTGGGGAAGACGGTCGCCGCGCAGGATGCTGTCCCGAGTGCGACGACGAAGGGGACAGCGCTCGCGCTGCTGGCGGCGCTCGAGGCTCCCTGAGCTTCGCCTACTCCCCTTCAGGCGGCTCCTCCAGCGGTGGCCGCAGCCAGCCCCCTCGCCTCCACGCCTGCTTGGGGGGTGCCTGTTCTGCCGCCCATCATCGCGCTCCGGTGAAGCACGAGAGGGAGTCCGCCTGAGCTCCGGAGGCATCGGGTGTCGCCTCCGTAGACCGATGCGGGGCGGGCCGCACCGGGCTCGCCCTTTTCCCTTTCCTTTTGCTTCCTGTGTAAGATAAGACAACTGCGTGGAGCCCCATGGGGGCGTGTTTAAGAACTATTGCCATTGTAGTTGTTACCTTAATTTTGTTGTCGCGCTTCACAACTATTTGCCCTCGCGTAGGTAGTTTGCGACCCCAGCCGGGGGGCGACCGACCCAGGCCCTGTGTGTATGTCGCGGTGCCCGAGGGGCACGGACTAGAGGGGTGCTCCTGTAGAGAGCCCGGGTCGTGAAACCTTTAAATGGCTAGAGAAAAACGCTCGCGAGGGCGTTCGAGCCCCACCCCTCGCGAGGCCTTTGTGAGAGAGAATCAAAACGAGGAGCAAAAATCAACAAACCACGAATCAACAACGACGGTAGCTTTGATAAGACTTCAAATGCAAGTAGAACACGCCAAATGCGGAAAGCAAATGAAAAAGCCGTGTCCAGCACCTAGTCTAGTGTTCGACGTCTTCTCACCAGCGCGGTGCTAAGTGCTGCCACTGGGCGTGGGAGGGAGCCCCAGGGCCTGAGGTCGGCGCTCCTGAGACTCCGGGGCGTGTACAGCCCCACTCATTATTACGTCAGAGTGTCACGGGGCGGCGAGCTTCACAGGCATTGGCCTTCTTCACAGGCTCCGGGCCTTTCTCCTTAGAGGTGAGGAGCTTCACAGGCGTTGGCCTTCTTCACAGGCTCAGGGCCTTTTCCAGAAAGAGAAGGTCTTCACAGGCGTTCGCCTTCTTCACAGGCTCAGGGCCTTTTCCAAAAGATAAGATCTTCACAGGCGTTCGCCTTCTTCACAGGCTCAGGGCCTTTTCCAAAAAGAGAAGGTCTTCACAGGCGCTCGCCTTCTTCACAGGCTCAGGGCCTTTTCCAAAAAGAGAAGATCTTCACAGGCGCTCGCCTTCTTCACAGGCTCAGGGCCTTTTCCAAAAAGAGAAGGTCTTCACAGGCGTTCGCCTTCTTCACAGGCTTAGGGCCTTTTCCAAAAAGAGAAGGTCTTCACAGGCGTTCGCCTTCTTCACAGGCTCAGGGCCTTTTAGGGGTAGAACCTCCGGAGGTGCTGGATGTTCCACGCGTTCTGGATCGGCCCCCCTCTTGAGTCTCCAAGCGCACGGAGCCGGGCCTGGAAACATGAACAACCTTGAACGGGCCCTCCCACATGGGAGAGAGCTTGTGCAGCCCTTCCCTGGAGAGGACCCACCTGAGTACGAGGTCTCCTACCTCGAGGGTCCTGGGGCGGATGTTGCAGCAGTGATATCGTCGTAGCGCCTGTTGGTACCTTGCGGCTCGCAGCGCGGCCTCCCGGCGGCGTTCCTCCCCCAGCACGAGGTCCATCCCCCGCATGGCGTCCTGCTGCGCCTCGTTGAACACCAGGACCCGCACGGAGCGACGCCTGACCTCGTGAGGAAGGACTGCTTCGGCTCCGTAGACCAGGAAGAACGGACTCTCCCCGGTTGGTTTGGTTGCGGTCGTGCGGATGGACCACAACACGGATTGGAGCTCATCGTACCAACCCCTGCTGCAGGCCTCCAGCTTCTTCTTGAACGTCCTGGTCTTGAGGCCCCTCAGGACCTCCGCGTTGGCTTGTTCGGCTTGCCCATTGCTTCGTGGGTGTGCCACCGAAGCGTAGCATATCTGCATTCCAAGGTTAGCACAGTATGTTTTGAAGAGGTTACTGGTGAACTGCGAACCGTTGTCTGTGATGATACGGTTCGGCACCCCGAATCGGCTCACGATGCCCCTGACGAACTTGACCACGGAGCCCGCGGGGATGGTACGGACAGCCTCAACCTCTGCCCACTTGGTGAACTTGTCGATGACGACGTAGAGGTAACGGTAGCCCCCTGGCGCCCGGGGGAACGGGCCCAGAATATCCAACCCCCAAACTGCGAATGGCCACGAGAGGGGTATAGTCTGCAGGCTCCCTGACGGCTGATGGATCTGCTTGGAATGGAACTGGCAGGCTTCACAAGCCTTTACCAATTCGATCGCGTCATTGAGCGCGGTGGGCCAATAGAACCCACTACGGAATGCTTTGCCGACGAGGGTTCGTGATGACGAGTGGTGTCCACAGTCTCCGCCGTGTATGTCCCCCAGTAGTTCCCTTCCTTGCTCCCTGGAGATGCAGCACAGTGATACGTTGTTGGGTCGCTTCCAGTAGAGTTCTCCATCTCTGATGCAGTATGCCATGGCCTGCCGCGCTACACGTTCTGCTTCCTCTTCCTTCTCTGGCAGGGTCCCATGTATCAGGTAATTCCGGAGCTCGGTGATCCAGCGTTCCTCCTGAGGTTCCATCATCAGGAGCAAACGTGCTCCTGAGGTCGGCCCGCAGGCCGGGGCTCCCAAAGCTGGCGGGTGAGGGAGCTCCTCCCTAGGCTGAGCTGTGCTTGATAGCGTCGGCTGCGCTGAAGGCTTAAAGAGCCGCTCTTCGAAGACGTCGGGCTTCTGCGGTAGCCGCTTGGACGCCCATCCGGCTATGTCGTCAGCCTCCTGGTTGGTGCCACGGGGCACGTGCTTCAGCTCTAGCCCCTAGAACTGCTTTTCCATCCTGCGGACCTCTGCTAGGTAGGCCTCCATATGCTCGTCCTTCGGCTCATACACCTTGTTGGAGAAGTTGACTAGGAGCTGCGAGTCGCCTTTGACGGTGAGGCGCTTCACTCCCAAGGCCGCTGCGGCCTTCAGCCCTGCTATCAGTCCCTCATACTCTGCTATGTTGTTGGAGACCTTTTCTCCTTGCTGGAAACAGAGTTGTACTGCATAGCAAAGCTTATCCTGAGTGGGTGATATCAGCACAGCACCAGCCCCCGCGCCGTGCCTGGAGAATGCCCCGTCGAAGTACATGACCCAGCCTTCCGGCGCCTCGCTCCCTGGGGAGAGGGAGCGATCCTCGTCGTCCTTGAGGCTCGGCGCCTCCATCCATTCCGCCATGAAATCCGCCAACGCGGCTCCTTTGATGACCCTAGTTGTGCTGAACTCGAGCTGAAACGCTTGCAACTCTATGTTCCACTCGGCGACCCTTCCGGCTGAGTTAGGGCTCCTGAGCACCCTCTCTAGGGGGTACGATGAGATGACCTTGATCGGGTGAGCTTGGAAGTAGTGTCGCAGCTTGCGCGAGGCCACCAGCAGCGCGAGGAGGAGCTTCTAGGGCATCGGATATCGGGCCCTCGCGTCCCGCAGCACCGTGCTAACGAAGTAGACCGGGTGCTCAACAAGGCTGTGAGCAGCTTGGGTCGCGGCGCCCTCGGGAGGTGAGGACACCTCGCGAGATGTTGCGTCCTCGGGAGGTGAACCATCCGGGCATGCTGCTTCTCCTGTCTCTTGTGCGTCCCTAGGCGGTTGACTCTCTTCATCTGTAGCTTCGTCTTTCTCGAGCATTCCCTGTTCCCGTCTCGTCTGACCTTGGGCTGCCGTTGTGGTCTTGGACTGGCGCTCCTCCCTAACCGCCACCAGTGTTGCGCTGGCAGAGTAGGGAGTGGCGGCAAGGTAAAGCAGCAGAGGCTCCTGAGGGCGCAGAGCCACCATGACTGGGGGACTGGTTAGGTACCTCTTGAGATCTTGAAACGCCTTATCTGCCTCTTCAGTCCATTCAAAGGGCCCCTTTTTCTTCATACGATGAAAGAAAGGCAGCGCTTGTTCTCCCAACTTGGAGATGAAGCGCCCTAGTGCGGTCACACGCCCAGTGAGCTTCTGCATTTCTCTGAGGGTCTTTGGCGGACTCATATCCTCGGCCGCCTTGACCTTCTCGGGGTTGGCCTCGATGCCACGGTGAGACACGAGGAATCCCAAAAGCTTGCCTGAGGGAACGCCAAACACGCATTTTTCCGGGTTGAGTCGCAGGTTCACTGCGTCAAGGCTCGCGAAGGTCTCCTCCAGGTCTTGTATCAGGGTCCTGGCCTCTCGATATTTCAGCACAATGTCATCAACGTATGCTTCAACATTCTTCCCGAGCTGCGGGCCCAAGGTGATGTGCATCAGCCGCTGAAAGGTTGCCCCTGCGTTGCGTAGTCCGAACGGCATGTACGTATAGCAGTATACTCCGCACGGGGTCAAGAAGGCGGTCTTCTCAACGTATTCTATCGCCATCCTGATCTGGTGATATCCTGAGAAGGCATCCAAAAAGCACAGCAGGTCGCATTCGGCGGTGGAATCGACGATCTGGTCGATGCAAGGGAGCGGGAATGGATCTTGCGGGCATGCCTTGTTGAGGTTGGTGAAGTCTACGCACATGTGTTCCTTCCCCCCTTTCTTGGGTACAACGACAGGGTTGGCCAACCAATCTGGGTACCGGACCTCGCGGATAACTCCAGCGGCCTCCAACTTGCGGGTCTCTTGGACGATGAAGGCCTGCTTCTCTGCGGACTGCCGCCTGGCCTTCTGCTTCACGGGGCGCACATTTGGGCATACGTTGAGGTGGTGTTCGATGACGTCCCTGGGGATCCCTACCAACTGATCGGTCTCCCAAGCAAACACTTTCTTGTTTGCACGCAGGAACTTGACCAGGGCCTCCTCCTGGTCAGGCCCCAGGTTGGCGCCAATGGTGAAAGTGGCGCTGGAGGACCCGTCCTCGTCAACGGGTATCTGCTTGGTTTCTGCCTTGTCCTGGGTGAATAACTGCTTCTTCTTGGTAGGCGCAGCCCCCTTGGGCTCAGGGGTCCCCGCGTCGGCGGGCTGCGCCGATGCCGCCGTCTTGAAGGCGAGCTTGACTACTCGCAGGGCGTCCTCGGTTTCTCCGTGCACGGTGAGGGTACCGTGGCTCCCGGGCATCTTCATGAGGTTGTACGCCGGGTGCGTGGCGGCCATGAACTGAGCCAGTGCCGGGCCGAGGATGGCGTTGTAAGGGAGGCCGATGGGGGCGATGTCGAAGTCGACCATCTCCGTGCGGAAGTTGTCGTAGGTGCGAAGGTCACCGGGAGCCGGATCTGTCCCAAGGAGTCGGACGACCCGCCCCCGAGGCCCGAGAAGGATCGGCTGGGCTGCAGCCGCTCCCGGGGTATGCGGAGGAGGTTGAAGGTCTCGAACGAAAGCACGCTGAGGCCAGCGCCACCATCGACGATGGTTCTGGTGACGGCCACCTGGCAGATGGTGGGGGTGCACAACAGGGGGAGCGCGCCCGAACCGGCCAAGTTAGCTGGGTGATCTTCCCAGCTGAAGGTCAGGCCGATCTCGCGCGCCGCTCGGTCCGTGGGAGCCCCCTGCTGTGTGGAAACAACGCCGATCTGGCGGGCAAAAATCTTGACGTGGCGGCTCGTTGGTGGCGCCTGCAAGCCGCCCAGGAGGGCCGCGATGATCGGGAGCGTCGATGTTGCTGTGCGGCAGCCCGGTCGCATAAGCAGGCGCCGGGGTGGCGCTTGTTGCTCGCCTCCCGCCAGGCCGGTGGCGGTGTTGACGGCGAGCGGTGGGGAACGGCGAGGACGTCCGCCAGTGAGGGCTGCTGGCGTGGCGCGAGCTCGACGTGCGCCGTACATGGATGCGGCGGTTGGAGGAGAGCGGAGCGGTGAAAAGCAGATTACGGCGCACCCCTACCTGGCGCGCCAAATGTCGGATCACGGGTTCCGGCAGACCCTTAAGGTTCGAACTCTGGGGTGCGTGCGGAGATCGTGCCCTTCTACCTCTCCGTCTCGCAAGGATCTAACTACCACAAGAACAACACAAGAGACACAAGATTTATAATAGTTCGGGCCACCGTTGTGGTGTAATACCCTACTCTAGTTTGTGGCGGGTGGATTGCCTCTTGGGCTGACGAGGAAGAACGGTACAGGTGAACGGCCTCGCGAGGGCTTGTTCTTGGCTAGGGGATGAACTGCTAGGGGGAGTCCGGTCGCCCTTCTCCTTCTCTCTCTCTCTCTCTTTCTACTTGCTCTAGATGCTCAATCAACTGCCTCCACTCTGGGAGCGGCTAGTCCCTATATATAGGCAAAGACCCTGGGCCTCTTCCCAAATATTGAGCGGGAAGGGCGCCAACAATTGGCCAATTTGAAGGGGAACATCGGGTACACTTATCCTGACTAAAGTTGGTCTTCGCCTGCCAAAGGCTTTGGTGATGACGCCGGCTTGGGCTCCACAGTGACTTCCTCCTTGTCGTGGAGCTGGTCTTGGCCTCGTTGCACCGAAATGGATGCCTTTGCTTGATCCTCTCGCCTGCGCTTGCCCCCTTTTGCACCAAAGAGGAAAGGGAGGACGTTGCGCGGGCTGGCGCCCGCCTGGCACCTTTGATCGTCATGGCTTGCGTCATGGGCACCTCGTGAGGTACCCTACCTTGATCTCTCCGCCTCCTCGCGAGCCAGCCTAAGGAGGCCGTGCTGGAGGAAGCGTCGTGTCGTCCGCCTCACGAGGCTTGGTCCCTCGCGAGGGTCTTGTGCCTTGTGTTGATGAAGATGGGCCACGTTGGGCCCCCACTCGAGCCACGCCGCAGGCCGCAGGCAGGCAAGTCTGGGGACCCCCGTTCCCAGAACGCTGACAGTTTCCTCGTTTCCGAACGTGAGATCGATGCAAACCCAGAAAAGGTGGTGCAGTTCTCCGAATGAAACGCCCCGTGCATGTACACGACGTTCAGAAGCTTACTGGTTGTTTGGCCACTTTGAGTCGATTCATCTCTCGTCTCGGTGAAAAGGCACTGCCTCTTTACCGACTGGTGAAGAAATCTGACAAGTTCGAGTGGACTCCTGGAGCTGACGCAGCGTTTGCAGAGCTCAAAACCCTGCTTTCCGCCCAGTCGGTGCTTGATGCCCCAATCAGCAAAGAGTCTTTACTTCTCTATATTGCCGCCACTGGGCAAGTTGTCAGTACAGTACTCACGGTCGAGCGGGAAGAAGAAGGCAAGGCCTACAAAGTTCAACACCCAGTATACTATATTTCTGAAGTTTTAACCCCATCCAAGCAAAGATACCCGCATTATCAGAAGCTTGTCTATGGGATTTACTTGACCACAAAGAAGGTTGCACATTACTTCTCAGATCATTCAATTACAGTCGTGAGTGACGCTCCATTGTCAGAAATATTGAATAACAGAGATGCAACTGGTCGAGTGGCTAAATGGGTGATTGAACTCCTTTGTTGGATATCAAGTTTGAGGCAAAGAAATCAATCAAATCACAAGCAATAGCTGATTTTCTCGTCGAGCGGATTGAACAACAACTGCCGAATCAGATTCAGTCGGAACATTGGACTATGTTCTTCGACGGGTCCAAGATGTTGAATGGTTCAGGTGCTGGGGTAGTCCTGGTATCTCCGCGAGGCGACAGGCTTAGTTATGTTCTCCAGATTCACTTTGACTCTTCCAACAATGAAGTTGAATATGAGGCACTTCTGTACGGGTTGCGTATGGCCATTTCACTCGGCGTCCGGCGCCTAATAGTTTACAGCGACTCAGATTTGGTAGTCAATCAAGTGATGAAGGAATGGGATGTTAGGAGTCCAGCTATGACTGGTTATTGCAATGCAGTGAGGAAATTAGAGAAAAAGTTTGAGGGGTTAGAGCTTCACCATATACCCCGACTGAAAAATCAAGCAGCCGATGACTTGGCAAAGATAGGTTCCAAGAGAGAGCCCATTCCCAGAAATGTGTTTTTGGAGCATATTGACGCACCTTCAGTCCAAGAAGATCCTTTCACCAAAGAGTCCCCACAGCCTAAGAGCTCCACTGGTCCGACTGAAGTTGAAATCCCAGCTGTGGTCGACTTGGTCATGGAGGTTTTGGTCGTCATTCCTGATTGGACAGTGGCATACATTGCATATATTCTCAGGAAGGAACTCCCAGAGGATGAAGAAGAGGTTCGTCAGATCATCTGTCGATCCAAAGCCTTTACTGTGATGGGTAGACAGCTTTACAGAGAGAGTGTCACTAGAGTCAGTCAGAAATGCATCACACCAGAAGAAGGCCGAATTATCCTCAATGATATCCACTCGAGGACCTGTGGTCACCATGCATCCTCTCGGACCATTGTGGCCAAAGCATACCGAGCCGGGTTTTACTGGCCACATGCCAATGAGATGGCGAGAGAAATAGTCGACAAGTGTGAGGGATGCCAGTTTTACTCCAACATGTCTCACAAACCTGCTTCAGCTTTGAAAACCATTCCACTCGTCTGGCCATTTGCAATTTGGGGATTAGATATGGTTGGACCTTTGAGGACTGGCAGGAGTGGCTTCACCCATGTGCTCGTAGCAGTCGACAAGTTCACTAAATTGATTGAAGCTAAACCTATCAAAAACCTCGAAGCAAGTACTGCTGTCAGTTTCATCAGAGAGTTAACATTCAGATATGGAGTCCCGCATAGCATCATCACAGATAATGGGTCAAACTTTGATTCAGATGAATTCAGAGCTTTCTGTGCTTCCCAAGGCACTCGGGTTGATTATGCTTCAGTCACCCACCCACGGTCGAATGGGCAAGCGGAAAGAGCAAATGGTTTGATCCTCAAAGGGCTTAAGCCCCAATTGATGCGTGATCTCAAGCATGCAGCATGCGCTTGGGTTGATGAGCTGCCATCAGTTCTTTGGGGATTGAGAACAACTCCAAATCGGTCGACTGGTTGCACTCCGTTCTTCCTAGTCTACGGGGCTAAAGCTGTGCTTCCGAGTGACTTGCTTCACAATGCACCCCGAGTGGAACTTTTCTCAGAAACCGAAGCAGAACAAGCTCATCAAGATGTTGTTGATCTTCTGGAAGAGGAAAGAGAGATGGCCTTAATCCGGTTGACCATTTATCAGCAAGACCTCCGTCGATTCCACGCTAGAAATGTGAGAGGTCGAGCATTTCAAGAGGGAGACCTGGTTCTCCGAATGGATCGGCAACGGCCACACAAGCTTTCTCCCGCGTGGGAAGGTCCCTTCATCATAACCAAGGTGCTCCACAATGGAGCGTATCACCTCTATAATGTGGAGCACAATAAAGATGAGCCACGCGCTTGGAATGCAGAGTTGCTCCGTCGTTTTTATACTTAAGCACTCAGACTATTCAGATGTAATAAGAAATACCTTTTTAGTTTGTTTATCAAAGACAGAGTTTTACAGTCTTCTAAATGATTGTTGTCGATTGTACATGTGTTTGAAATCCCCCAGTGGGTGGCTTAGCTGCGAATCCGTTTCGCCTAAGTTCGAAAACATCCTACCGAGTGAAGAGCAACCCTCTCACTCGAGGGCTTAGCTGCAAATCTATATCGCCTAAGTTCGAAAAATCCTACCGAGTGAAGAGCAACCCTCTCACTCGGGGGCTTAGCTGCAGTTTCGTACTCGCCTAAGTTTGAAAAATCCTATCGAGTGAAGAGCAACCCTCTCACTCGGGGGCTTAGTTGCAGTTCCGTACTCGCCTAAGTTTGAAAAATCCTACCGAGTGAAGAGCAACCCTCTCAGTCGGGGGCTTAGCTGCAGTTCCGTACTCGCCTAAGTTTGAAAAATCCTACCGAGTGAAGAGCAACCCTCTCACTCGGGGGCTTAGCTGCAGTTCCGTACTCGCCTTAAGTTTGAAAAATCCTACCGAGTGAAGAGCAACCCTCTCACTCGGGGGCTTAGCTGTAGTTCCATACTCGCCTAAGTTTGAAAAATCCTACCGAGTGAACAGCAACCCTCTCACTCGAGGGCTTAGCTGCAGTTCCGTACTCGCCTAAGTTTGAAAAATCCTACCGAGTGAAGAGCAACCCTCTCACTCGGGGGCTTAGCTGCAGTTCCGTACTCGCCTAAGTTTGAAAAATCCCACCGAGTGAAGAGCAACCCTCTCACTCGAGGGCTTAGCTGCAATTCCGTACTCACCTAAGTTTGAAAAATCCCACCGAGTGAAGAGCAACCCTCTCACTCGGGGGCTTAGCTGCAGTCCAATACTCGCCTAAGTTTGAAAAATGCCACCGAGTGAAGAGCAATCCCTCACTCGGGGGCTTAGCTGCAGTCCAGTACTCGCCTAAGTTTTAAAAATCCCACCGAGTGAAGAGCAACCCTCTCACTTGGTGGCTTAGCTGCAGTCCAGTACTTGCCTAAGTTTGAAAAATCCCACTGAGTGAAGAGCAACCCTATCACTCGGGGGCTTAGCTGCAGTCCAGTACTCCCCTAAGTTAGAAAAATCCCACTGAGTGATGAGCAACCCTCTCACTCGGGGGCTTAGCTGCAGTACAGTACTCGCCTAAGTTTGAAAAATCCCACTGAGTGAAGAGCAACCCTCTCACTCGGGGGCTTAGCTGCAGTATAGTACTCGCCTAAGTTCAAAACATGTTCCGAGTGAAGAACGATCTTCTCGCTCGGGAACTTGGCCATGCTCTCCATCCTGATCTGCAAGGACGACGAGGCGCAGGTCGACTGCGACCTTCTCCTCAAAAGCTGCGCACAAGGACAATGTGCGCTCCATCCTGATCCACAAGGACGACGAGGTGCAGGTCGACTGCGACCTTCTCCTCAACATTGCGTGACAAGTACAACGTGCGCTCCATCTTGATCCGTAAGGACAATGAGGTGTGCGACCTTCTCCTCAGAGCTGCACCATAAATACAATGTGCGCTCCATCCTAGTCCGCAAGGATGACGAGGTGCAGTTCACTCGCGACCTTCTCCTCAGAGCTGCATCACAAGTACAAAGACTGTTCCAAGTGAAGAAACAAGTTCCACTCGAAGATAAACACAAGCATATTCAGAGAAAGGCTAAGTTTAAGATAAATCCCACGAGGTTCCAGACCACAGATTAAAGTACTCGAGCATCAGACCCGAAGGAGTTTAACGGTTACAAAAACCACTCGGCATATCGAGGCAAATTTAATTGGATCATAAAAAGTTTGTTCACTCTGCAGGAGGAGGACTGGCAGGCTCGACGAACTCGTCCAGGTCGATTCCATCTGCAATTCGAGTGGCAGCAGCAATAGAAGTATCCATGAAGGAACGGAAGTCAAGCCTCTTGGTGTTAGCAACTTTGATCGTTGCTAGCTTGTCTTCTCTGGCTTCCGTGCAATGGACGTGAACCAGAGATAGAGCAACATCAGCGCCACACCGGGCAGAAGACTTCTTCCATTCTTGCACTCGACCGGGGATCTCATTGAGTCGAGTCATCAGAGACTCGAGGTCATTTTGGAGCGTCTCCCTTGGCCAGAGCGATGTGTCGATTCGCGACACCGCAACCTTCAGCCGAGCCAGATAGTCAACAACGCCAGCAACACGGGATTCCAGTCGGAGCACGTTCATGGCAGCTTCGTCCTTAACAGGAGAGAGGATTGGGCCAAAGCTTGTTTCAATTCGTCCAGTCTCTTCCCCGAAGTTCTGGCAGAATTCTACACACACAATAAAATGATGAGTCAACAGCTATACAACGAATCGACAGCACAAAGGCAGTCGGATAAACAAAAGTACCTTCAACCATGATGAACAGCTTCTTAGCAAGCCCTCCCAGATAATTCTCCAGCTCATCTCTCTTGCGGGCGATGTCTTCTACTTTGTCAGTCAGGGTCCTCTTGTCCTTCTTCAGACGAGTCGCCTCCTTGTTGGCTTCATCAAGGGCAGCCTTTAGCTTGGTGTTCTCTTCCTCCAGTTTACCGACTGAGGCCAGCTTCTGGTCGGCAAGGGCAGTTTTCTCTTCTGCTGCTTACTGCGCGGCTGCAAGATCCAGATCCTTCTTTGCCAGAGCCGGGTTCATTATTTCTGAAAGAAATAACGCTTGGTTCAGAGGAAGGAAATAACACTCGGTTCAGGAACGAATCAGTCAACAAGTTTTTCGTACCAGCGGCTTCATCCTTGGCCTTCTGCAAGTTTGTCTTGGTCAACTCCATATCAAGATTGAGCTGGATCTGCTTCTGCTCCAAGTCAGCAAACCGAGCTCCAAGTTCACAAGATTTCTATGGTCAGAGGATAATCAGTCGACAGACGTGAAAATTGGTTGTTTCTGAGTAATAGAGTGACAAGTTCAAAAAAGTTCTGAGACTACTGCCGAATCAAACATCCAACAGTAGTCTCGGGGACTACACCCAGTGGGTGCATTGAGCGTGCCCCCACTGGTCTAGTTTCCACTCGACATGGTCCGACCAGGCCGAGTAAAAAAAGAGAGAATAAGGATGAATGCTACAGTTGTTCTAAGACCACAACCGACTGCCCGCAGTCGACTGCGGTCTCGGGGACTACACCCAGTGGGTGCACTCAGCGTGCCCTCACCGGTCCAGTTTCCACTCGACATGGTCCGCCCAGATCGAGTGGAAGAACTGAAGAACAAGGTATTTTTATCAAGACCCTCGCCGAATTACACATTTGACGGCGGCCTCGGGGAGTACACCCACTGGGTGCACTCTGCGTGCCGCCACCAGTCTAAAGCTACAATCAACATAACCTAGTCGATTCGATTGGGAAAACTGCTTAGCATGAATTAAAACACCCACTGGGTGTACGGATGCAGAAGTTCAGACTGACAGATAGATGCACAACAAAAGTTTTCAGGTAGCATATCCTAACAGAACAAGCGACAAGCCAAAGGATCAGTCGAAAAACAACCAACCTAGACTTTGGTCTGGAGAGCTGAGCTGACATCATAAGCAGCTTGACTGGCCTCCCGAACCACTTTCATCTGCTCCATCATGATGCCTGCCTGGCGTATAGCTTCCTTGGCAGCACCCACTTGGTCCTCTGGGACGTGATGCGCAGTGAAGAGTGAAGACGGTGGATCAACTGGAATCTGCGCAGTCGACGCTGAGGGCTGGGCACTCGACAATGGTACAGCAAAAGTCACAAAAGCCCGGTTGGCATCGCCGGCCTCCTGGATCACTGGTTCCGTCACTGGCGTCGATTGGGGTGTCTTTCCAGTTGATGTTTTCCTGTTCCTCCTTCCCATGGGCCTCAGCGGCACATCCTCGTCGTCGTCTGGAAGATCAATGACATTGGGAGGAGCTGCAAAAGAATCAATCGCCAGAGTTCAGTCGACCAACGAAATGGCTGAGAAAGTAGAGACAAAACTACAAGAGTCATACCCGGATTAGAGGTGACTGAATCTTCCATTTCCTCGTCCTCATCTCTGAAGACCCAGAGGTAGCAGCACTACAAATCACAAATTTCAGTCTGTCAGATCTTTCGAAGTGAGTCGACCAAAGTTCAATTCATGCCAAACTAAGAAATCGAGTCCAAATATTACTCGGAAGCAATGGGAACAGCCACTTTGATCTTGGACAAGGCCTTCCGAGGTTTTGACGGCGTAGCTTTGGATTGTTTCGGGGCCTTCTTAGTTGGCGCGGGAGAAGACGTCCGAGGACGCTTCAAAGTCTGACCAGTCCGCGCAGTCGCTTTGCCACGGATACTTGTTGGGTCATGGATGTGCTTGGATCGCCTTTAGATGCGAGGTGGTGAGTCGACTTCTTCGCCGTCACCAGAGTGATCTCTGTCATCATCTTCTCCTCTGTCAGAATGCCACTCGCCGCTTTCGCCTCCGCTCGCCTCTCCTTCCGGCTCCTGCTCCTGCTCTCCGTTGGGCATCGAGTACGTCTCAGTATAAATCTGCAAGACACTGAGTCGACTGCATGTCAGTCGGTTCTAGAAGAAATCACATGTCATAACAAAAAGACACTTGATGACCCACAAGTACAGGGGATCTATCATAGTCCTTTCGATAAGAAAGAGTGTCGAACCCAACGAGGAGCAGAAGGAAATGATAAGCGGTTTTCAGCAAGGTATTCTCTACAAGCACTGAAATTATAGGTAACAGATAGTTTTGTGATAAGATAATTTGTAACAAGCAACAAGTAACAAAAAAAAAGTGCAGCAAGGTGGCCCAATCCTTTTTGTAGCAAAGGACAAGCCTGGACAAACTCTTATATAGAGAAAAGCGCTCCCGAGGACACATGGGAATTATCGTCAAGCTAGTTTTCATCACGTTCATATGATTCGCATTCGGTACTTTGATAATTTGATATGTGGGTGGACCGGTGCTTGGGTGCTGTCCTTACTTGGACAACCATCCCACTTATGATTAACTCATGTTGCAAGCATCCGCAACTACAAAAGAAGTATTAAGGTAAACCAAACCATAGCATGAAACATATGGATCCAAATCAGCCCCTTACGAAGCAACGCATAAACTCGGGTTTAAGCTTCTGTCACTCTAGCAACCCATCATCTACTTATTACTTCCCAATGCCTTCCTCTAGACCCAAATAATGGTGAAGTTTCATGTAGTCGACGTTCACATGACACCACTAGAGGAGAGACAACATACATTTCATCAAAATATCAAACGAATACCAAATTCACATGACTACTAATAGCAAGACTTCTCCCATGTTCTCAGGAACAAACGTAACTACGCACAAAGCATATTCATGTTCGTAACTAGAGGAGTATTAATATGCATACAGGATCTGAACATATGATCTTCCACCAAATAAACCAACTAGCATCAACTACAAGGAGTAATCAACACTACTAGCAACCTACAGGTACCAATCTCAGACTTAGAAACAAGAATTGGATACAAGAGATAAACTAGGGTTTGAGAGGAGATGGTGCTGGTGAAGATGTTGATGGAGATTGGCCCCCTCCCGATGAGAGGAGCGTTGGTGATGACGATGGCGATGATTTCCCCCTCCCGGGGGGAAGTGTCCCTGGTAGAACAGCTCCGCCAGAGCCCTAGATTGGTTTCGCCAAGGTTCCGCCTCGTGGCGGCGGAGTCTCGTTCCGAAAGCTTGCATATGATTTTTCCTCGAACAAAAGACTTCACATAGCAGAAGATGAGCACCGGAGGGCCAACAGGGGGCCCACGAGGCAGGGAGCGCGCCCAGGGGGTAGGGTGCGCCCCCACCCTCGAGGCCGGGGTGTGGGCCCCCTCTGGTATTTTCTTCGCTCAGTATTTTTTATTATTTCCAAAAATAACTTCTGTGGAGTTTCAGGGCTTTTGGAGTTGTGCAGAATAGGTCTCTAATATTTGCTCCTTTTCCAGCCCAGAATTCCAGCTGTCGGCATTCTCCCTCTTTATGTAAACCTTGTAAAATAAGAGAGAATAGGCATAAGTATTGTGACATAATGTGTAATAACAACCCATAATGCAATAGATATCAATATAAAAGCATGATGCAAAATGGACGTATCAACTCCCCCAAGCTTAGACCTCGCTTGTCCTCAAGCGGAAGCCGATAACGATAAATATGTCCACATGTTTAGAGGTAGAGGTGTCGATAAAATAAAATACGGACATGAGGGCATCATGATAATTCTTATAAGAGCAACATATATGGATATTGTCATATTATTTCTTATGCTAAAGTAACAATCTATTCACAGTGTCAAGTATGAATCAGAAACTTCATTGAGAACTAACAAACTATAATCTCAGTCATTGAGGCAATTGCAATTTATCATAACATCAGAAAGAGTCTATGTAAGAGCTTTTCAGCAAGTCCACATACTCAACTATCATTTAGTCTTTCACAATTGCTAACACTCACGCGATACTCGTGGTTACGGAGTTTTAATCGGACACAGAGAAAGATAGGGCCTTATAGTTTCACCTCCCAACCTTTTACCTCAAGGGTAATTTCAACAATAATAGCTCATGCTAACTTACATCCAATTAGATATATATATATCAGGATCTTTCTAACACGTTGTGCTTGCCAAAGGATAAAATGTAAAAAGGAAAGGTGAAGATCACCATGACTCTTGCATAAGTGTAAGAGATAAAAGTAAAAGATAGGCCCTTTGCGGAGGGAAGCAGAGGTTGTCATGCGCTTTCATGGTTGGACGCACGAAATCTTAATGCAAAAGAACGTCACTTCATATTGCCACTTGTGATGTGGATCTTTATTATGCAGTCCGTCACTTTTATTTCTTCCACATCACAAGATCGTATAAAGCTTATTTTCTCCACACTAATAAGTCATACATATTTATAGAACAATTTTTATAGCTTGCACCGATGACAACTTACTTGAAGGATCTTACTCAATCCATAGGTAGATATGGTGGACTCTTATGGCAAAAACTGGGTTTAAGGATATTTGGAAGCACAAGTAGTATCTCTAGTTGTTGCAAAGAATTTGGCTAGCATGAGGGAGAAAGGCAAGCTCAACATGTTGGATGATCCATGACAATATACTTTATCTCAAATATAAGAAAACATAACCCATTGCGTTGTCTTCCTTGTCCAACATGAACTCTTTAGCATGTCATACTTTAATGAGTGCTCACAATAATAAAAGATGTCCAAGATGGTATATTTATATGTGAAACCTCTCTTTCTTTATTACATCCTATTAATTGCAACGATGACCAAAACTACGTTTGTCAAATCTCAACAACTTTTAATCATCATACTCTTTATATGTGAAGCCATTACTCTCCATAAGATCAATATGATCTCTTTTTGTTTCTTTTTATTCTTTCTTTTTCTTTTATTCCCTCAAGATCATAGCAAAATAATCAAGCCCTTGACTCAACACTAATCTTTATTATATAGCTCACGGACTCGATTACATAAAGGGATCATAAAGCAAAACTCAAAACTAAATCATACCAAGAACTTTATTCTACTAGGTCGAGATATTACTAAAAGGATCGAACTAAGAAAAATGGTAAAGATAGGAGTGTGATGGTGATACGATACCGGGGCACCTCCCCCAAGCTTGGCAGTTGCCAAGGGGAGTGCCCATACCCATGTGATTATTTCTCCTTTGCTGGTGAAGAAGATGGTGGAGTTGTTGATGATGTGGGCTTGTCGTCCATATTCCAAGGCATAGGCTCACCATCATAGAAGGATGATCGAGTCTCCGGGATCCTCAAATCTGCAGCCAAACTCATCCTCTTGAATCTATATTCATACTCACAATTTTCGTTTGGCAGGTCATAGATTTGGGCTTGGAGGTGCTCGATCTTCTCGTGAAGCTTGAAGATGGTCTCCCCAATGTGCTTAGCATCCAGCTTGTGGTTGTTGGTGAACTCCGCGATCATTATGTGGTTGGCATTGAGTCACGTTCCACCATCCCGTGGCACTTGAAAACTTGTTGCTCCATTGCTTCGAGCCTCGTCTCCACGCTTCCGGTCCTCCTTGGTCCCTCAACATCGCGGATGTGCAGCAACCCATCACGCATATCAATGGTTTGAGGGTGTTGCAGCACCTCCGCGAGGTAAGGGTTGATGACCTTCTAGAACTTATCCTTGGGGGCGCTTGGAGACGTCATGATGATCTAGATCTGTCAAAAAAACAGCTCAAAACAAAAACAGAGGATACTTGCATGATATGGTGGTGAAAACCTTCGGGAGATTATATAATGATTTTTTACCGACAAAAAGAAGTATCATGTAAGAAAACAAAGTCCGGAGAGCACACGAGGTGCCCACGAGGTAGGGGGGCGCCCTCCACCCTCTTGGAGGCCTCGTGTCCTTCCCGGACTACTTCTTATTTTCCTATTTTTCTAAATATGCCAAAACGAAGAAAAATTGCCATTAGAACTGTTTTGGAGTCGGTTTACTTGTCGTACCACGTACCTAATCCTTTTCGGAGTCTGAAGCGTTCTGGAAAGTGACTCTTATGTATTCCTCCGGGGTTACGGTTTCAATAATATTAGTTTCAATATTTATAGGATTACCTGAGATATAATATTTGATTCTTTGACCGTTCACCACCTTTGGATTTGTGCCTTCGAAGTTGTTGATTTTTATGGCACCGAAAATAGACCTCCTCGATAACGTAAGGACCTTCCCATTTAGAGAGAAGTTTTCCTGCAAAAAATCTTAAACGAGAGTTGTATAGCAATACATAATCACCTACATTAAACTCACGCTTTTGTATCCTTTTGTCATGCCATATTTTAACTTTTTCTTTAAACAGTTTGCATTCTCATAGGCTTGGGTTTTCCATTCATCAAGTGAGCTAATGTCAAATAGCCTCTTCTCACCGGCAAGTTTGAAATCATAATTGAGCTCTTTAATAGCCCAATATGCCTTATGTTCTAGTTCGAGAGGTAAGTGACATGCTTTCCCATAAACCATTTTATACGGAGACATACCCATAGGATTTTTATATGCAATTCTATAGGCCCATAATGCATCATCAACTTTTTTGGACCAATTCAGACCTATTAACAGTTTTTTGCAAAATTAATTTGAGCTCTCTGTTACTCAATTCTACTTGACCACTGGACTGTGGATGATAAGGGGATGCAATTCTATGTTAACATCATACTTAGCAAGCATTTCACGAAAAGCACCATGAATTAAATGTGAACCACCATCAGTCATTAAATATCTAGGGACTCCAAACCTCGGAAAAATAACTTCTTTAAGCATCTTAATAGAAGTGTTATGATCAGCACTAGTAGTTGGAATAGCTTCTACCCACTTAGTAACATAATCATCAACAACTAAGATATGTGTATATCCATTAGAGGCAGGAAACGGTCCCATATAATCAAAGTCCCAAACATCAAATGGTTCAATAACAAGTGAATAATTCATAGGAATTTCTTTACGTCTACTAATATTACCAATTCTTTGACATTCATCACAAGATAAGACAAACTTACGAGCATCCTTGAAGAGAGTAGGCCAATAAAAACCGGATTGCAATACTTTATGTGCAGTTCTATCTCCAGCGTGGTGCCCTCCATAAGCCTCGGAGTGACACTTGCGTAGGATCTGTTCCTGTTCATGCTCAGGTACACAATGCCTAATAACACCATCTACTCCTTTGTAAAGATGTGGGTCATCCTAGAAGTAATGTCTTAAATCATAGAAAAACTTTTTCTTTTGCTGGTCTAGGTGATATAAATTTAGCAACAATGTAATTAGCATAATCAGCATACCATGGAGTAGTACGAGAAGCATTTATGACATTTAATTGTTCATCAGGAAAGCTATCATCAATAGGTAGCGGGTCATCAAGAACATTTTCTAACCTAGACAAGTTGTCTACAACGGGGTTCTCAGCTCCCTTTCTATCAATAATATGCAAATCAAATTCTTGTAGCAAGAGAACCCATCTAATAAGTCTAGGTTTAGCATATTTCTTTTCCATAAGATATTTAATAGCAGTGTGATCAATGTGAATAGTTACTTTAGAATCAACAATATAAGGTCTAAACTTATCACAAGCAAATACAACTGCTAAGAATTCTTTTTCAGTAGTAGCATAATTTCTCTGGGCACTATCTAGAGTTTTACTAGCATATTGCATAACATTTAATTTCTTATCAACTCTTTGCCCTAGAACAGCACCTACAGCATAATCACTAGCATCACACATAATTTCAAAGGGTAAATTCCAATCAGGTGGCTGAACAATAGGTGCAGAAATCAACGCTTTCTTAAGTATTTCAAATGCTTCTACACAATCGTCATCAAAGACAAAAGGTATATATTTTTGTAAGAGATTAGTCAGAGGCCGAGAAATTTTTGAGAAGTCCTTAATGAACCTCCTATAAAAACCGGCATGACCAAGGAAACTTCTTATACCTTTGATGTCCTTGGGACATGGCATCTTTTCAATAGCATCAACTTTAGCTTTATCAACTTCAATGCCCCTTTCAGAAATTTTATGCCCCAAGACAATACCTTCATTAACCATAAAGTGGCATTTCTCCCAATTCAAGACAAGGTTAGTTTCTTCACATCTCTGCAAAACTCGATCAAGGTTGCTCAAGCAATCATCAAAAGAGGATCCATAAACGGAGAAATCATCCATGAAAACCTCACAAATCTTTTCACAAAAATCAGAGAAATATAGCCATCATGCATCTTTGAAAGGTAGCAGGTGCATTACATAAACCAAAAGGCATACGTCTATAAGCAAAAGTACCGAAAGGGCAAGTAAAAGTGGTCTTTGCTTGATCATCCGCTGACACAGATATTTGAGAGAAACCAGAATAACCATCTAGAAAGCAAAAATGTGTGTGTTTGGATAATCTTTCTAGCATTTGATCAATGAATGGCAAGGTGTAATGATCCTTTTTAGTAGCTTTATTTAATTTGCGAAAATCAATTACCATCCTATAACCTGTAATAATTCTTTGCGGAATCAATTCATCTTTATCATTAGGAACGACGGTAATACCTCCCTTCTTAGGGACACAATGAACAGGACTTACCCACTGACTATCAGCAATAGGATAAATTATACCTGCTTCAAGGAGCTTTTATATTTCCTTTCTTACCACTTCTTTCATCTTAGGATTCAGCCGTCATTGGTGATCAATAACTAGTTTGGCATCTTTCTCCAAATTTATTTTGTGTTGACATAGAGTGGGACTAATGCCCTTAAGATCATCAAGAGTATATCCTATAGCAGCACGGTGCTTCTTCAGAGTTTTCAATAATTTCTCTTCTTCATGCTCTGAAAGGTTAGCACTAATAATAACATGATATATCTTCTTTTCATCGATATAAGCATATTTAAGAGTATCAGGCAACGGTTTAAGCTCAAACACGGGATCACCCTTGGGTGGAGGAGGATCCCCTAGGATTTCAAAAGGCAAGTTATGTTTCAGAATAGGTCCCTGTTTAAAGAATACTTCATCTATTTCCCTTCTTTCATTCATAAACATATCATTTTCATGGTCTAGCAAATATTGTTCTAAAGGATCACTAGGAGGCACGGCAATAGAAGAAAGACCAATAATTTCATCCTTACTAGGCAATTCCTCTTCACGGTGTTGTCTACGAAATTTAGAAAAATTAAACTCATGAGACATATCACCCAAACCAATAGTAACATCATCCTTTTTGCAGTCTATCTTAGCATTAACAGTGTTCAAGAAGGGTCTACCAAATATAATGGGAAGCTATCTTGTGGGAAACCAAGAACAAGGAAATAAGCAGGATATTTAGGTTTCCCACACAAGACTTCAACATCTCTAACAATCCCAATTGGTGAAATAGTATCTCTATTGGCAAGTTTAATTGTGACATCAATATCTTCTAACTCAGCAGGTGCAATATCATGCATAATTTCTTTGTATAAAGAGATAGGTATTGCACTAGCACTAGCACCCATATCACATAATCCATGATAACAATGATCTCCTATTTTAATAGAAATAACAGGCATGCCTACAACAGGTCTATGTTTATCTTTAACACCAGGTTTAGCAATTCTAGTTGTTTCCTCACAGAAATAAATAACATGCCCATCAATATTATCAGCCAAGAGATCCCTAACAGAGAAATATTAGGTTCAACTTTAACTTGTTCAGGAGGAGTATAAGTTCTATATTGCTTTTACGAAACACAGTTGAAGCTTTAGTATGATCCTTTATTCTAACAGGGAAAGGTGGTTTCTCAACATAATCAGTAGGAACAATAGGATCATTATAAGTGATAGTCTTTTCTTCAACTTTAATAGGTGCAACTACTTTTACTTCAACGGGAGGATTATACTTAAACCAATTCTCCTTAGGGAGATCAATGTGAGAAGCAAAAGATTCACAAAAAGAAGCTACTATCTCAGAGTCAAGTCCATATTTAGTGCTAAATTTACGGAAAACATCGGTATCCATAAAAGATTTAACACAATCAAACTTAGGTGTTATACCTGACTCTTTACCTTCATCGAGATCCCAATCTTCAGAGTTGCGTTTAATTCTTTCCAATAAATCTCATTTGAATTCAATAGTCTTCATCATAAAGGAACCAGTACAAGAAGTATCGAGCATGGAGCGATTGTTGTCAGAAAGCCGAGCATAATTTTTTTGAATAATCATTTCTCTTGAGAGCTCATGAATGGGGCATGAATATAACATTGACTTATGCCTCCCCCAAGTGTGAGCGATGCTTTCTCCTTCACGAGGCCAAAAATTATATATATAATTACGATCATGATGGACAAGATGCATAGGATAAAACTTCTGATGAAATTCCAATTTCAATCGCTTATAAACCCATGATCCCATATCACCACATAGGCTTGTCAATGCATCTTACTTCAAAGATAAAGGGAAGACCTTATTCTTGATAACATCATCAGGCATACCTGCAAGCTTAAATAATCCACAAAGTTCATCCACATAGATTAGGTGTAAATCGGGATGCAATGTTCCATCTCCTGCAAAAGGATTAGCTAGCAGTTTCTCTATCATAACTGAAGGAATTTCAAAGTAAACATTTTCATTTCAGTAGGTTCAGTAGGTTGCGGAGCAACTCTTTGCTCTACTGGTCGTGAAGATACCCCGAACAAGCCCCTCAGAGGATTACTTTCCATAGTAACAAGTGACAGTAAATTTCAGCACACTATATAAATTTTTCCTTACCAAATTCCACCTACCAAAGGCGCTTCACTCCCCGGCAACGGCCTAGAAAAGAGTTTTGATGACCCACAAGTATAGGGGATCTATCGTAGTCCTTTCGATAAGTACGAGTGTCGAACCCAACGAGAAGCAGAAGGAAATGATAAGCGGTTTTCAGCAAGGTATTCTCTGCAAGCACTGAAATTATAGGTAACAGATAGTATTGTGATAAGATAATTTGTAACGAACAACAAGTAACAAAAGTAAATAAAGTGCAGCAAGGTGGCCCAATCCTTTTTGTAGCAAAGGACAAGCCTGGACAAACTCTTATATAGATAAAAGCGCTCCCGAGGACACATGGGAATTATCGTCAAGCTAGTTTTCATCACGTTCATATGATTCGCGTTCGGTACTTTGATAATTTGATATGTGGGTGGACCGGTGCTTCGGTGCTGTCCTTACTTGGACAAGCATCCCACTTATGATTAACTCCTATTGCAAGCATCCGCAACTACAAAAAAATTATTAAGGTAAACCAAACCATAGCATGAAACATATGGATCCAAATCAGCCCCTTACGAAGCAACGCATAAACTAGAGTTCAAGCTTCTGTCACTCTAGCAACCCATCATCTACTTATTACTTCCAAATGCCTTCCTCTAGGCCCAAATAATGGTGAAGTGTCATGTAGTCGACGTTCACATGACACCACTAGAGGAGAGACAACATACATTTCATCAGAATATCAAACGAATACCAAATTCACATGACTACTAATAGCAAGACTTCTCCCATGTCCTCAGGAACAAACATAACTACTCACAAAGCATATTCATGTTCATAATCAGAGGAGTATTAATATGCATATAGGATCTGAACATATGATCTTCCACCAAATAAACCAACTAGCATCAACTACAAGGAGTAATCAACACTACTAGCAACCTACAGGTACCAATCTCGGACTTAGAGACAAGAATTGGGTACAAGATATGAACTAGGGTTTGAGAGGAGATGGTGCTGGTGAAGATGTTGATGGATATTGTGTCGGCATTCTGGGAACGGGGGTCACCAGACTTGCCTGCCTGCGGCCCACGGCGAGGCTAAGCAGCGGGCCGTACGGCCCATCTTCATCAACAAGGCATTCGAGACCCTCGCGAGGCGGACGGCGCAAGGCCTCCCCTGGAGTGGCCTAGCCAGGCAGGATCACGAGGAGCAGAGATATCAAGGCGGGGCAAACCTCACGAGGCACTCTTGACATGAGCCATGACGAACGGCGCCAGGTGGGTGCCAGGCGGGCGCCAGTGCGCACAGTGTCCCCATTTCCTCTTTGGTGCTAAGGAGGCAAGCGCAGGCGAAGAGTACCGAGGCATCATGCAAAGGTTGCCATATTGGTGCAACAAGACCAAGACCAGGAGGACGGCAAGGTGGAGGTCATCGTGGAGCCCAAGACGGCGTCACCCTAGGGCTTTTCGCAGGCGAAGACCGCTTTTGTCAGGATAGCTTGTACTAGCTGTCCCCCTTCAAATTTGCCCGCCGTTGTTGGCTCCCTTCCCGCTCGATATTTGGGAAGAGGACCAGGGCCTATATAGGTAGAGCTAGCCACCACAGTAGGGAGGAGGGCAGTTCATCGACACCTCACACCACAAGTTCATACGCACAAGAACACCTCAACCTCAGGAGGCTGTTCTTCCCTTGTACTGTTCATCATCAGCCCAAGAGGCAATCCACCACCACCACACTGGAGTAGGGTATTACACCACATCGGTGGCCCGAACCAGTATAAACCTCGTGTCACTTTATGTGTTGTGAGTTCGTCGAGTTCGTCCGCAAGATCTTAGCGAGCTAGAGCACAGATCGGTAGGAGGGAAAGGCTTCGCGCGCACCCCAGTGTTCGAACCTCAAGGGTTTGCCGGAACCCCACATCCGACATTTGGCGCGCTAGGTAGGGGTGCGCCGTGGTTTCCCTTCCATCGGTTCGTTGCTCCGTCGCTCCATCCCTTCCATGGCGGACGCTCGCCATGCTCGAGCTAAGCGTCGAGCTGCCCTCTCCGCCCGCGTCGCTCAGGCGGCTCCTGTAGGCGGGCCACCTCGTCGTTCTCCGTCCCCCGTCGCCAACGCTGCCACCGGCCTAGCGGGGAACGAGCGGCAGGCGTCCTCTCTTCATCCTTCGGTGCGGCAGGACGGCCGCACCGCTACTTCGTCACTCACCCCTGCTGGTTCTTCGTCTCACGCGCACCGCGCTCCTCGCGGCAAACGAGCTCTTGCATTACCGCCCCATCGATGACCTCTACGAGGAGTGGCTCGACCGCGTCGCCGATCTCGTCCGCGCCGCAGGGGGCTCTCCGGCATCGTCCCACTCTCTGCCTCCCCCTCAACCAGCCACGGGCGACGGGGCTCGTGGCATGCCTCCATCGCCTCAGCGCCAAGATGACGCCTTGGCACCAAGGCGTGCGCATCCGTGGCGTGACCCACCATGCCCGGCATCCGCTCGTGAAGAAAGAAGCTGCCAAGAAATCCCGCGGCCGCGAGAAGCTGCACCGGCGCTCCCCGCGCCGCCTCGTCAAGACCGCGCACCGCCTGCAGCGGCGCAGCGTGAACCCCGTCAAGACCAATCTCCACTCCCGAAGCGGGCCCCGGCAACCATAGCTTGCTGCCGCGCCTTCACCCCCGAGCTGCATAGCGTCGCCTGGCCAGACAAGTTCAAGCCAGATCTACCTCCTCGCTACGATGGCACCACCGACCCCACGGAGTTCCTGCAGCTCTACGAGCTGAGCATCAAAGCAGCCAACGGCGACGAAAAAGTCATGGCGGACTGGTTTCCCATGGCTCTCGAGGATGGGGCCCGCTCTTGGCTCCTGAACTTGCAGCACGGCTCGATCTCCTCCTGGGACGAGATGCGCGACCGCTTCGTTGCCAACTTCCAGGGCACTCGCGACCGCCCACCGGCCGTGGGTGACCTTCACCGCATCAAGCAACAGCCAGGAGAGACCCTACAGAAGTACATCCAGCGCTTCAACAACATCCGCCTCAAGATCCCCAAGGTCACGACGAGGCCATCATCTCCCCGTTCTCCGACGGTGTCCGCGACGTCAAGATGAAGGAAGAGCTGGCTATCCATGAGGAGCTCTGCACTTCTCAAGATCTGTTCAACTTGGCGACCAAGTGCGCAAGAGCTGAGGAGGGGCGTCTCTCTCTCCTTGAGCTGCCAGCTGCAGGAGCGGAGGAGAAGAAGGCCAAGGCCAAGGACGTGAAGCGCAAAGAGGCAGTAGTGCTCGCAGCGGAGCCCGACACCAAGAGAGGCAGAGACCAGCCTGAATTGTCCAAGAACGGCCGACCGTTCTGCACCTTCCACAACCTGAACACCCACAACACCAGCGACTGCCAAGAGCTCAGAGCCACACGAGAAGGATGCTACGGTCGACGCCCCGAGCGCAACAACCGGGGCTACGGCCGTGGAGGAGGACGCGGAGGCGGACGCTGGGAAGACCGGGGCCCGCGCCAGGAGTGGCATGACCGGCCTCATGAGGACCGCTGGCAAGACCAACCTCGCGAGGGCACCTGGAGGGACCCGCCTTGCGAGGATCGCCCTCAGGGCAACGCTGGTCTTCCCCCGCTGCCGCCACCAAGAAGGAACGATGACCACCACCAGGACGAGGGGGCTGGGGGCTTCCAGGAGCCGCGCACGATCGCTTGAATCTTGGGCGACGCGCAAGCCACAGCCTATCAGCGCATCTTCAGACAGTTCGCTCGCGAGGTGAACGCAGCACTCCCCAAGCTCGAGGCCACGCGCCCGCTCAGGTGGTCCCAATGCGCCACCACCTTCAGCTCGGCAGACCAGCTCAAGTGCGCAGCCACCGCCGGTGCACTCCCTATGCTGTGCTCCCCAGTCATCAGCAATGTGCAAGTTACCAAGACTCTCATCGACGGCGGCGCAGGGCTCAATGTCCTATCTGTCGACACGTTCGACAATCTTCAAGTGCCCTATGAGTAGCTCCAGCCGACCAAGCCTTTCTCAGGAGTGACCAATGGTTCCACCACACCGATAGGGCAAGTCCGCCTGCCCGTCACCTTTGGCAAGCGCGACAACTACTGCACCAAGCTCATCGACTTTGATGTCGCGCACATCCGCCTGTCGTACAATGCCATCCTCGGGTATCCAGCCCTGGCCAAGTTCATGGCAGTCATTCATCACGGCTACAACGTTCTCAAGATGCCGGGAAGCGGAGGCATCATCACGGTCCCGTGTGAAGAGAGGGATGCGGTGTGCTCTCTTGAGCGCGCCTTTCAAGCTGCAGCAATCGGCGACCCCGACAGCAGAAGTGAAGGCCTTCCGGAGACCATCCCCAAGAAGAATTGTCGCGCCGCACAGGACCCCAGGGAGATGGTGCCACGTCAGGAGCCTCGTCAGGATCAGCGCCCGTTCCAGGGGCGCCTCCCTCCATTGCATAGGAAGGCGCGCTCGGCGCCCTCCTCGGGCAGTGCTCGGGGCTCTCTTCCCGAGGGCCTCAGACCTTGCCAACCTCACGAGGGAGGTGCTTGGGCACCACTTGGAGGCGTGTTTCGTGACACGTTCCCCTTAGGAGAACACAAGGCAAGGAGTGCCCACCACCCAGGAATTCATCACCAAGACCACCTAGGAACTGCAAGAAGCGAGGGCCATGCGCGGCCACAGCCGCTCACAGGGCGTGACTCCCCATCCAGGCAAGGATGTCGGGCTGCGTCTCTGCGTCGACGTCCCAGGGCTCAACAGGGCCGCATCTCAGGAACGCTTCTGGCCATCACGTGTGGGCCACTGTGAGGGCCCACCACACAGCTACGTTCGCATGCCCTTCAGCTTGCCGAGCGTGGCGTCGGCCCATCAGCGCAACTTGCGGCAGGTCCTGGCATCTCAGGAGGCCAGGATCCACGCAGTTCAGGAGGAGATGGATACGCTTTTCAGGGAACCTCCTGAGCCCCCAGAGCCTCCCGAGGCTCAGGGTCCCGGTGGCTCATGAGGAGTCATTCCTTCAACGCGTGGCTTCATCTACATCAACTCTACTTCGTCTACAGAACCAGGTGACATCTTCCAAGTTCGTTTAAGCTGGGAGCGCCCCTCGGGCTGCATTATTCCCAGGCCACACGGGTCCGTCCCTGTGGCATGTATCCCTTTGCTTAAGTCTTTAGCTTACCTTGCTGGGGGGCGCCCCTCGGGCTGCATCATTCCCAAGCTGCTCGGGCCAGACCCAGTGGCATGTATCTTCCTGCATTTATCCAAGTCAATCCGCCCTTTATGCCTAACCTGCGAACGGCCATCGCCTGCTCAATCATCGCCTCCCCCGGGGCCTTCACACAGGCACGGCGCTGGCGCATGGGTCCGTCCATGCCACGACCAACAAATCTGAGTGGCCGAGCTCTGGCTCGCAGCACGCGCCGTGCACGTCACCTCACCAGGCCCTCGGTGCCTTCGCCTCACTCAAAGCAACCAGCGACAGGCTAATAGCTGTAACGATCAACCATGTTCCGTCTTGTGCCTGTTCACAGGAGTCCCGAGGGAAGGATAGCAGACGGCACCGCGAGTCTCCTTTTACTCATGCGATTCGCTTGCGCGTTAAAAGGGGGGCTCCTGAGCATCGCGACTCAGGAGCTCTTACTAGCTCTCCAGCCCTCACCCCCTGGCCTTGACCACGGCATCGCGACCTCGCATACCAGCGGCGGCTGAGCTCGCTCGAGGGCCGGGACCTGAGGACGTAGAGCACTAAGGAGACCATGGGGGAAGGGAAACTTGTATGGGCCAGCCTAGCTATGCTGCACAAGTAGGCGCGCAGCTCTGGCGCCATGTTAGGGGTCACCACAAAATCAATGAGATAAGTCATGCACCCGGATCAGCTAAATGTTTGGGCTTCATGGTGCTCGCGCCCTGCCACAACCCCGTTGCGGCCACGTCAACTCCCTTTCTCTCCTTACCATGGCTGCTTGGACGCTAATGGGAACGTCCTGAGCATCGTGCCTCAGGGGCTCTTACTGGACCTTGGGCCGTGCACCTCCTGGCCTTGACCACGGCACACAACCTGGCATACCAGCGACGGCTGTAGCCGCCGTGGGACCGGGACCCATCAGCATAGAGCAACAAGCTATCATGAGGAAAGAAAGGGGGGACGGAGCCTTAACGGGATGTGCGCTCACCAAGTTTTTATAACAAGGAAGATAAGCGCGGAAGACATTACAGACCCTTACATGCCCCCACGGGGTGATTCATGATCCTTCGCAGGGAACAAAAGTTGTTACTAAGGGGAATCCTATCTACACCCTCCAGTGGCGGACGCCATCATCAACAGTGGTCCACGCGAGGCCAGCGCCAACCCCATCCAGATCAGCGGCGGCGGGGACCGGACGCCGTGGCCTTGCTCCGAGCATGGCGAGAGCTCGGAGGGACATAGTTGTCGTCGCTCGTCTCCGGAGTCTCGTAAAGCTCGGGAGAGCTGCCGGACTCCCAAGAACAGTTGTTGCTATTGGAGCGGCTGCGATCAGAGTGTACAACGACCTGGCGCTCCTCTCCAGAGCAGCACTACAAGCGGTGGCCCTCGGTGTCGAAGACCTTGAAAAAGAGCATGGAGGCGCCGTCGTACTCAAAGTGGATCACGAGGGCCCCCCTCGCACGGCAAACCCGCGCGATCTCGCTCCAGCCGCGAGCCATGAAGATCTTGCCGGTGGGGACCGCTTCAATCCCCGCTCCGGTCGCCGGAGCACTGCAGTCAGCATGCTGCAGCCAGAGCTCGAGTGGCCCCCTCGGCGGCATCACGTCGGAGAAGAATCGTGGGAAGCGGATCCAGGATCTTGGTGGCATCAGCGCCCACAGCACCAACTCGCACGAGGAGTCAGCGGCGTGGACCCTAGGGGAAGCGGCACGCGGCGCCGTGGCACGGTGACCCTGGACGCGGTGCGGGCGGTGCTGCTCATCACTCCGTCCTCCCGAGCCCTCGGCTCGGGCGTAGAAGGGGAGCGGGTACCCCGGTGGAGGCCTCTCGCACCAAGGCCTCGCCACCACTTGCATCGCCACTTCGTCATGGCGATGGATCGACCGCTTCTTCGGCGGAAGTGGCTCCGGATCGTCACAGGGAGCTTTCCCTTTCTCTTCGGCCGAAAACCTTCTAATTGGCGCCATTGCTGTCAGCAGGGGAGCGAGGAGGACGAAGCAAGCGAGCGAGAAAGAGATGGGAAACGGGTGCTCCGCCCCCTCCCCATTTATAGCAAGAGAAGGCCAACCGGCGCCTCCCATGATCGCAGGTAATGATGGTTTTCCTTGCATGTCGCAGGGACTCGTCAGATCGTGCAGTTGCCGAGGCAGCGTGGGGAAGCGGAGACGCCCACGTCCAATCAACCGCCACGCATCGACCGAGGCCGCACGCTTTTGGGGCCCGCAGCGCTCCGAACTTGACCCTTGGCTTCGCCGCGAAGCCAAGCCCGAGCGCACCTTGGGCCCGGGGGCTACTTTCGGCGTTCTGGGAACGGGGGTCCCAAGACTTGCCTGCCTGCAGCCCACGGCGTGGCTAAGCAGCGGGCCGTACGGCCCATCTTCATCAACAAGGCATCGAAGACCCTCGCGAGGAGCCAAGCCTCGTGAGGCGGACGGCGCAAGGCCTCCTCTGAAGTGGCCTAGCTAGGCAGGCTCACGGGGAGCGGAGATATCAAGGTGGGGCAAACCTCACGAGGCACTCGTGACGTCAGCCATGACGAACGGCGCCAGGCGGGTGCCAGGCGGGCGCCAGTGCGCACAGCATCCCCATTTCCTCTTTGGTGCTAAGGAGGCAAGCGCAGGCGAAGAGTACCGAGGCATCATGCAAAGGTTGCCATATTGGTGCAACGAGACCAAGACCAGGAGGACGGCAAGGTGGAGGTCATCGTGGAGCCCAAGACGGCGTCACCCTAGGGCTTTTCGCAGGCGAAGACCGCTTTTGTCAAGATAGCTTGTACTAGTTGTCCCCCTTCAAATTTGCCCGCCGTTGTTGGCTCCCTTCCCGCTCGATATTTGGGAAGAGGACCAGGGCCTATATAAGTAGAGCTAGCCACCATAGTAGGGAGGAGGGCAGTTCATCGACTCCTCACGCCACAAGTTCATACGCACAAGAACACCTCAACCTTAGGAGGCTGTTCTTCCCTTGTACTGTTCATCATCAGCCCAAGAGGCAATCCACCACAACCACATTGGAGTAGGGTATTACACCACGTCGGTGGCCTGAACCAGTATAAACCTCGTGTCACTTTCTGTGTTGTGAGTTCATTGAGTTCGTCCACAAGATCTTATGATGACGACATCAATACCATTGTTACACCCACAGCCCCTACTGTTACATATGATGGACCAATTACTAGAGCTCGCGCACGCCAATTAAATTACCAGGTACTTTCGTTTCTTGGTAATGGTTCTAATGTTCATGAGAATATGATGCTGCCTAAATTGGATACATTTGTTTTGCTTACAAATGAAGGGCCTAGCTTGGAGAAGGATGAACATTGGAGCAAGAACAAGCATGGAGTTGATGGCATGCGCAAGGGAAACAAGAACGGAGTTACAAGTGATGATTTCAGGACTCTGAAGCCACCATAAGGAGTGAATGAAGCCTTGGACGAAATATACAAGATGCCACTTCATAAATTTCGTCCAGAGGCTATTCTAGGTGCTGCGTCACCTTATTATTGGGCCAGGCCCATGTAATTTTGAAATACTTAAGTATAGGCTGTTTTTAGAGTCCGTATGTGTGGGGAAACAAGAGCTAGGGTTGGTTTCGGACCCCTTCCTCAAGGGCCACGAAATTCCCCCCTCTTCCTCCATATATACAGCCCTTAGGGCATCGTTTAGACTTTGGGTTTTGTTTAGATTAAAAGTTCGCCATAGCTGCAACTTCGCGTACTTCGTTTGTGTTCAACGACCAGACCAAGACGTCACAGAACCCCACCTTGATCAATAAAGCTTCCCTCTTATATTCGCAATATCCAGATTGCAATCTTAGTTTCTTGCTTGTTCTTCGTTTGCCTGCAGGAAACAGACCTTCGTGGTCAGGTTGATCGTGCTCCGGCGTGGTCAATAACCTCTCGGAGTTGGTTTAGCGATTGCTAAGGTGCGACGTCCTCGCACGTTCGTAGTCGGATCGTCAAAGTCGACTTCCTCCAAACGATAGCCACCATCTCATCGAAAGACGGGACACCTTTGCCTCTATCAAGTGGTATCAGATTTCCAGGTTGCTCGGTGAGATTTTACAGTTTTTCATAGTTTAGATCAAGTCTGTTTTTCATACCTACAGTCCACGAAAAAGCCAAAAAAATAGGGTTAGTTCATCCTATCCGAACCAATCTGAGCCTTTGCATAATCTTTTCTGTATTTGCTTCGTTGAATTTGCGGTTGCATCGTCGTGTCAAGTTGCTAGTCTTAGCGTCTAGTCCTTTAGAGTTTCGAGTTCTGTTCATAGGTTGTCACGTCGCCACTGTCATATATCACCACCGCATCATCATCATCACCGCTGCCATATACCACCATCGTCATCACCGCTGCCATATACCACCATCGTCATCGCCGCTACCATATACCACATATCCACCGCCATCACGCTAATTTGAGTCCACCTCCATCACAGATTTGCCACCAGTCCGTGTTCCATCGCCCTGCAAATATCCGCCACCAGTCCGAGTTTCCACCAGATTCATCTCCGCCACGAGTCCTAGTCCGAGACCAGTAATTGTTGCTTTGTTCTTGATTTTCAGATCACGCGATACTCTGAGTCGTGACAGAGAAGGACTCCCCAACTTTCGTGCTACCCGCAGAAGAAAAATAGTTCCAAACTCAAAAAAAAAACTAAGTCTGGAAAATTCTGGCTAGGCAGTTTTTAGGACATTTGTAGACTTTTTCGAAAAAAAATTGTTGCGGAGCAAAAAAAAAGAGGAAAAAAAGTGCAAAAAAAAGTGACAAAAAAAGAATAAAAAATCAGAGTGTGCTCCTCCCTTGTTTACGTGCAGTGCCGTGATTTTGTTAGTGTTCTAGGCTCGCGTCTCTAGTACGGTCTAGCCTAGGACCAGCACAGTACCGTCGTTGAGCGTTTATTCAACTTTGCATCTCTGAATTGGTTATTGCTGACCCTTTTTGCTACCATATTAAAAGCCTTCCCAGCTCCACATACATCTACATCGTGCGTTTGACTCTCCCTGGTAATCGCTCTATCCAAGCTTTGAGAGTTTTGACTACCTCGGTTGCCGATCACCGCCTGCTGCTGGGTAAGAACTGGTAAGAATTTGAGATTTGCTTAACGGATTTGTGACTGTTCACCACACCACCACCACCACTTCCTATTAGTCTGTAGAATCATATTCTTGTGTGTTTCTATTGCTGCTAACCATGGCAGGATCACAAGCCGACGAGACTGACTGGGAGAACATGACAAACAAAGTGTTACATGATAAGTTTCAGCAAATGATGAGTGGACAGGTGGAAGATGTGCTAAATAGATTTGAAGAGGCCATGGAGAAGATAGATGGTATTGATAAGGCGTTCGAAACAAAGCTCGATAACAAGTTCAATGAATTGCTCGCGCGTCTACCACCACCACCACCGGCTGCACCTAACGCACCTCTACAACAGCAACAACGACTACCTCCACATCGCGAAACAGCCCTCCGCCGAGCGACCCGTGTCCCTCTTCAGCCTGGCCAAGCTGCTGGTGCTGCTGTTGATACTTCTGTGGCTCCTGCTGCTGATGTGGGGGAGGATGATTATGTGGGAGATTACGAGGATGAGGTTGATCAACATCAGAACTACGTGCAACCACCAGCACCACAACCACCAGGTAGTCCACATGCAAATAATGGCAATGTTAGGGCTCCCCCTCAGGTACGAGATCATGACCATCTCCCTAAACTGAAATTGAATATTCCACCATTTGAGGGTAGATATGTTCCTGATATATATCTTACTTGGGAGTTAGAAACTGAACAACGATTTACATGTTTACAATATCCTGAGGAGACACGTGTTCCTGCTGCTGTTTGTGCTTTCACTAGCTTTGCATGTGTTTGGTGGTCTGAATATTGTAGATTATATCCTGTTCCAGCTACTTGGGCTGCTTTGAAAACTGCTATGCGTACTCGTTGGGTTCCACCATATTATCAACGTGAATTACTTCAAAAATTGCAGCGCCTAAGACAAGGAAAAAAATCGGTAGAAGAATATTATCAGGAATTACAAACTGGCTTGATTAGATGTGGTATCGTTGAGGAGAATGAAGCTATGCTTGCACGTTTTCTGGGTGGATTAAATAGAGAGATTCAGACCATTCTAGACTATAAGGATTATAATAATATCACTCGTTTATTCCATCTTGCTTGTAAAGCTGAACGTGAAGTGCAGGATCGACAGGCATTGGCGCGAACTAACTTTTCTGCAGGTCGACCTTCATCGTGGACACCACGTGCATCATCTACTTCCACACGTTCTGCTACACCGGCACCTCCGTCAGCTGCCACCTCCAACCGTGATACAAGAAAGCAGGCACAACCACCACTATCTGCCAAGAGCACACCTGTCGGGCCTGCACAGAGCTCTGCTTCTTCCATGGCGTCTACAGGGCACACAAGTGATATTATTTGTAGTCGTTGTAAGGGAAGAGGACATTTTGCGCGAGAATGCACATCTCAGCGTGTGATGATTGCTACTGAGGATGGTGGGTATGAGTCCGCTAGTGACTATGATGAGGAGACTTTGGCTCTTCTTACACATGAAGAACACGGTGGAGATGATTCTGATCATGAGACGCAATACATGGCTGCTGAAGATGCTGACAGGTATGAATGTTTAGTTGCTCAACGTGTTTTGAGTGTGCAGGTCACGCAAGCTGAGCAAAATCAGAGGCATAATTTGTTCCATACAAAGGGAGTTGTGAAGGAACGTTCTGTTCGCGTCATCATAGATGGAGGGAGCTGCAACAACTTGGCTAGCATGGAGATGGTGGAGAAGCTATCTCTCACCACAAGACCACATCCACATCCTTACTACATCCAATGGTTCAACAACAGTGGCAAGGTTAAGGTAACACGTACTGTTCGTGTGCATTTTAGTATCTCTACATATGCTGATTATGTTGATTGTGATGTGGTACCTATGCAAGCATGTTCCTTATTACTTGGTAGACCATGGCAATTTGATAAAAATTATGTACACCATGGTAGAAACAATCAGTATACTCTTGTTCATAAGGACAAAAATATTACTTTGCTTCCTATGACTCCTGATTCCATTTTGAAAGATGATATTAATCGAGCTAATAAAGCAAAACAGGAGCAAAATAAGAGTGAAAATCAGATTGTGGCAAAAGAATTTGAGCAACAAATGAAGCCTAATAATAAACCATCTAGTGTTGCTTCTGAAATTAAATTGAAAAGTGCATGTTTATTTGCCACCAAATCTGATATTGATGATCTAGATGTTAGCAAATCTGTTTGCTATGCTTTTGTGTGCAAAGAGGCATTATTTTCATTCCAGGACGTGCCTTCCTCTTTGCCTCCTGCTGTTACTAACATTTTGCAGGAGTTCGCTGACGTCTTTCCACAAGACGTGCCACCGGGATTACCACCTATTCGAGGGATTGAGCATCAAATTGACTTAATTCCCGGTGCATCATTACCCAACCGCGCACCATACCGTACCAATCCAGAGGAGACGAAGGAGATTATGCGTCAAGTACAAGAGCTACTCGACAAAGGTTATATACGCGAATCCCTTAGTCCTTGTGTTGTTCCTATTATTCTAGTGCCGAAAAAGGATGGTACCTCGCGTATGTGTGTTGATTGTAGAGGCATTAATAATATTACTATTCGTTATCGTCATCCTATTCCTAGGCTAGATGATATGCTTGATGAATTGAGTGGCTCTACAATATTCTCCAAAGTTGATTTGCGTAGTGGATACCATCAAATTCGTATGAAATTGGGAGATGAATGGAAAACAGCTTTTAAAACTAAGTTTGGTTTATATGAGTGGTTAGTCATGCCTTTTGGGTTAACTAATGCACCTAGTACTTTCATGAGACTAATGAACGAAGTTTTACGTGCTTTCATTGGACGATTTGTGGTAGTATATTTTGATGATATACTGATTTATAGCAAATCTTTGGAAGAACATTTGGAACATTTACGTGCTGTTTTTAATGCTCTACGTGATGCACGTTTGTTTCGTAACCTTGGGAAGTGCACCTTTTGCACCGACCGAGTATCTTTTCTTGGCTATGTTGTTACTCCACAGGGAATTGAAGTTGATAAAGCCAAGATTGACGCTATTGAGAGTTGGCCGCAGCCCAAAACGGTCACACAAGTGAGGAGTTTTCTTGGACTCGCTGGTTTCTATAGGCGTTTTGTGAGAGACTTTAGCACCATTGCTGCACCTCTCAATGAGCTTACAAAGAAGGATGTGCCTTTTGTTTGGGGTACCGCACAGGAAGAAGCCTTCACGGTATTGAAAGATAAGTTGACACATGCTCCTTTACTCCAACTTCCTGATTTTAATAAGACTTTTGAGCTTGAATGTGATGCTAGTGGAATTGGATTAGGAGGTGTGTTATTACAAGATGGCAAACCTGTTGCATACTTTTCTGAAAAATTGAGTGGGCCTAGTCTGAACTATTCTACTTATGATAAGGAATTATATGCCTTGTTCGGACTTTAGAGACATGGCAACATTATTTATGGCCCAAAGAATTTGTTATACATTCTGATCATGAATCTTTGAAACATATTAAAAGTCAAGCTAAACTGAATCGTAGACATGCTAAATGGGTTGAATTCATTGAGACTTTCCCTTATGTCATCAAACACAAGAAGGGTAAAGAAAATGTTATTGCTGATGCTTTGTCTCGTCGCTATACTATGCTTTCACAACTTGACTTCAAAATATTTGGTTTGGAGACCATCAAAGATCAATATGTGCATGATGCTGATTTTAAAGAAGTAATGCAGAATTGTAAAGAAGGAAGAACATGGAAAAAGTTCGTTGTTAATGATGGTTTTGTGTTCCGCGCTAACAAGCTATGCATTCCTGCTAGCTCTGTTCGTCTTTTGTTGTTGCAGGAGGCGCATGGAGGAGGATTAATGGGACACTTTGGCGTGAAGAAGACGGAGGACGCACTTGCTACACATTTCTTTTGGCCAAAGATGATACGGGATGTTGAGCGTTTTGTTGCTCGCTGCACTACATGTCAAAAAGCTAAGTCACGACTCAATCCTCATGGTTTATATATGCCTTTGCCTGTGCCTAGTGTTCCTTGGGAGGATATATCTATGGACTTTGTTTTAGGTTTACCTCGAACAAAGAAGGGGAGGGATAGCATATTTGTTGTCGTGGATAGATTCTCAAAAATGGCACACTTTATACCATGTCATAAAAGCGATGATGCTGTTAATGTTGCTGATTTGTTCTTTCGTGAAATTATTCGCTTGCATGGTGTGCCAAATACTATTGTTTCAGATCGTGATACTAAATTTCTTAGCCACTTTTGGAGATGTTTATGGGCTAAGTTGGGGACTAAACTGCTTTTTAGTACTACTTGTCACCCCCAAACTGATGGACAAACTGAAGTAGTCAATAGAACATTGTCTACTATGCTTAGGGCTGTTTTGAAGAATAATAAGAAAATGTGGGAAGAATGCTTGCCTCATATTGAATTTGCTTATAATTGTTCATTGCATTCTACTACTAAGATGTGCCCTTTTGAAATTGTGTATGGTTTCCTACCTCGTGCACCTATTGATTTGTTGCCTCTTCCATCTTCGGAGAAGGTTAATTTTGATGCTAAACAACGTGCTGATTTGATCTTAAAGATGCATGAGTTAACTAAGGAAAATATTGAGCGCATGAATGCTAAATATAAACTTGTTGGAGATAAGGGTAGAAAATGTGTTGTCTTTGCACCTGGAGATCTTGTTTGGTTACATTTGCGTAAGGATAGGTTTCCTAATTTGCGCAAGTCAAAGCTAATGCCACGTGCTGATGGTCCTTTTAAGGTGTTAGAAAAAATAAATGATAATGCATATAAACTTGAGTTGCCTGCAGATTTTGGGGTCAGTCCCACTTTTAACATTGCAGATTTGAAGCCTTATTTGGGTGAGGAAGATGAGCTTCCGTCGAGGACGACTTCATTTCAAGAAGGGGAGGATGATGAGGACATCAATACCATTGTTACACCCACAGCCCCTACTGTTACATATGATGGACCAATTACTAGAGCTCACGCACGCCAATTAAATTACCAGGTACTTTCGTTTCTTGGTAATGATTCTAATGTTCATGAGAATATGATGCTGCCTAAATTGGATACATTTGTTTTGCTTACAAATGAAGGGCCTAGCTTGGAGAAGGATGAACATTGGAGCAAGAACAAGCATGGAGTTGATGGCATGCACAAGGGAAACAAGAACGGAGTTACAAGTGATGATTTCAGGACTCTGAAGCCACCATAAGGAGTGAATGAAGCCTTGGACGAAATATACAAGATGCCACTTCATAAATTTCGTCCAGAGGCTATTCTAGGTGCTGCGTCACCTTATTATTGGGCCAGGCCCATGTAATTTTGAAATACTTAAGTATAGGCTGTTTTTAGAGTCCGTATGTGTGGGGAAACAAGAGTTAGGGTTGGTTTCGGACCCCTTCCTCAAGGGCCACGAAATCCCCCCCCCCCTCTTCCTCCATATATACAGCCCTTAGGGCGTCGTTTAGACTTTGGGTTTTGTTTAGATTAAAAGTTCGCCATAGCTGCAACTTCGCGTACTTCGTTTGTGTTCAACGACCAGACCAAGGCGTCACAGAACCCCACCTTGATCAATAAAGCTTCCCTCTTATATTCGCAATATCCAGATTGCAATCTTAGTTTCTTGCTTGTTCTTCGTTTGCCTGCAGGAAACAGACATTCGTGGTCAGGTTGATCGTGCTCCGGCGTGGTCAATAACCTCTCGGAGTTGGTTTAGCGATTGCTAAGGCGCGACGTCCTCGCACGTTCGTAGTCGGATCGTCAAAGTCGACTTCCTCCAAACGATAGCCACCATCTCATCGAAAGACGGGACACCTTTGCCTCTATCATCTTAGCAAGCTAGACCATAGATCGGTAGGAGGGAAAGGCTTCGCGCGCACCCCAGTGTTCGAACCTTAAGGGTTTGCCTGAACCCCACATCCGGAAGATTGGCCCCCTCCCGATGAGAGGAGCATTGGTGATGATGATGGTGATGATTTCCCCCTCCCGGAGGGAAGTGTCCCCGGCAGAACAGCTCCGCCAGAGCCCTAGATTGGTTCCGCCAAGGTTCCGCCTCATGGCGGCGGAGTCTCGTCCCGAAAGCTTGCTTATGATTTTTCCTCGGACGAAAGACTTCATATAGCAGAAGATGGGCACCGGAGGGCCAACAAGGGGCCCACGAGGCAGGGGGAGTGCCCCCCACCCTCGTGGCCAGGGTGTGGGCCCCTCTGGTATTTTCTTTGCTCAGTATTTTTTCTTATTTCCAAAAATAACTTCCGTGGAGTTTCAGGACTTTTGGAGTTGTGCAAAATAGGTCTCTAATATTTGCTCCTTTTCCATCTTAGAATTCCAGCTGCCGTCATTCTCCCTCTTTAGGTAAACCTTGTAAAATAAGAGAGAATAGGCATAAGTATTGTGACATAATGTGTAATAACAGCCCATAATGCAATAGATATCAATACAAAAGCATGATGTAAAATGGACGTATCAACACTCGAGAGAGAAGAGTCAGACCTTGTTTGGTTCATTGGTGTTGTCGAATGGAGGAACTCTCCTAGACCCCCTGGGGTTGTCCTTATTGCCGGTGATGCCCTGCAAACACTGCACCACCGTCTCCTCATCGACTTCTTCTGGGTGGATCCGAGTGCTGTCTTCAACGCCCGAGTACAACCACATTGGATGGTCGCGAGCTTGGAGTGGCTGGATGCATCGTTTGAGGAACACCTCTAGCAAATCCATACTGGTCACACCGTTGCGGACAAGCTGGACCACTCGCTCAACCAACATTGTCACCTCCACTTTCTCAGCCGAGGTCACTCTCAAGGGGGAAGGCTTCTCGACTCTCTCCATGGAAAATGGAGGAAGGCCGGTCGACTGACCAGGAGTCAGTTCATCCTTACAATGGAACCAACTCGACTGCCAACCTCTAACCGACTTGGGAAGGTGCTTTTCCCCTCATCTGGATCCCTAATCCTCCACACATCTGGATCACGTGTGTCCTCTCATCACTCGGATTGGCCTTTTTCACGGTCTGAGACCGACAAATGAAAATGTGCTTGAACAGACCCCAGTGCGGTCGACACCCCAGGAAGTTTTCGCACATAGACACGAACGCAGCAAGGTATGTGATGGTGTTGGGAGAGAAATGGTGAAGTTGAGCCCCGAAGAAATTCAGAAAACCCCATAAAAAAGGATGTGGTGGAAAAGAGAAACCACGGTCGACGTGGGTGGCGATGAGCACACACTCACCCTCTTGCGGCCGCGGCTCGGTCTCGTCTTCCAGGAGCCGTGGGGAATCAGACCCCCCCCCCTCCACCAGATCCTCCTGCTGGATCGTGGAGCGAATCCAGTCGCCTTGGATCCAGCTGGGCGGCAGGCCAGATCTCGACGACGATCCCCCCCCCCGGTTGGACTCTTGCCCTTCGCCTTCGCTGGCGCCTTCTTCGCGCGCTCTAGGGCCACCGTCTTGTCTTTCGCCATCTCAGCAGGATGCGCTTGGATTGGGCGGCGGCGTCGAGGGATGGGGCGAGCGCAGAGGAGAAACAGAGGAGGAAGAGAAGAAATGAGGCACACAGTGCAAAAGCATCGGCCCAAACTCCTTATATGGGCTGGTTTCCCGAGTGGCTGACCTGTGGGCCCAGGCAATCCTGTCAAATCCCGCAACAGTCGCGCGTGCGGTATATGGCGAAAAAGGTGGCGCGGAGATCGAGGCACCCCTGCCTAATCCACTCCGATTACCACGGCCCTCTCCGCCCCGCGAGCTTCCCCAAATTTCGAATCCCGCGAGATCCGGGAACGGCAGAGCAGTCAATCATGCCGAAGATTTTATACCAAATCGAACACTCGAAGCTTATTAGCAAAATCCACTCGACAACCTTTGAATGGCTCAAGGCGACTGAGTATGAGGTCGAAGTTTGTGCATGGTTCTCCAATCTAAATAAAGTGCTTCCGAAGCATGAAAGTTGAATCGGAACCATCTTCTACTTCATATCCACTCGGACCCCGAACCATTCGGGGGCTAATGACGATGACATGCACCTAGGGTAGGGTAATAGATCTAGTCTAAGCACCCTACCCAAGAGCACTGCCCTACAATCAAAGACATTCGAAGAACAGTAGATCTTACCGACTGGAATCTCCACAAGGTTCAACCCACTCGACTGAGTGTTCACTCGGATACCCCAATTCCATTCGACCATACCAGAATCCACTCGGAAGACAGAAGGCCTAAGGTCACCATGAATGACAATGGTCGAACCTTCACTCCGTGGACTTAATGGTCATTTATGTAACTTTAATGCTGGCGTTACCAGTAACGTTCCTATCTTTATGTACATTGAACCCTGTGTAACTGAGGGCCAGAGGGGTCTAGCAAACTCTATATAAGCCACCTCCCTCCTCGGGCACAAGGGTTCGCACCCCCTGTAACTCCACGCACATAAGCCAATCGACCGAACTCCCGAGCACCGAGACGTAGGGTTGTTACTTCCACTGTGAAGGGCCTGGACTTGTAAATCTTGTGTGTACAACCCCACCATAGCTAGGATCTTGCCTCCTCATACCTACCCCCATTCTACTGTCAGTCTTAGAACCATGACAGTCGGCATAGGAAGAACTGTATATTCAGTCTCCAACAAGACGAGGGGCGGATCGAAAGTCAGGCAGAGCTCAAAAGTTATATCTCCAAATACTACAAATCTTTGTTTGGGACATCTGATGAAGGGAACTTCACCCTTGACGAGACCCGAACAGATGATATTCCACAAGTCACAGCAGAAGAGAACGATATCCTCAGGGCACCTTTCTCTGGGGAGGAGGTGAGAGCGGCGGTGTTTCAAATGGAACATAACAAAGCTCCAGGCCCTGATGGCTTCCCCACATAATTCTATCAGAATTTCTGGGATATCATCAAGACTGACCTATCAGAGTTGTTCAATTGTCTTCATGCTGGCCAACTTGATCTATTCAGGCTTAACTTTGGCGAGATCATTTTGTTGCCGAAAATTAAGGAGGCCGAGCAAATCCAGCAATATAGACCCATATGTCTCCTTAATGTCAGCTTCAAGATTTTCACCAAAGTGGATACTAATAGGCTCAACACGGTTGCTGATCATGTCGTCCGGCCATCTCAAACGGCTTTCATGCAAGGTAGAAATATACTCGATGGAGTAGTAATCCTACTTGAGACCGTTCACGAGATGCACCGTAAAACATGAGTGGAGTAGTTTTCAAGATTGACTTCGAAAAGGACTATGATAAGGTCAAATGGTCGTTCCTTCAACATGCCCTAAGAATGAAAGGATTCTTCAATAAATGGCGCGAGTGGATCCAAAATTTTGTTACTAGAGGTAGTGTGGCTGTCAAAGTCAATGATGACATATGCCGTTACTTTCAGACGAAAAAAATACTACGATAGGGTGACTCCATGTCTCCAACGTTATTTAACATCGTGGCTGACATGTTGTCTATTCTGATTGATCGTGCCAAGCAGGACGGTCACATTGCAGGAGTAGTGCCCCACCTTGTGGATGGTGGCCTCTCTATTCTGCAATATGCCGATGATACAATTCTTTTTATGGAACATGACCTGGATAAGGCTCGAAACCTGAAATTGTTGCTTTCAGCGTTTGAGCAGATGTCAGGCCTTAAAATTAATTTCCATAAAAGCAAATTGTTCTGCTTTGGAGAAGCCAGTGAGGCTGCGGCTGAATATGCCGACCTGTTTGGTTGTGCACAAGGTCAATTCCCGATTAAATATTTGGGAATTTCGAATCATTATCGGCGTCTCACTAATGCGGAGTGGAAACATGTAGAGGAGCGCTTAGGGAAACAATTGAGTTGTTGGAAAGGCAAGTTGCTCTCTGTTGGAGGACGACTGGTCTTAATGAACTCAGTCCTCACAAATATGGTTTTCTATATGCTCTCATTTTTTCAACTCCCAAGAGGGGTCTTGCAGAGGCTAGATTATTTCAGATCCAGATTATTTTGGCAAGGGGACAGTGAAAAGAAAAAATACAGGCTAACCAAATGGAGCGTGGTTTGTAAGCCGAAAGACCAAGGTGGACTTGGCATTCATGACCTTTAGGTCAAGAATGATGCCTTACTTAGTAAATGGTTGCTCAAACTATTTACTGAGGATGGCGTTTGGCAAACCCTGCCACGCAATAAGTATCTAGGCCAAAAAGCTGTGTCACGTGCTTATTGGAAACCTGATGACTCACACTTTTGGGCTGGTCTAATGGCGGTGAAGAAACACCTTTTCCGTTTTGGATCCTTCGCGATAAGAGATGGGTCAGAGATTCTTTTCTGGGAGGACAACTGGCTAGGCAATGCCAGCCTCCAAGAACAATATCTTGTACCGGATTGTTCCCAATAAGAATGATACTCTAGCGCAGGTGCTCAGTTCATTTCTGCCGAATATTTCTTTTAGGCGGGATTTGATTGGCCTCTGTCTTATGTCATGGCAAAATTTATTATCTCGATTGGAGTCGATAAACCTAACACAAGGACGGGATGTGTTTCGCTGGAACCCCACTACATCTGGGTCCTTCATAGTCGACTCTATGTATCGTGCGCTAACGCATTCAGAGGTCCCAGTGGATAATAACAATTTGGATGTCGAAGATTCCACTGAAGGTTAAAATCTTTATGTGGTATCTTCGAAAGGGAGTTGTGCTAACCAAAGATAATCTCGCCCGTCGCAATTGGCAGGAAGTAAGAAGTGTAGTTTTTGTACTAATGACGAGACAATCAAACACCTCTTTTTTCAATGCAAGTTTGCGCACTCTACGTGGTCAGTCATCCAAATAGGGTCTAATTTGTATCGCCCACAAGTGTTGCCAATATTTTTGGTCAATGGTTGGACATCATTTCAAATAGGTTCAAAATGCTAATTCGGGTGGGCGCATATGCCTTACTATGGGCACTCTGGCTATGTAGAAATGATTTGGTTTTCTGGAGCAAAAACACCTCTCCTTTGCATGTTATTTTTTGCTGCATTCGTACGTGGTCTACACTACACCGAACGGAGTATCAACCGTTATTCAAGACGGTGTGTACGCGGTTGGAGCGAGTGGCCAGGGAGGTCTTCACCCAGCATGGGTGGCAGTATAATCTACGGATAGCCGCACCAACTCCTTCGACATAGGCAGACTGTCGGTCCTATATGATCCTATTATTGCTGATATGTCGCTTTTTTTATCTTCTTTCAATTTGTACAGTCCTATATAATCCTATTGTTGCTGATATGTCGTCTTTTTTTTTTTTTGAGAATGATATGTCGTCTTTTTTATCTTCTTTCAATTTGTTTTTGTTTGAATGTGCGCATCTTAGTTATGCAGAGGCCGGGTGATGCTTATTATGCTTTTTATCCGCTTGATGCTACATTTTAAGTCAATAAAAATGCCCTTTATCAAAAAACTACGCCACAGATTCGCAGTGCCTGGAAGTGAGAAGCGTTGGCATCCCGTGGAGAGGCCAATTTTGACGACTGCGTTGCCGCGAGAAAATCTTTCCACCCTTGAATATCTTCTTCACAAGGTAGGCCTCAAAGTCAATGGTTCTCAGTGGTAAGACCAAATTCGTCCGCCGTCACATGAAGCTTGGGGTTCCATGGTTGGTTCTCGAACTTGCCAGATACCGACGCTGATGGGAAAACATTTTGCCTATTGCATAGGTCCTTTTATTGATTATTAGCATCCATAAGGACAAGACACACATGTACTATGATGCATATAGTCTACAACTTGCGATCGAGAACAACACTCCAGTTGTATATATGTCCGTCGATTGATCGTCTACATGAGGAGCCCCCTGGCTATGCGGCCGTCAGCGCCCTGGGGAAAGAAACCGCCGGCCTGGGCGGGGCTTCCGGTGCCGTACACGATGCCGAGGATCTCCTCGGGCGTGCGATCGTAAGCGAGCGAGTAGCGGTCGCCGGCGATGATGTTCCCCACGGTCTGCCCCTCGGGCCCCTCACCCGGCGCCACCACTAGCCCCTCGTCCTTCACTCCCCTCCTCCCAAGCTCGTTCCGCAGGTCGGAGATGTGCGCGGTCACCTCCGCCACACCAACACCATAGCTCGCCACCCGCGACAGTCCGCGCTCGTACAACAGGGCCCGAATCACCGCGTCCTGTGCCGATTCCACGCCCAGCAGTCCCGCCACCAGCTGCGTGCAATCAATCACAGAAGTACGACAAGTTAATTATCACGTAAGTACATGTGATTAATGAGAATATAGATCAGTACGCATGCACGCATTTTGTGTGTCTGATCGACACGGCTGGTGGTAGGGTGATCACGCGTGTGGTGTAGCCTAGGTACGTACTCTTCTGGCCTGAGGAGTGAGGAGCTTGGGGTTGGCGCCAACGTAGCCGGTAAGACCGACGTACGGGATGATGTAGGAGGCGATGAGGAAGTTGAGGCTGTTCTCGTAGGGGTTGAAGGGCGGGTCCAGCGTCGTGTTCATCGCCTGCTCCACGATCTTGCCGATGTTGGTCGCGCTGATGTCCAGCTGCGGCCGCGGGAATCCCCTCACGTTCTGCTTGATCGCCCTGCACATACACACGCACTGTCCATAAACGACATGCTACTTCTCTGCTACTAATATTTCTTGGTCGGGAGAGAGTCCGAGCTAGTGGCCGAATTGTGAGGTTACTTGCGTACGTACCTGAGGTGGCCAACTTCTTGGTAGCAGAACTGTGTGGCGACGTCTCGGACGAAGGGGGTGAGGGCGGCGGTCTGGCCACCGATAGGAGGCGGGCCACCGCCGGTGAGGTTGACGTCGATGCCATCGAGGCCGTAGCCCAGCGCCGACCAGCAGAAGAACTCCGCCTCCAGGTACTCGAGGTTCAGCGGGAACTCCAGCAGGTCCACGTCCGATTGTGGCAGCAGCGTGCCGCCGCCGCCGAAGAACCCGCGGTACCGTGCCCACTCGTTGTCCATGTCCTGCGCCCGGCAGACGCCGCCGCAGAGAGCAGCCGCCACCAAGGCGACCACCACGACGAAGGTGGCCGGCGCAGCCATGGCAAATACTACTTGCAGCTCGTAGTACGATCACGAGTTGGGAGTTGGGACTAGTCTGCGCACGCCAAGGATGGTAGGATCACTGATCTGCAGGTTTGGGGGACTTGACTTGTGCGTGTTCTCGTCCTCGCGATCGGCGAATGTAATATAGGCGGTGCGGCACATGCGGAAGGGGTGCAACGTGGAGCGTGACGTGGACGGGAACGGGAAGAGGAGTGGGGGTGGCGCGCCAAGGGTGTGGCGTCCGCGGGAGCTACGTGTGGCGTTGTTTAAACGGCCGGTCGCTGTTTCCTTTGTCTTGGAGGAAATTTGAGTGGGTCGACCATTACTCCATTGTGTGACGTTTCTGTGCAGTTGTCTTGCGAGTTTTGTAGTTTTGGCCCTTACCCTGGGATCCTGAAGTACAAACAATGGTGGCGCAAATTAGACAAGTTCCCATACACGAAATGGGACATGCCATGTGCGCTCAGAAAGAAAGGTAGGAAGGGCGAAGAAACAGGTGTCACATAAGCTTGCAAGGCATTATAGGACAGTGCTTGCAAGGAAAATATTAGCATGATGTACCTCTTTTTTATAAGTTATCGACATGTATAACTTTGAGGCCTCTATAACTTTTCCCCAAAAAAAAGGCTGCTAAGCGTCCGCCGGCTGATCCTTTTAAAAGATCGGCCGGCTCGCGGGCCGTCAGATCTGGCGCATCGGCGCTGAGGGAGTCCTGAATTAGGGGGTGTCCGGATGGCCGGACTATACCTTCAGTCGGACTCCTGGACTATGAAGATACAAGATTGAAGACTTCGTCCCGTGTCCGGAAGGGACTTTCCTTGGCGTGGAAGGCAAGCTTGGCGATGCGGATATTTAGATCTCCTACCATTGTAACCGAGTTTGTGTAACCCTAACCCTCTTCGGTGTCTATATAAACCGGAGGGCTTTAGTCCGGAGGGCTTTAGTCCGTAGGACAACATACAACAATCATACCATAGGCTAGCTTCTAGGGTTTAGCCTCCTTGATCTCGTTGTAGATCTACTCTTGTACTACCCATATCATCAATATTAATCAAGCAGAACGTAGGGTTTTACCTCCATCAAGAGGGCCCCGAACCTGGGTAAAACTTCGTGTCCCTTGTCTCCTGTTACCATCCGCCTAGACGCACAGTTCGGGACCCCCTACCCGAGATCCGCCGGTTTTGACACCGACATTGGTGCTTTCATTGAGAGTTCCTCTGTGTCGTCGCTTTTAGACCCGATGGCTCCTCCGATCATCAATAATGATGCAGTCCAGGGTGAGACTTTTCTCCCCGGACAGATCTTCGTCTTCGGCGGCTTCGCACTGCGGGCCAATTCGCTTGGCCATCTGAAGCAGATCGAAAGCTATGCCCCTGGCCATCAGGTCAGATTTGGAAGTTTAAACTATATGGCTGACGTCCGCGGGGACTTGATCTTCGACGGATTCGAGCCACAGCCGAGCGCGCCGCACTGTCGCGATGGGCATGATCTAGCTCTGCCTGCGAACAGTGCCCTGGAGGCCACGCACGCATCGGTTCCGACCCTGGATTCGGAACCAACTGTGCCGATCGAGGACGGGTGGTTGGACGCCGCCTCGGGGGCTGCGATCCCAACGGCGATCGAGCCGAACACCAGCCCCGCACTCCGCAAGGCCCGTGACTCCGTGGGGCCGGACTCCTCTCCGGACTCCAAGCCCCCCGCACCCCTGCCGATCGAATCCGATTGGGCGCCAATCATGGAGTTTACCGCCGCGGACATCTTTCAGCACTCGCCCTTTGTTGATATTCTGAAGTCATTAAAGTCTCTCTCTTTATCAGGAGAGCCCTGGCCGAACTGCGGTCAGCAAGGTTGGGATACGGACGACGAAGAAATTCAAAGCCCACCCACCACCCACTTTGTAGCCACTGTCGATGATTTAACCGACATGCTCGACTTCGACTCCGAAGACATCGACGGTATGGACGCCGATGTAGGAGACGACCAAGAACCAGCACCTATAGGGCACTGGAAAGCCACCTCGTCGTATGACATATACATGGTGGATACCCCAAAAGAAGGAGATGGCGATGGAACAGCGGGGGATGACCCCTCCAAGAAACAGCCTAAGCGTCGGCGTCAGCGGTGCCGCTCTAAATCCCGCCAAAGTAAAAACGGTGATTCCGGCACAGGAGATAATAATACTCCGGATAGCACCGAAGAACACCCCCTCCAGCAAGATTCAGCGCAGGAGGATGGAGAAGGCAGCCCTCACGAGAGAGCGGCAGACAAAGAGGTCGAGGATGACAATTATATGCCTCCCTCCGAAGACGAGGCAAGCCTTGACGACGACGAATTCGTCGTGCCAGAGGATCCCATCGAAAAAGAGCGTTTCAAACGCAGGCTTATGGCCACGGCAAGCAGCCTCAAGAAAAAACAGCAACAGCTTAGAGCTGATCAAGATTTGCTAGACGACAGATGGACTGAAGTCCTTGCGGCCGAAGAGTATGAACTCGAAAGCCCCTCCAAGAGCTACCCAAAGCGCAGGCTGCTACCCCGATTAGAGGAGGAAGCACCTAAACCTACATCACCAGCGCATGACACGGCCGATCAGCCACCTCGTGGCCGCGACAGAGAGGCCTCTCGGCCCTCCACTCAAGCCGCACCCCGGCGCCGTTCAAAACATTTAAAGGCACGGGAAAATGCGCCAGACCTGCGAGATATATTGGAGGACGAGGCAAAGCAAACAAGATCGATTTATGGATCGCGCGGGCGCCCCACGGCACGTGACGGTGATCGTCACGCCGGATATAATAAATCCGGCCGGGCCGGACACAATAGACAAAGCTCATTTGAGTTGCGTCGTGATATAGCCCAATACAGAGGCGCCGCACACCCCCTATGCTTCACAGATGAAGTAATGGATCATCAAATCACTGAGGGTTTCAAACCCGTGAACATCGAATAATACGATGGCACAACAGATCCCGCGGTATGGATCGAGGATTATCTCCTTCATATCCACATGGCCCGTGGCAACGATCTACACGCCATCAAATACCTCCCACTCAAACTCAAGGGACCAGCTTGGCATTGGCTTAACAGCTTGCCAGCAGAATCTATCGGGTGTTGGGAGGACCTGGAAGCCGCATTCCTCGACAATTTCCAGGGCACCTATGTGCGACCACCAGACGCCGATGACCTAAGCCACATAATTCAGCAGCCAGAGGAATCGGCCAGGCAATTCTGGACACGGTTCCTAACAAAGAAAAACCAAATAGTCGACTGCCCGGACGCTGAGGCCCTAGCAGCCTTCAAGCATAATATCCGTGACGAGTGGCTTGCCCGGCACCTTGGACAGGAAAAGCCGAAATCCATGGTAGCACTCACGACGCTCATGACCCGCTTTTGCGCGGGAGAAGACAGTTGGCTAGCTCGTAGCAATAACTTGACCAAGAGCCTTGGTAATTCGGACACCAAGGACAACAGTGGCAGGTCGCGTCGGAACAAGCAAAAACGCCGCGTTAACAGCGACAGCAACAAGGATACGGCAGTCAATGCCGGATTCAGAGGCTATAAATCCGATCGGTGGAAAAAGCCATTCAAAAGAAATACTCAGGGCCCGTCCAGTTTGGACCGAATACTCGATCGCTTGTGCCAAATACACGGCACCCCCGAAAAGCCAGCCAATCACACCAATAGAGATTGTTGGGTGCTCAAGCAGGCAGGCAAGCTAAATGCCGAAAATAGAGGCAAGGGGCTGCGTAGCGATGACGAGGAGGAGCCCCGGCCGCCAAACAACAGTGAACATAAGGGTTTTTCCCCACAAGTGCGGACGGTGAACATGATATACGCAACCCACATCCCCAAGAGGGAGCGGAAGCGTGCGTTAAGGGACGTATATGCGATGGAGCCAGTCGCCCCAAAGTTCAAACCATGGTCCTCCTGCCCGATCACCTTCGACCGAAGGGACCACCCCACTAGCACCCGTCATGGAGGATTCGCCGCATTGGTTCTAGACCCAATTATTGATGGATTTCATCTCACAAGAGTCCTTATGGACGGCGGCAGCATCCTGAACCTGCTTTACCAGGATACAGTGCGAAAAATGGGCATAGATCCCTCGAGGATTAAGCCCACCAAAACGACCTTTAAAGGCATCATACCAGGTGTAGAGGCCAACTGTACAGGCTCAGACACACTTGAAGTGGTCTTCGGATCTCCGGAAAATTTCCGAAGCGAGGAGTTAATCTTCGACATAGTCCCGTTCCGCAGTGGCTATCACGCACTGCTCGGGCGAACCGCATTCGCAAAGTTCAATGCGGTGCCACACTACGCATACCTTAAGCTCAAGATGCCAGGCCCTCGAGGATTAATCACGGTCAATGGAAACACCGAACGCTCCCTCCGAACGGAGGAACACATGGCGTCCCTCGTAGCGGAAGTACAAAGCAGCCTCTCAAGGCAGCTCTCCAGTCCGGCCGTTAAACGTCTGGACATCGTCAAGCGCGCCCGGAGTAACCTACAACAAGACCGCCTCGCACGTTCCGAGCAGGCGTAGCAACGCGGCCCCAACCCCAGCCCTCGCGAACTAGCGAAACCAGTGCCTCGCGTACATATCTACGCTCTCGAAATACCATGGGCACAGGGGGAGGGGCACCATCACGGCATGCCCGAAAGATGGCTTAAACCGCACCAGGGGCTGCCGATTCCTTTATTTTCTCTTACTTTCAGGACTCCATACTTCGGAAGACCTGTTCGGCAATCCAACTGCCGCTCAAACGATGCAAGAACTAGGGAAGCAGAAAAGCTACGCCGCATTATATAACTCCCAGGTGGTCTCTATCACGAGCAGTATACCTATTTTGTATACTATTCCGCGGCCTGCCCCTGGAAAGGACATGTTAAGTAGTCCCACTTTTGCTTATCGCACCATTTGTATCGTTCTGCTTCGATCGCAGCCTTTTTATAAACAATGCATAGCTTTTGTCTACTTTCACATTACTGTTTTTTACAAATATATGTTCATTAACGACATGTTGCACCCGTACACTTTGGTATGGTTCAATACGCCAGGGGCTTCAGTACCCCCCTTATATGGTGTGAGAAGTCCGAACACTTTAACAAGTGCGGCACCCCGAACTTATAGCATTATATGCATCAGCTTCGAATCATGTCTTGGGTCAATAGTTGGGTTTGCCCGGATCCTATGTTTTGGTGCCTTACGTTCCGTTGTATCGGCTAGGAGAACTACTGCGATTGTGCCCCAGTTGAGCTGGGCGGAGCACCTCAGTAGAGAAAGCTAAAACTGACTGTCATGATGAAGCGAGAGACTGGTCGATGTTCGAGAGGTTTTTCGAGTCCCTAAAGACTTATGCCGCTTAGAGCGAGGAGTCGGCTTTGTCCGGCCAAAGGCGTGGATAGTGCCCCGAACTCGGTCTTCCGAACACTAGGGGCTTCGCCGAAATTTAAAATTATAGAATTCTATGGCTAAGTGAGAGTGTTCAAGCACTATAGTCCGGTTGCCTTGTTCGTTGTGCTAAGCGCCTCCCTCGATGGACCCAAACATGGGAAAAAGAACGCTCAGGTTTCTCCCGAACACCCCAGCACTAGTGGCATGGGGCCAGAAGCCGACGACTCGTCATCTCTCAAATTTAATAAACGGCCGCACAGAAGGTAATATTTTAAATTCAAAATGCATTGCTTAAGCGCACATGAACAAGTTTTCAACGCACAGGATAACACGAGCGAGTTTACTCCAAAATTACATCCATGGAACATTCATCCGCCACAAGGCGGGCACCCTTCAAAACGTCCTTATAATAGTTCTCGGGCTTGCGATGCTCCTTCCCCGGCAGTGGCCCGTCCTTCACAAGCTTCTCACCATCCAGCTTGCCCCAGTGCACCTTAGCACGGGCAAGGGCCCTACGGGCACCTTCAATGCAAACGGAGCGCTTGACGACCTCGAGCCTTGGATAGGCCTCCACCAGCCGCCGCACCAGCCCGAAGTAGCTCCCAGACAGAGCCTCTCCAGGCCACAGCCGAACTATGAGGCCCTTCATGGCCTGTTCGGCCACCTTGTGGAGCTCGACCAGGTGCTTCAGCTGGTCGCTCAGGGGCACTGGGTGTCCGGCCTCAGCATACTGAGACCAGAACACCTTCTCTGTCGAGCTGCCCTCCTCGGCTCGGTAGAATGAGGCGGCATCGGACACGCTACGGGGAAGATCTGTGAATGCTCCTGGAGAGCTCCGGATTCGGGTAAGTAACAAGAAGCTCACTTTTACATGTTTGCTTTGCATAAAGAATGCCTTACACGCCGCAATCTTCTTCGCCGCATCCAACTCCTGGAGGGCCTTCTGGGATTCAGCCTTGGCAGACTTGGCATTTTCAATAGCTGCCGCGAGCTCGAACGCTCGCGTCTTTGAGTCAAGCTCCTAACTCTCATGTTTTTTCATGAGAGCCTGGAGATCTTGCCGCACCTCGCCAACCTGGGATTCATACCTCTCCCGCTCGGAGCGCTCTGTGGCCGCTCTCTTATCGGCCTCGGCCAACGCTTGCTTGAGGGTCGCCACCTCAGTTGTGGCCCCTACAATAACCACGTTAATCCTGTCATATTTTTGCAATTGCACTTTTATATTTTCTTTTTTTTTCTATAAGGTATTTCTTACCTTCTTTCTCCTCGAGCTGTCGTTTGGCAAGGCCGAGCTCTTGCTCGGTCCGCTCGAGGCCCTGCTTCAGTGTGCCCACCTCCGCAGTCAGTGCGGCGGTCGCCAGCAGCGAAACCTGCATACGCATATTGACTCTTTTTCTGTTAGACTCCTGCGAATTTTATTTGATCCTCTATTCGACTTTTCTTTTCAAACGCCAAACAGAGCATCATGGGCTACTGTCTATGCGGTAATATTTTTTATATATCATGTACTTACCTCGAAGCCTGTTAGAAGGCTGGCACAAGCTTCAGTCAGTCCGCTCTTGGCGGACTGAACCTTCTGGATCACCGCACTCATAATAGTGCGGTGCTCCTCGTCGATGGAGGCGCCGTTAAGCACCTCCAGCAGATTGTCCGGCGCCTCCGGTTCGACGAGGGCCGCCGGCTCAGTAGGCTTGCTCCTCTTGGAAGGAGTTCGCCTATCGCGGTCCGGAACCGTTGACGATTCCGGCGCGGTGTCCGGCTCAAACCCGAACTTGGAGCCCTGGGGGGTTTTATCCCCTCTACTCCTGGAGTCCGGGAGGTCGCCTTGTGGCGCCTCCAGGACCACCTCCTCCTGGCTTGGAGCCTGTTGGGACAACACTTCGGCGTCGTCCGTAGGGCGGGGGGAGGTAGCCGTCGGAAGGGAGTTCACGTCCGACGAATCCAGGGAGCCGCTCGACGGCTCGTCGAGCCCGGCCTTGGGCGGACTGCATAATCATATTCGACATAAGGAAAGGTTGTGCAATAAAGGAATGCTATGAATTACTCGGGTGCCCGGATGCTTACGATTCTGTCGGACGCTTGGCCCTGTGCGGCCACTCCTCTTCGTCGTCATCGGCGTTGGCGGGGTAGTCCGGAGGAAGGGTTTTCCCCTTCTTGGACCCTTCGGCCTCCCGGGTCGGGGCGGACTTCCTTTTCTTTTCTTCCCCCGCTGGAGGGGGAGAGGTTTCTTCTTCCTCCTCCTCGTTTTCACGGGAGGAGCGTGTCTCGGATTTGTCGGATGAAGAATCCGACACCTCCTGGCGCCGGGAACTCTTTTGAGTCCTTGTGGCCCTCTTCTTGGCCTTCTTCTCCGGCACCACGTAAGGTGCCGGAGCCAACAGCTTCGCTAAGCAAGCATCGGCTGGGTCTTCGGGCAAAGGGGCCGGACAGTCAATCTGTCCGGACTTCGCTAGCCAATCCTGTCAAAGGAAAGGGAATTTAGATCCTGTAAAAGGTAAGAATAGCTTACCGCACTACGGGAAGCTGCGTGCTGAATCCTCGGTCCTCGGAAGCGGATGCGGGAGCCTCGGCGCCTTTGAATAGCACCTTCCAGGCGTCTTCGTACGTTGTGTCGAAGAGCCTGCTCAGGGTTGGGTGCTGCGCCGGGTCGAACTCCCACAAATTGAAACCCCGTTGCTGGCACGGGAGGATCCGGCAGACGAGCATAACCTGGACTACGTTGACAAGCTTGAGCTGCTTGTTCACCAAGGTTTGGATGCAGTTTTGCAGTCCGGTTACCTCTCCTTTATTGCCCCACGACAGGCCCGTCTCTTTCCAAGACGTGAGCCGCGTAGGGGGTCCGGACCGGAACTCGGGGGCTGCGACCCATTTGGGATCGCGCGGCTCGGTGATGTAAAACCACCCCGATTGCCACCCCTTCAGGGTCTCCACAAAGGAGCCCTCGAGCCATAGGACGTTGGCTATCTTGCCCGCCATGGTGCCTCCGCACTCCGCCTGGTTGCCGCGCACCACCTTGGGCTTGACGTTGAAAGTCTTGAGCCATAGGCCGAAATGGGGGCGGACGCAGAGGAAAGCCTCACACACGACGATAAACGCCGAGATGTTGAGGAAGAAGTTCGGGGCCAGATCGTGGAAATCTAGGCCATAGTAGAACATGAGCCCCCGGACGAACGGGTGGAGAGGAAAGCCCAGTCCGCAGAGGAAATGGGGAAGGAATACTACCCTCTCATGGGGCCTTGGGGTGGGGAGGAGTTGCCCCTCTTCGGGAAGCCGGTGTGCGATGTCGTTAGACAAATATTAGGCTTTCCTCAGTTTTTTGACGTGTCCCTCCGTAACGGAGGAGACCATCCACTTGCCTCCCGCTCCGGACATGGCTGGAGAAGGTTGAGGTGGGAAGTGCGGGCTTGGGCGCTGGAGCTCGAGTGCGCGGAAGATGGATAGGCAAAGGAGTAAGAAGGCGTAGGTAAAAAGGTGGATCCTTATCCCCTTATATGGGTGGATGCGGCTAAGCGTCCACACCAGCCTGGTAAAACTCGCTTATCTCCCAAGCGTCGTGATAAATGGCGCGGTTGGGTTACCCACGTCCGTATTGATGAGAATCCCGTAAATAAGGGGACACGATCTCTGCTTTGACAAGACGTGCCAAGGAAACCGCCTCGCGAAATGCACTGAGGTGGGGGAGTAAAAACGATTCGAATAAAGACTTGGCCGTGGTGTGATGTCAAGCTACGGAATATGTTAGCAGATTAGATTTGTGTAAATTATTCTCTCTATGGTAATATGTGGAAACTTATTTTGCAGGGTCGGAAACTGTCTTTTGTGTTCAAAATCTTCTATGAAGTACTTGGAGGAGGAACCCGCCTTGCAATGCCGAAGACAATCTGTGCGCCGGACTCGTCGTCATTGAAGCCTGGTTCAAGGGCTACTGAGGGAGTCCTGGATTAGGGGGTGTCTGGATGGCCGGACTATACCTTCAGCCGGACTCCTGGACTATGAAGATACAAGATTAAAGACTTCGTCCTGTGTCCGGAAGGGACTTTCCTTGGCGTGGAAGGCAAGCTTGGTGATGCGGATATTTAGATCTCCTACCATTGTAACCGACTTTGTGTAACCCTAACCCTCTCCGGTGTCTATATAAGCCGGAGGGCTTTAGTCCGTAGGACAACATACAACAATCATACCATAGGCTAGCTTCTAGGGTTTAGCCTCTTGATCTCATGGTAGATCTACTCTTGTACTACCCATATCATCAATATTAATCAAGCAGGACGTAGGGTTTTACCTCCATCAAGAGGGCCCGAACCTGGGTAAAACTTCGTGTCCCTTGTCTCCTGTTACCATCCGCCTAGACGCACAGTTCAGGACCCCCTACCCGAGATCCGCCAGTTTTGACACCGACAGGCGCCCTTCATCATTCCAACATAGTTCTGGTTGCGAAATTTTTTTGCAACAGAAGGCTTGTTGCATTTTTTTGCAACTGAGGTTTTGTTGTAGTTTTTTTTTGCAACAGAATTTCTTTTTTTTTCTTCAACTTTTTGCAAATTTTTTTGAAACCGAGGTTTTGTTGCAGATTTTTTTTGCAACAGAGGCTTTGTTGCAGGATTTCTTTTTTTGTCTTCGTCTTTTTGCAACATAGCTAATGGTACGAAAGAAACTTATACAACATTGGTGAGAGGATTGCGGAAGGACTTTTGTAACATCAATGACCTTGCACAAATTAGAGGTAGAACGTCGTGTAGAACGGGAGCTTGGGAGTTGGGACGAACACGGGAGGCGACTGCCCACAAAGGAGCCAGATCCAGATCCTGCAACATACGAGTTGTTGCGGTAGGCAAACCGCAACAAGCGCTCATATGCAAAACTGTAAGTGATAATGTTAGGTGATCTCACGCAGGACACGCATCGTACGGATTTTGCGGCGGACGTCCACGTGCGATCCACCGGCTGAAGCTAAGCGTTTCCCAAGAAAAAGGCAACGTGTATAACTTTTGAAACATGCATTCATCCCTTAGGGCTTATTATTTTTAAAAATTTCACGGGGGGGGGGGGGGTTCCCCACTTGAATATATTGATCAAAGTGGGCTAAAATCCCAGATAGTTACAAACCATTAGGGCTTATTCGGTTTACTAGTTTTTCAAACCATAAGAATAGGAAAGTAAATGATTAATAGGCCATGTCAGTTGAATTGAAGAATTCACCACTGAAAGTGCACCCCAATCTCCTAATTGGATTGATAATTAATGTCAACGTATCTTAAGGGACTTAGCCTTTTCATTTTTGTGATCCAAAACCATATTGAGTCAATTCTTTCTCAAATGTCCTTAAAGATCAAACTTCAAAATATCACCGAAATAGTGTTTTGGACGGTGTCACCAAAATGTCACAAGGGTGACGAGATTACATTTCGGTCACATTGTACAAAAAGTGTTGATGATTCAAGTGTTAGATGTTCCAAGTTTGATGGCCGAGCTGACAAACCTTCCTTTGACCATGCAAGGAAAAGGAAGGGTCAGGATGGAAACTCCTCTACCAAGTACTTGACATTGCCGACTACAAGTCCTCCTCATCACGCACTTGAAAAATCCTTAAGATATTGACGCGACTCTTTGAGGTTACCGTCTAGACATAACTCCACATGGTAAACAGCTACAATAAGGGACATTGCCGAAAACCAATATTGGAAAGGGTTTTGAACAAACGAATACACTGGTGGATGGTTGGACTCTGGTGAATCAACAAACACTAGACATCTGAAGAGGTGATATTGTGCGAATCCCCCCTCCCCCCCCCCCCCCGGGTAATATTAGTTAGCATCCCTTGATCACTTATGGTGCCCCAAAAATCCGACTTCATTTTCCTATTGGAAAGGAAAAATAGTTCTAGCATGAACGTGTTCAACTACAATAATCAAGAAATCTTGACGGCATCTAGCTGGAACAACCTGTTCGTCTTGTATACCTTGATTTAAGTACAAAGAATTTCTTCATGGATGAAGAAAGAACAATTGGACATCTCCGGCGTGACTACACTAGTGGTTGTTGATGGACACAAAAGAAACAATGACCACTAGATATCTACAACAGTGACTACAACCGCTCAGGTGTGGATCCTTGAGTATATTGATATGTATATGCATTGTTGTAATATGAAATGTGTATCAACAAATGGCTATAGTGAGTACTGCCCTTAAGTTGTAATTCAACTGATATATAATTATGTTGAGTTAATGTATTGTTTAATTGAGTTGTGTATTGTTGGTTGTTATACTTTGTATTTTTAATTAACTAAATGTACTAGAGATTAACAGAACATAAGGCCTGTTACTGGTAAGTAAAATACCAGTGAAGATCTAATTTTGAAACATGCCATAGGTAGAGTAGTTACTAGTGACACTCACCTATTTTGCTAATTACTCGTAACCTCTTACCACTGGCGAGTTACCATTAACGGCTACTCTGCTCGTCAATAAAGTGGAAAATGCACCCATGACTAGTAAGTTCTAGTAGTAGTCCTACATTGGCTTGTGTGCATGGGAGCCTTCAAGGTGTGAAGGAAGAAAGATGTTTGCATGGACCTAGAGACCTATTTGGTCAAGATCTACCCTGATCAAGGCTAGACTTTAATGGTCGTAAGCCTTGGTGGCATAGGTTGAGTGCTCCATTGTGGGTGTAGTTCTCCATGGACTTGTCCTCCATGGATCTAGCAACTATGGTCTTCATGATCCTAGAACTTTTATGGTTCTAAGTCTCCATCAACATGAAGTAGGACAAGGCAAACTATCCGAATCACGGGAAAAATCTTATGCCATGCCCAGGTGATGGTGTCATGGATAAGGGGGTGCTAACCAGACATATGGGCTAGGCCGAGGACCCTCAAAGTAATAGTCTTATGAGCCATATTCGTCAGGCTCCCAGGAGCGTCTAGAAGGAATCACCTCTAAAGACTTGGTGTGTACTACAAGACATAGAGGCAATCATCGGAAAGTTTATTCTTAGATGTAACCGACTTATGTGTTACCCTAGGTACCCCCGGTGTCAATATAAGATGAGGTGTGTAGACCTAGAGGCCAACTCATTCATACACGATCTCGTGTAAATCAACCTACTATGTACGTACCCCATCAATAATCAACACAGTCAAAACAGGACGTAGGGTGTTATCTCTTAGAGAGAGTCCAAACTTGGGTAAAGTCATGTGTCCCTGTTACCATCGTGCCAAGGCTACCAGCTCGGGACCCTCTACCCGAGATCTGCCGAATTTAACTTTGTCATTAGTGGCCCGTGAAGGTCCCTCTATGTAGTCGAGGCGGTTCGATGGCATCAACAGGCGATAATTAGATCGATTCTGGCATAGCTTCTACGCCGCACCTCGACTCAACTGAACCATCAGATAAGAAACTCCAATCCCTTGTCAAAACATGCATCGACCTCGACAAATTAGATCATGTTGTGATCCCCTTTCCCATGACTTTAGATCTGGCCAAGGAATAGTAGGCAACTTCCAACCAAGCACCGAGGTTCTATCAGGCTCAGATGGAAGCTATACTTTACTGGACCAAGCCCGAAGCTCGAAACTGACGAGACAATACACGCCCAGGTGAGCCAGGCCCCACAAGAAGGACTAGGGCCAATGTTAGATTGACCTCGAGAGAACTCGTCTCGGAGAGAATTGTCAGATCTAACCAGAACAAAAATTTCGCTCCTACCCAGTACCCATGACAAGTACGGCCCGAAAAAGTGGGGCCAACCGACATGTGGGATTTAGCCCTCATTATGCAAAACACAAACAAGATGACCCAACAATTCCAGACACGTATTTTGTTCACAAAATGTGAAATTCCGGATTACGTGGATCAGAAAGCCATAGTGGCATTCCCTCAACATTTATGACAAGGGGAGTAGGAGAGAAATCTTTTGACGTCGTCTGAGGAAGTTCGCTGAACTCTCTGACCTAGTAACAAAATATTACGCCATGGAGGACGCCTGGATAGCCAATCAATGGCGCAAAAACCCTAGCTCGGAGTTAATCGAAGCGGGAGAAGGAAGTGGGCGCCCACGCCATAACCGACGGTCCAAGCAAAGCAACACCGATAAGATTGACGAGCAACCTTCACGAAAGAGAAATCTATCGAATAGTTGCAGAACTAAATCACTACTGGATGATCTATGAAGTAGTTTAGTGATTTAGAGTATTAGTATGAAGGAGTTTGAGTGATCTAGAATAAAATATACTATCTTGAACATCTTTTATGATTGTGAGCCCTCATTAATTATTTCCAGTCAAGTAGTTGATGTTGGACAAGAAAGACAATGCAATGGGTTATGTTTGCTTATATTCACATAGAAGTTATATTGTCATGGATCTTCTAACATGTGGTGCTTGCTTATAATCTTTTGCTATCCAAAAGTTGTGTACTAAGTAAAGATACTACTTGTGCATCCAAATACCCTTAAACCTAGTTTCTTCTCAGAAGGGTCCACCATATCTACCTATGGATTAAATAAGACCCTTCAAATAAGTTGTTATTGGTGCAAAGCAATAAAAATTTCTCATAAATATGTATGATCTTTTATCATAAGGGAAAACAAGTTTTGTACGAACTTGTGATGGTAACGCAATATAAGCGACGGACTGCTCAATAAAGGTTGATATCATAAGCGGCAATATAAAGTGACGTTCCTTTGCATTATGAGCTTGCACATCAAATTCAAAAGCGCATGGAAACCTCTGCTTCCCTCTGCGAATGACCTATGTTTTACCTTTTAGTCTTTACTTTTATGCAAGAGTCAAAGGTATTTATCTCTGTTCCAACCTCAATTATTCTCCACTTGGCAAGCATTATGTGGTGGGGAATGATCCAGGCATATATATCCAGTTGAATATATGTAATCATGAGTATAATTGTTAACATTATCCCTAAGATAAATAAGTTGGGTGGTGAAACATTGAACCCCCATCTTCCTTTCTGTCTGATTGAAACAGTTTGTACTAAGAATATGCTTTGAGTGCCAACAATCATGGAAGACTATATGATAGTTGAGTATGTGCAATTTGCTAAATCAAAAGCTCTTACATAGACCCTTCCTGAAGTATAATGAATTGTAACTGTTTTGATGACTGAGAACATGTTTGTTAGTTTCTAGAAAAGTTTATTTTTTATACTTTGACTTGTGACTGAATTATTACATGATCATGAGATGTTATATGATTTATATAATAATGATCATGATGCTACCATGTTTGTATTTTGTTTTATTGATACCTCTCTCTATAAACTTATGGTCATGATTATCGAGTTCGGTATTCGCTTGAGGACAAGCAGAGTCTAAGCTTGGGAGAGTTGATATGTCCATTTTGCATCATGTTTTCCTATTGTTATTTATATTGTTTCAAAGTTATTTTCACTTTTGTGTTCCATTCTAATGCCTTTTCTCTCTTAAATTGCAAGTTCTATCAGAAGAGGAAGATTGCCAGCAGCTGGAATTCTGGACCTGAAAAGAGCTACAACAGAGATAACTATACTCCGGAGCTCTAAATGACCTAAAATTTTACGGAGATTTATTTCAAAATGTATAAAAAATACTGGAAGTAGAATCACCAGGAGGGGACCCACCAATGAGCCACAAGCTCAGGTGGCGCGCCCACCCCCCTCGGGCACGCCACCTGAGCTTGTGGTCCTACCAGCAGGCCTACATGGCCCATCTTCTCCTATATGAAGCCATTTTCCCTAGAAAAAATACCAAGAGAAGACTTTCCAGATGGAGCGCCGCCGTCTCGAGGCAGAACTTGGGTAGGAGCACCTTTGCTCTCCCGCGGAGCGATTCTGCCGGAGATACTTCCCTCTAGGAGGGGGAAATCGGAGCCTTTGTCATTACCAACGTTTCCCTCGTCGTGGGAGGACTCATCTCCATCAACATCTTCAGCAGCACCATCTCATATCCAAACCCTAGTTCATCTCTTGTATTCAATATTTGTCCAAAATCTCAGATTGGTACCTGTGGGTTGCTAGTAGTGTTGATTACATCTTGTAGTTGATGTTAATTGGTTTATTTTGCGGGATATCATATGTTCAGATTGTTAATCATATATTTATCTCCTTTGATCATAAACATGAATATGATTTATGAGTAGTTTCGTTTGTTCTTGAGGACATGGGAGAAGTCTTGTTATAAGTAATTATGTGAAGTTGGTCTCAGTTCAAAATGTTGATGCTGTGTTATTTTGTTCTTCCTCTAGTGGTGTCATGTGAACATCGACTACATAAAATATTACCATGCTTGGGCCTAGGGGAAGACATTGTGGATTAGTAAGTAGATGATGGGTTGCGAGAATGACAGAACCTTAAACTCTACTTTATCCACTATTCCGTAAGGGCTGATTTGGATCCATATGTTTCATGATATGGTTAGATTTATCTTAATTCTTCTTTCATAGTTGCGGATGCTTGCAAGAGGGGTAATCATAAGTGGGTTGTTTATTCAAGTAAGAACAACACCCTAGCATCAGTCAACCCACATAAAAATTTATCAAAGTAGTGAACACGAATCCATCAATCGTGATGAACATGACTAGATGAAATTGCCATGTGTCCTCGAGAATGCTTTGATCAATATAAGAAGTACTTTTGACTTGTCCTTTGCAATATAAGAATTGGGCCACCTTCCTGCATCTTGTTACTTTGGTTACTTATTACTTGGATCCTAGAATCTTGCTATCAAACTATCTATCACTACTATTTTACAACACTTGCACATAATACCTTGTTGAAACCGCTTATCAATTCCTTCTGCTTCTCGTTGGGTTCGACACTCTTACATATCAAAAGGACCAAAATTGATCCCCTATACTTGTGGGTCATCGGCCAGACTTCCATTCACGAGCAGGTCGGCCTTAAACACAACATCATGTGGCTCCTCGCGTTCGTCCGCTTTTTAAACGAGGCCAAACGCCACGAAAGAATCTTGCCAAACCTCGGCTCCCTACTCCTCCTTGCACCATATTCTCCAGACTCTCCATGGCATCCAGCGAGCAGGAAGAGGAGTTCTCTGGGCACAAAAGCCGGCTGGGTGGCCCGCCGAGCCCACCAGATACGAGCGATGCAGCTCGATGCTCCACCTCCCTCGCGGCTCCAGGCCGTCAGCCATGGGTGAGGCTGAAGGCTCGCGCACGGAGGAGTAAGTGGCCGCTCCAAGCCGGCGCGTGGTTCAGCAACTTGCCACTCTAAGCTAGCTCGCGGAGGAGTGGCGAGTTGCTCCAGGCCGAAACGTGTGGAGCATGGCGGCACGGGTATCGTGGCTGTCGTGAATGAAGCCATCTCGTACCGCTCGTCCCCGCACCTGCGGCCACGCCATCCGCTGTCAACATTTGCGAAACCGCGCCCTGCCGGCGGAAAAAGAAGCCGGCTTCGCGGAGATCGACGAGGCGGCCAGCACGTCCACGGCAGCGAGGAAAATTAGACCATAGGAGGCCGCCGCCGCTTGGGTCCCACGAAGGCCACCGCCGACGCGTCGTCGGCGTGCACAACCAGTGTCTTGCCCGATTCGCAAGCCACCGTCGTCCCCCACCCAAAAAACCAACCATGATCCGTGCTTCACGGAAGTGGAGGTCAGCCTTCCCCTCCGATTGAATCATATCCCTCTAGTGCCATTCAGATAGCGGCGCATCCGGACATAGGGAAAATACAGGGGAAGCGGAGGCTAGTCTTGCCCTTTCCGCTGAACCATATCCATCTGGGGCTCAGGCAGTCCGATGAGTGGGCTGCCGGACACAGGGAAGACATGTCATGGGAGTGGATATCCGCCGCGGCAGGCCATAGACTAGTTTTACCCTAGTCAAGTACAGTTTTAGTTAAAAATATGTCGGAAATGTAAATGTTTTCGTCCAATTTGTATGAATATCATCCGGTTTACATGAATTTCGTCCGGTTCACTAAAACAATGTTTAAAATATATGTGGGTAACCCTAGATGGCCGGCTCCCGCATAATGTCCACTGACTGTCCTGATGCTTTGTTTTGTGGGCCAACGTTAGATGGCAAAGCGGTCTGGACACCGGCTTTTAAGAAGCCTGCGTCAAATTGAGGAGCTACAAATCCGTGCCCAGTCTATGAACGCGAACGAAGGGAGTATGTTTTATATTTGGTACTGCTTCGGCTCATAATGTAAGACATTTTTTTACACTAGTGTAATGTGAAAAAATGACGGAAGGGGTAATAATGTGGAGATTTAGCTGAAATGCTCCCTTTGTCCCGTATATCTGCACGTGCATATTAAATACTCGGTGATTGATCAGGGATCGGCCAACGCGAGGCCGGGAGCAAACTTACAGGTTCACTTTGGCACTTACCAGGAGTGGGCATGATTTTATTGCTGGCCTGGAGGCAAGTACTGCACGGCACTGTAGTGGCCGGGGCACTGTAATCTAAGTGAGTATGCGTAGTAACGCACTTCTACAAAACATAATAGCATGTGGGCGGCACGAACGTGGGTTTAGCGTGTCTGTTTTTCCAGTTTATCCACTTAACAAAACCCAGTTACAATCCTTGCAGATATGCGGCGTATCCCACGACAACTGAGCTCGATTCGACAGTGCAAAGCAAGATAGCTAGAGACTAGACAGCGAGATGACATGCCCACCGAGATGCACGCGAGAGATGGCTGCGCGGCCGCGGCCGATATGGTCTATCTATGTTTGTGCTGAACTGGTGCACTGTATTGTGGCCGTCAGAAACAGTGGGCTCTCATATTTGTCCACAAGTCTTGTCCATGATTTTAACCTTTTTAATTACTCCGTCCCATAATATAAAAACGTTTTTGACACTACGCTAGTGTGAAAAACGCTCTTATATTATGGGACAGAGGGAGTAGATGATACGTCGTGTGTTGTTATGGTAATAAATTTGTACTTCGTGAGATAGTAGTACTTCAAACCACCACATGACAACAAAAATGATATTAACACTCAAAAAAATGATATTTGTCAGCCATAAAATAATAGATTCACGTGCGAAACAAATATTATTGTGGGTCAGATTTGACTTCAGAATTTTGTACTCAATCATGAAACTTTTCGTGACTTTCTGGACCTCATCTAGACTGCCGGAGATCATGGATGTCACCAGAGAAGTAGTTATCGCAACAAGTTGATGCCAAATCGGCACATGGTCAGAAGTAGTGAAGTTAATTTTTGGCTTCATTCGCCTGATGTGGAAGCCATTTTTGTTCACCGATATGAAACGTCAGATTCACGACCTCACGCGTGCATCTATGCCATATTGCTAGCTTTTGCTCTTCCGACCGTGCATACTTCTGGATTGTTTGACTTCGTCGGCGAGTATCGCGGCACGGCGTGTAAATTGATGACACGTGTTCACGTACAATTTAGCTGGGTTTAGCCTAGGTTAACGGGGAAGGTGATCTGTGAGGTAATGGACACTGAGAACATTAGACCTTGTCGTAGGGAGGTATCATGGTAAGGACCATCTGTGTATGATGTGTCAAAAAACTCCTTACATTTTGGGCCAGTGCTATCCGTCGGCGCGCCAGCCCAATAGTTGGGTTGGTCGCGCCCCAACCGTCTGATGCAGCGAGCATGGGCTGTCCAATATGTCGAAACGGTTTTCGCTAATCTCTTTCTTCCTCCCCGCATCTCGCGCGCTTGCCAGTGCCCCTCGGGCCTCCCGTCGCCCTTGGCCGTAGCATCGCACCTCGCCGGTGCTGCCACCCCCACCCCCCCACCCCCCCCCCCCCCCCCGTTGCAGCAACCATGCCTCGCAAGCTATGCTCGTACTGGTTCCAGCTCACGTGGTGACCATCGTAGCTCATCGCGAGCAAGGTTCCAGCAAGCCGATACACGGTTGCAGCACCCTGCGACCACGGTTCCAGCTTGCCGCGGCCCTGATTTTAGTTCACCGCGGGCACCCGTTCCAGCAAAATCAAGTCGCAATTGCAGCTCCTCGCATCAATGATTGTAGCATCCCGTTCTCCCCGTCGTGCCTGCCGGTCGAGGTAGTAGCAAAAACAGTAGCTGATTGCATCTTACCTCAAGCCGGTTACAGCACCTGCCCAGCCAAATGTAGCTTGCCGACTTACAATTGTAGCTCAGCCACCCTAGGTTCCAGCATACGCCTGCGCTAGTTGTAGCACCCGACAGTTGTAGCACATGCCCCATGAACGGGTTGTAGCTCGCCAGCGTGACGGATTGGAGCTCGACAACATGGGAGGTTGCAGCACACACGCCCCGTTGTAGCAAAATTGGACGTTGGTTCCAGCACTGCCATACTGGGATGTAGTAATTTTGCCTCCGCCAATCGCCGTCGCCGGTTGTAGCAAAATTGGACACCGGTTCCAGCACTGTCATCCTGGATGCAACAATCTTGCCTCCATCGGTTGCAGCTCACGCGGTCGCCATCGCCAGACGGGATAGGATGGCCGGAGCATCGGCATGCCCCATATCCTGGGCAAGCAACCCCCAACATATCTGAAGAACGAGTCAGGAGTCCCTGTTGTGCTCAGCTAGCAACACCCCTCCCCCCTCCGTGGTGAGAAAGCACCTAGCCATGGTGATGCCTCTGCTGGCAATGGTGAGATGCACAGTAGTTGGGGATGTGGAGATGGAAGGAGCACCAGGGTAGAGATAGAAGGGTGGGGCCTCATCGCCCTGAAGAAAGAGGAGGAGACGAGTGGTCAGCGATGGCAATGAGGAAAGGATAAGGTCTCTTGGGTCACGACTGGATGCCTATGGAAGCTACGCAAAGCGAGTGAGAGAGCGATCAGTCGAAGCTTCAGCCGACGCCCCATTTACAAACATTTTCTTACATTTTGACACAGAGTATTATTTCTGTCAACTAGTCAATACTATTAAGGTGATGCACAATTAAATAAAAAAAGAGTGTTCAATATCATATCGTCAATATTGTATTATAATAAATGATGTGCCACTATGTGGCATGTATTATAAAATTACAATCATACTCTTTATATCATTACCTTTTAGTCACTTGTTTCAGCTAGCAAAGCTAGAGAGCTTGACAACCTCACTAGAACCGTTGATGGCACAAGTAAGCCATTATTGTATTGCAATACTACTTGACGAAACCTTGGAGTGTTATCTCTATATATTGATAAGCTTGGTTTATTAACTGAGGGGAAAATGTACCGCTAACTACAAACCCTTTATTATATTGGAGCAGCAAGCACAAGTGCACCGTCTTTTGACTTTGTAGGTGACACATCGGTGCGGTGTGCCGCCGCACGTTCTCAGCTATCAAATGCCCTTCAAATGTGCCAATTAATGTTTGTGACGCGGTCTCGACTAGGTTTATCGTCATCATTCAAGCTTGCCTCTACAAGTTGTGGTGGTGGGTGGTGGGTTTGGTTGCCTCCAATAACCTCCCACCTTCTTTGCCAGTTTATCCTTGCTTTGTCTATGTTAGTGGTTTAGTCGAAGCCCACCCTTTGGATTTGGGCTTTCCTTTCCCATTCGGTATTGGTGTGCCACAATGAAAGATGTTTAGCTGGTTTTGCTTAAGCCCCAAGTAGATAGACCACAAGTGCTCTAAATGACTCAAACTCCACATTTAAAGAAATGACTCAAACCCCATGTAGTCAGCTAGGTTTCATAACTTTTAGGCTTTTGGGTTTTAGGCCTTGTTTGGTTCGGCTGTGGATTTCTAAAAGCAGCTGTGAAAAATCTGCTGTGGAAAAACAGCTGTGGAAAATCTTGTGTGAAAAAGATGTAGGTCATTTGGCAAACCAGCTGATATAGCTTTTTCAGATTTTGGCCCGCAACGGAATCAGATTTTGGAAAGCACGTCCTGGGCTGCTTCCGCTTTTGGTTCAGATCTTGGCAGCGGATTTCTGAAATCGGATTCTACTGGGTTCGCCCTTTGGTTCAGATTCTGCTGCGTGACAGCGGAATACGTCGATAAACTCTGAACCAAACAGGGCCTAGCATGCTTCTACGTCGGACTCAATAGTTTATTTTTTTTGAGAAACACGTCGGACTCAATAGCTAAGCTACAAGGATATTCTGAAGGGGCCTATAGATGGGCCAAGTGGCCAAAAGCTTGAAGTTCGCTCACAAAAGATGCAAAGGCTAAATCTCACTAACTATGAGACATCCATCAATCTCGCCTGCAGAGTGCACCCTGATGGGCCGGCTCAAAAGCGTGGTTTTGCGATAAAGTGTCCACCAGTTTTCAGGACCTTTCGTCCAGTTTTGGGAAGGTTATCAGTTTTTTTTCTTTTCTACTTTGTGTGGGTTTCTCGATGTTTTTATTGGTTTCCTTTTAGGTTTTCATATTGGTTTTTTGCATGTCCATTTTTCTGTTTCATTTTTTTTTCTTTTTCTACACGTTGAAGAATTTTTAATACATGTTAAACATTATTCAGATCCACGTTGAACTAAATTTCAATACATGTTGAACATTTGTCAAATACTTGTTGAATATTTTTTTAATACAAGTTGAACATTTTATAGATACACTCGTACAAATAACACATTTTTCAAAAACACGTTGAACATTTATCTGAACAAATATTGAACATTTCTAAACCTCACATTTAATATATTTTTAATATACAATACATTTTTAAACACACGTTGAACATTTAAAAGAAATAACGAACATTTTTTAAAACGTGCAAAACATTTCTTTAAGTGTGTAAAGCATTTATTGTAAATGACATAAACGTATGTCATGAACATTTTTCTACAATGTGAATTTTTTTATTTCATGAATACAATTATTTATCATCATTTTATTATTCTTCATCAGATATATACTATCAGAGATAGTATATAAATACATCAGCATATTTTCTCTCAATGAGCGCCTGCTCGTATTTTTGACATCAGTTATTTTATTCTTCATTTTTGGTTTTATTTTTCTTACCTATATTTGTATCCTAAAATTTCAAAAGTATTCATCACACATTTAAAAATAATTTCATGCATTGTAAGAAACTCTTCGCGTAACTTTTTGAAAATGTTGATAGCATTCGAAAAATATTCGTGATATTTGAAGAAAAAAAATGTTCACGCAGCTAAAAAAAATGTTCATGAAATTATTTTCGAAAAAGTGTACGATGTAGTAAATCGTTTGCATAAATATAAAGAATGTTTCATACCACCAAAAAACTGTTTTTCATATTAAAAAATGTTGCGTATCAAACAAATATGCTCATGCATTTTAGAAGATGTTTATGCATTGTAAAAAAATGTTTATGTAGTTTAATTTTATTTTCCATGCTACTCAAGAAAATGTTCAAAATGTATTAAAATGTTTTACATTTATCAAGAAGATTCAAACGTATGTTTCAAAGTAATAATTCATTATGTATTTGAAACAATGTTTATGAAATGTACAAGAAATGTTTGCATGTTTTAGCAAAAAAATTCATACAATTAAAAAATGTTTGATGCGTATAAAAAAATTCTTAACATGTATCCATAAAAAGTATTCAAAACATGTATTTAAAAATGTTCGAAACATGTATTTGAAAAAATATTCATCATGGATTTGGATAATGTTTGATCTGTAAGAAAAAAAGTTCCGGGTGAACATGAAAAATGTGCAACACGTGTTGGAAAATCCGGCATTTATTGAAAAAACAAAAGAAAAACAAAAACAAAAAATCTGATAAAAACAAAGAACAAAAAAAGGAAAAAAGCGGACAGAGAGCTGCCACCCTGCTCTGAAACTAACAAAGAACAGTTTTGCTAAAGAAAATAAATAGACGAAAAAAACGGAAGTAAACCACACACCGAATGGATGTCTCGTAAAGAAAACGCTCTCGCTGCACCCTTACTGGGGTGGCCCATACGCGGAGGCGAGAGGGAATCGTGCAGGTGAGAAGTAGTGTGCCATCGCAATAGGCAGATCCTATTTGCCGCCCGCAAGCAGCAAATAGTACAGCCTTCGCAAAGGGCATGCACGAATGGGCTTCCTTGGATTGCTGTTTTCTTATCTCCTTTTTCTTCTTCTTCGGTTTTTTCTTTCTCATTTTCTTAATTTTTCTTATTTCTGTTTTTTTGTTCTTTTTTGCACTTTTTTCTACCTTTTAAAATGTCTGGGTATTAATTTTTATAACATACAATGAATATTTTTTAAATGTACAATTAACTACTTTTAGTATACTGCAAACATTTTACACATACACACTGAACTTCTTTATGATAGTATGATGAAAATTTTGTTGTATACATCCAACTTTTGCAATGCACGTTGAACAGTTGTTTAATAGATGGTGTACTTTTTATATGTACTGAACAGTTTTTTATTATATACGGTGACATTTTTGTTGTATATATCAAATATTTGTCCAAATACGATGAACATTTTTGTTGTATACGTCTAAAAAATAAATAATAAACATTGAACAGTTTTTTTTATACACATTGAACCTTTTTTTAGTATACAGTGAACTTCTTTACAAACACATACTGAATAATTTACTAAAATATATGTTTCAATTTTTTAATGGTATTTTAAATATGAATCTCCTGAAAAATAGCAGGCTGTTTTTTTGGGGGGAAAACCCGACTAAAAAACAGAAGAGAAAAAAAATCAGCTCGCGAGAAGAATGGGCCGGCCCCTTCAGCGAAGGCTCGGCCATTTTTTTACTGCCCGCAGGCAGCAAATAGGAGCTCGCATCGCAGTAAGTGATGGGGGAATGGATATATCTCACAGCGAGAGGAGCAGACATCTCGCTTCTGTGCGACGCTGTAGTGGGTCAGCCTGTTAGTTACTACGAGCGTTAATTCGTTCGTTCATTTTGTTTCTTCTGTTTTTTTCTTATTTTCTTAATTTTGTTTGTTTTCAGGAAAAATACATATTTCAAAATTATTTCACTTGAATTTGTAAAAGCGTTCATAACACATTCTTAAAACTTTCATCCAATGTTATAAATGTTTGCGCCACTTGTAAAAAATGTTGACAGCATTCAAAAAGAATTCTTGATATTTAAAAAATGTTCGCATGTTCAAAACATTGTTTGTGATATTTTTTCATATTTTTTAAAAACTTAGAATATGGTCTCATAATTTTAAAAAATGTTTGGTATTATTCTAAAAGTTCATGCATTTCAAAACATGCCAGTTCACATTTCAAGAAATGTTTATACAATGTAAAAAACGTTCGCATGATTTGTAAAAAATGTTTTGCAACATTCAAGAAGCGTATTTTAACAATTTTGCCACTAGTTGTGTCACACTACTCTATTTTGTCACTAGAACTTTCGACTACTCAAACATGTCATCCTTCCATTACATGTGTGCTAAGAAAAGGCCACTTGGCACTGCTACCGTTCGAACAAAGGCCATTAACTAGGGAAAAAGTGAACAAAATAACGCTAGACCCCACTTTCGTCGGGGCTTCCTATAACCTATTGGTCTTAGTTGTCGGCAGACAAAGAATTAAATTAGAAGAAAAAAATAAGGACACACGGGGATTCGATCACCCATGCGGGAAGCTATTTTTGCTTCTAATTTCATTCTCCTCATGCTGAAAGGTTGGATCCGCAAGTTACATTAAGTTGTAGAGGAAACGATGACAAGTGAAGTCTATGGGTATTTTGGTCACTTCATCCCGGTCAATGGCCTTTGGTCGGATGATAACGCTATCCAGTTGCATTTTTCAGCACACACGCTCAGTAGAAGGATGACATTTTTTTTAGTAGCTGAAACTTTTAGTGTCAAACTTGAGTTGTGTGACACAACTGATGACAAAACTGGTAAAAAACAAAGAAAAAATGTTCGTGACATTTAAGAAAATATTCATACATTTTAAGGATATGACTATGACAGTTTTAAAACATGTTTATACAATTTAGAAAATGTCACATTGGTAAAAAAATGTTCCTTATCATTCCAAAAATGTTCAATGTATTTGAGAAATGTTCAATGTGTATGAAAAAAGTTACTTCTATATGAAAAATGTAAAACATGTATTGGAACAAAAGTCAAGATATAATTTGAAAAATAAAATTTTTAAAACAAAAACAAAGAAATAAACCGAAGAAAGTTGAAAGAAACCTGATAAAAGAAATATAAAAAGATGAAACCGAAAAAAGGCATGAAAGTTCTAAAACATGTCCATACTAATCTATAAAACTTTCCCAAAACTGCTAGATGGGCTGGTCCACTAGAGCGAGGGTGCCCACACCACCAGTGATGAGGCAGCGATAGGTCTCGCAATAGACGAGAAATAGCCCTAGTAAGTGATAAATAGCCCCGAGGCCCCAACGGAAGTGATATATAGACGCTCTGGACCAAAAGTTGAGCTTAGATCAATCTGAGGTATTAGTTGGATTGTACTATGTAAGAAAATGTACTTCACAGCAAAGTGTTTCCGGAAGAAGAAGAAAACGTGTTCCGGGAAGAATCACTGAACGTGAATGTGTCTGTACCACTGCAAGTCACTGCATAAAAAAAGTTTCGATCAAAATGCATCAACACGGACATCGCAAAATGTCCGCGAACACTCCTGTGATATGTCCACGGATAGGGTAGGGGAGGGAGACATCCAAATCTATCCCTAAAAATTTCGCATTTGTCTGGTTGGAAGGAGAGAGAGAAGAGGGGGGGGGTCACGTGGTCGCTTTTGGTTGGATATGTGTCTGGTGTGCGGCTAGGAGGAGAGGGAGGAGAGGGGACATGTGGTTGGCTAGAGATGCGGGTGTCCGGATTCCCGTAAAGCTCCAGTGGGCTTGTTTTCGCTGAAAAATGAACATGCAATCTAGTCCACGAACATTTAGAGGACTTTTTGGATGGCAAAACCGGTGCAGACATCCGAGCATGTACGAACACTTTGAGATCCACTTTGGAGATGCTCGAATTCTTTGCTCCAAAAACAGAACAACCAATTTGAAAGTGACTAGGCGTAGTCCCCCAAGTGCAACAACCGCCGACGTACGGTACCAGTTTTATCAGTCCATGCCCTATACCCTTTGTTATGACCAGCAAGTACTTCTGTCTTTCCTGTTTATAGATCCCACACATATCTTTAGATCATCTATTTTATATTAATATAATATAAGTTGGGAGCAGATAACTGCCACACGTGTGGCGTGGAGGGCAACCCGCCCGCACGCATCGTGTGGCATGGACGGGGACCGCCCCGCACGACCCCGTCCGCGCGCATAAAAAGCGCGCCCGCACGTCCGGTGCGTGGCAACCCCGCCCGCACTGCCTCGTCCGGGGCAGAGGAGCCGCTGCCCGCACGACCAAGCCGGTCCCGGCCTCCGATCCGTCCCCTCTATCGTCTGCTGACCTCGTCCCCAACCTGTCGAACCCCGACCTCCGTCGCCGGCCATCTCTGGTTGCCATGGCAACCAGGGAGGATCCGTAGTGCCCTCCCACCGCGAACGGCCCCCCTTATCTCCCCCACCCCAAACCACCCCCCACCCCCACTCCGGCAGCGTCCTCCAAAGACGATCAGCTACAAGCAGGTGAATCTCCCGATCTCCCTACTGCTTCTCATCCTCCTTCTGACCAGAAAATTGCAAAATCTCCAACGAAGTTGGCAACTAGATCCATCCTACAGGGTTAAAACACTACGTACGTTGTGTGTCTTCGCAGTTGCCAAGCAGAACACACTAGATCTGCTGTGTAGTACGCTAGAGATAACTGTAAGTTCTCAGTAGATTGATGCATGTAGTTGGTAAATGAAATTGATGTGCACGAATCCATAAAAAGGGAGAGAAAAATTGATAGATTTGGAATAATGGGGGGTGTGAAAATTAATTGCCATTGCTGTCTAACGTCAGTTGCCACCTGTCATTGCCCTCAGCTGCCACCATGTCAACTCATTGCTTGCCATCCTATTGTAGAGGCTGATGCCGTCGAATCAAACGAATAGCTAGCACCCAGATTTTAGAAAAGATGTGTGATGTGCATGTCCTACTAGCCATGATATCTTGGTTGCCAACGCATGAAAGTGTGATAACACTAACGTGTTAACTTCTACATGCAAGCAGCACAATGGTAAGCATTTTTTTTGGATTGTTGATGCCTTGTTGTTCATCCAGTGATTGAGAACACATCGGAACGGAAGCGAGACACGGGAAAGAATGAATCACGAAGATGGCGCTGACGATTGGGGTTCTCAAAGGCCAGAAACGCCGCCACCTTTGGATGCATCAGAGTACAGTCAGCTCGTCTCTGCAGGGCCGTTGCTGCCGCTGCTAGAACAGTATGCAGGCATAGGTACGATGCGTGCTAAAACAATGAAGAGAAACATTTGCCACCTTCACGACAACGGGCATGACATTCTACTTATGACGTTCACTGTCTTTTTTCTTGCAGGTTCTTATGACCAGTGTTGGAAATATGCCCTAGAGGCAATAATAAAAGCATTATTATTATATTTCCTTATTCATGATAATTGTCTTTATTCGTGCTATAATTGTGTTATCCGGAAATCGTAATACATGTGTGAATAACAGACAACAACGTGTCCCTAGTAAGCCTCTAGCTGACTAGCTCGTTGATCAATAGATAGTCATGGTTTCCTGACTATGGGCATTGGATGTCAATGATAACGAGATCACATCATTAGGAGAATGATGTGATGGACAAGACCCAATCCTAAACATAGCATAAGATCGCATAGTTCGTTTGCTAGAGTTTTCCAATGTCAAGTATCCTTTCCTTAGACCATGAGATCGTGTAACTCCCGGATACCGTAGGAGTGCTTTGGGTGTGCCAAACGTCACAACATAACTGGGTGACTATAAAGGTATACTACGGGTATCTCCGAAAGTATCTGTTGGGTTGACACGGATCGAGACTGGGATTTGTCACTCCGCTTGACGGAGAGGTATCACCGGGCCCTCTCGGTAATGCATCATCATGAGCTCAATGTGATCAAAGTGTTTGATCACGGGATCATGCATTACGGTACGAGAAAAGTGACTTGCCGGTAACGAGATTGAACGAGGTATTGGGATACCGACGATCGAATCTCGGGCAAGTAAAATACCGATTGACAAAGGGAATCGTATACGGGATTAATTGAATCCTCGACATCGTGGTTCATCCGATGAGATCATCATGGAGCATGTGGGAGCCAACATGGGTATCCAGATCCCGCTATTGGTTATTGCCCGAGAGCCGTCTCGGTCATGTCTGCATGTCTCCCGAACCCGTAGGGTCTACACACTTAAGGTTCGGTGACGCTAGGGTTGTGAAGATATGTATATGCAGTAACCCGAATGTTGTTCGGAGTCCCGGATGAGATCCCGGACATCACGAGGAGTTTCGGAATGGTCCGGAGGTAAAGAATTATATATAGAAAGTGCTGTTTTGGCCATCGGGACAAGTTTCGGGGTTATCGGTATTGTACCGGGACCACCGGAGGGTCCCGGGGGTCCACCGGGTGGGGCCACCTGCCTCGGGGGGCCACATGGGCTCTAGGGGTGTGCCTTGGCCTACATGGGCCAAGGGGAACCAGCCCCTAGAGGCCCATGCGCCTAGGGTGGGGGAAACCCTAAAGGGGGGGGGGCGCCCCCTTGCTTGGGGGGCAAGCCCCACCCCTTGGCCGCCGCCCCCCTAGGAGATTGCATCTCCTAGGGCCGCCGCCCCCCCTAGGGGGCTATATAAAGGGGGGAGGGGAGGGGGCAGCCGCACCCTTGCTCCTGGCGCCTCCCTCTCCCTCTCCAACATCTCCTCCTCCTGCGTAGAGCTCGGCGAAGCCCTGCCGGAGTACTGCAGCTCCACCATCACCACGCCGTCGTGCTGCTGCTGGAGCCATCTTCCCCAACCTCTCCTTTGCCTTGCTGGATCAAGAAGAAGGAGACGTTACGCTGACCGTACGTGTGTTGAACGCGGAGGTGCCGTCCTTTCGGTGCTAAGATCTCCGGTGATTTGGATCACGTCGTGTACGACTACCTCATCCCCGTTCGTTGAACGCTTCCGCTCACGATCTACAAAGTGGTATGTAGATGCAATCTCTCTCCCATGACTCGTTGCTGGATGAACTCATAGATGGATCTTGGTGAAACCGTAGGAAAAATTTTAATTTTCTGCAACGTTCCCCAACAGTGGCATCATGAGCTAGGTCTATGCGTAGTTCTCTATTGCACGAGTAGAACACAATTTGTTGTGGGCGTAGATGTTGTCAACTTTCTTGCCGCTACTAGTCTTATCTTGCTTCAGCGGTATTGTGGGATGAAGCGGCCCGGACCAACCTTACACGTACTCTTACGTGAGACCGGTTCCACCGACTAACATGCACTAGTTGCATAAGGTGGCTGGCGGGTGTCTGTCTCTCCCACTTTAGTTGGAGCGGATTCGATGAAAAGGGTCCTTATGAAGGGTAAATAGAAGTTGACAAATCACGTTGTGGCTTTCACGTAGGTAAGAAAACGTTCTTGCTAGAACCCTAATTCAGCCACGTAAAACTTGCAACAACAATTAGAGGACGTCTAACTTGTTTTTGCAGCAAGTGCTTTGTGATATGATATGGCCAAAGTTGTGATGAATGATGAATGATCTATATGTGATGTATGAGATGTTCATGCTATTGTAATAGGAATCATGACTTGCATGTCGATGAGTATGACAACCGGCAGGAGCCATAGGAGTTGTCTTTATTTTTTGTATGACCTGCGTGTCATTGAGAAACGCCATGTAAATTACTTTACTTTATTGCTAAACGCGTTAGCCATAGTAGTAGAAGTAATAGTTGGCGAGCAACTTCATGGAGACATGATGATGGAGATCATGATGATGGAGATCATGGTGTCAAGCCGGTGACAAGATGATCATGGAGCCCCAAGATGGAGATCAAAGGAGCTATGTGATATTGGCCATATCATGTCACGTTTATTATTTGATTGCATGTGATGTTTATCATGTTTTGCATCTTGTTTACTTAGATCGACGGTAGTAAATAAGATGATCCCTCATAATAATTTCAAGAAGTGTTCCCCCTAACTGTGCACCGTTGCGATAGTTCGTTGTTTCGAAGCACCACGTGATGATCGGATGTGATAGATTCTAACGTTCACATACAACGGGTGTAAGACAGATTTACACATGCAAACACTTAGGTTGACTTGACGAGCCTAGGATGTACAGACATGGCCTCGGAACACAGAAGACCGAAAGGTCGAGCATGAGTCGCATAGAAGATACGATCAACATGTAGATGTTCACCAATGTTGACTAGTCCGTCTCACGTGATGATCGGACACGGCCTAGTTGACTTGGATCATGTAATACTTAGATGACTAGAAGAGGGATGTCTATCTAAGTGGGAGTTCATTAAATAATTTGATTAAATGAACTTTATTATCATGAACTTAGTCTAAAATATTTACAATATGTCTTGTAGATCAAATGGCCAACGTAGTCCTCAACTTCAACGCGTTCCTAGAGAAAACCAAGCTGAAAGACGATGGCAGCAATTATACGGTCTGGGTCCGGAACCTGAGGATCATCCTCATAGCTGCCAAGAAAGATTATGTCCTACGAGCACCGTTGGGTGACGCACCTGTCCTCCCTGCAGAACAAGACGTTATGAACGCTTGGCAGTCACGTTCCGATGATTACTCCCTCGTTCAGTGCGGCATGCTTTACAGCTTAGAGCCGGGGCTCCAAAAACGTTTTGAGAGACATGGAGCATATGAGATGTTCGAAGAGCTGAAAATGGTTTTCCAAGCTCATGCCCGGGTCGAGAGATATGAAGTCTCCAACAAATTCTTTAGCTGTAAGATGGAGGAAAATAGCTCTGTCAGTGAACACATACTCAAGATGTCTGGGTTGCACAACCGCTTGACTCAACTGGAAGTTAATCTCCCGGATGAAGCGGTCATTGACAGAATCCTCCAGTCGCTTCCACCTAGCTACAAGAGCTTTGTGATGAACTACAATATGCAGGGGATGGTAAAGACCATTCCTGAGGTATATGCTATGCTGAAATCAGCAGAGGTAGAAAACAAGAAGGAGCATCAAGTGTTGATGATGAATAAAACCACTAAGTTCAAGAAGGGCAAGGGTAAAAAGAACTTCAAGAAGGACGGCAAGGAAGTTGCCGCGCCCGGTAAGCAAGTTGCCGGGAAGAAGCCAAAGAATGGACCCAAGCCCGAGACTGAGTGCTTTTATTGCAAGGGAAGTGGTCACTGGAAGCGGAACTGCCCCAAATACTTAGCGGACAAGAAGGCCGGCAAAACAAAAGGTATATGTGATATACATGTAATTGATGTGTACCTTACCAGTACTCGTAGTAGCTCTTGGGTATTTGATACCGGTGCAGTTGCTCACATTTGTAACTCAAAGCAGGAGCTGCGGAATAAACGGAGACTGGCGAAGGACGAGGTGACGATGCGCGTCGGGAATGGTTCCAAGGTCGATGTGATCGCCGTCGGCACGCTACCTCTACATTTACCTACGGGATTAGTTTTAAACCTCAATAATTGTTATTTAGTGCCAAGTTTGAGCATGAACATTGTGTCTGGATCTCGTTTAATTCGAGATGGCTACTCATTTAAATCCGAGAATAATGGTTGTTCTATTTATATGAGAGATATGTTTTATGGTCATGCTCCAATGGTTAATGGTTTATTCTTAATGAATCTCGTACGTGATGATACACATATTCATAGTGTGAATACCAAAAGAGTTAAAGTTGATAACAATAGTCCCACATATTTGTGGCACTGCCGCCTTGGTCACATAGGTGTCAAACGCATGAAGAAGCTCCATGCAGATGGACTTTTAGAGTCTCTTGATTATGAATCATTTGACACGTGCGAACCATGCCTCATGGGTAAAATGACCAAGACTCCGTTCTCAGGAACAATGGAGCGAGCAACCAACTTATTGGAAATCATACATACCGATGTGTGTGGTCCAATGAGTGTTGAGGCTCGCGGTGGCTATCGTTATGTTCTCACCCTCACTGATGACTTGAGTAGATATGGGTATATCTACTTAATGAAACACAAGTCTGAGACCTTTGAAAAGTTTAAGGAATTTCAGAGTGAGGTTGAAAATCAACGTGATAGAAAGATCAAGTTTCTACGATCAGATCGTGGAGGAGAATACTTGAGTCACGAATTTGGCACGCACTTAAGAAAATGTGGAATAGTTTCACAACTCACGCTGCCTGGAACACCTCAGCGTAATGGTGTGTCCGAACATCGTAATCGCACTCTATTAGATATGGTACGATCTATGATGTCTCTTACCGATTTACCGCTATCTTTTTGGGGCTATGCTTTAGAGACTGCCGCATTCACTTTAAATAGGGCTCCGTCGAAATCCGTTGAGACGACACCGTATGAATTATGGTTTGGGAAGAAACCTAAGCTGTCGTTTCTAAAATTTTGGGGATGCGATGCTTATGTCAAGAAACTTCAACCTGAAAAGCTCGAACCCAAGTCGGAAAAATGCGTCTTCATAGGATACCCTAAAGAAACTATTGGGTATACCTTCTACCTCAGATCCGAAGGCAAGATCTTTGTTGCCAAGAATGGATCCTTTCTAGAGAAAGAGTTTCTCTCGAAAGAAGTAAGTGGGAGGAAAGTAGAACTTGATGAAGTGTTACCTCTTGAACCGGAAAATGGCGAAACTCAAGAAAACGTTCCTGAGGTGCCTGCACCAACTAGAGAGGAAATTAATGACGATGATCAAGATACTTCTAATCAAGCTCCTACTGAAATTCGAAGGTCCACAAGGACACGTTCCGCACCAGAGTGGTATGGCAACCCTGTCTTGGAAATCATGTTGTTAGACAACGGTGAGCCTTCGAACTATGAGGAAGCAATGGCGGGCCTGGATTCCGACAAATGGCTGGAAGCCATGAAATCCGAGATAGGATCCATGTATGAAAATGAAGTATGGACTTTGACTGACTTGCCCGTTGAGCGGCGAGACATAGAAAATAAATGGATCTTTAAGAAGAAGACAGACGCGGATGGTAATGTGACCATCTATAAAGCTCGACTTGTCGCTAAGGGTTATCGACAAGTTCAAGGAATTGACTATGATGAGACTTTCTCACCGGTAGCATAGCTGAAGTCCGTCCGAATCATGTTAGCAATTGCCGCATTCTACGATTATGAAATATGGCAAATGGATGTCAAAACGGCATTCCTTAATGGTTTCCTTAAGGAAGAATTGTATATGATGCAGCCGGAAGGTTTTGTCGATCCTAAGAATGCTGACAAGGTGTGCAAGCTCCAACGCTCGATTTATGGGCTGGTGCAAGCATCTCGGAGTTGGAACATTCGCTTTGATGAGATGATCAAAGCGTTTGGGTTTACACAGACTTATGGATAAGCCCGCGTTTACAAGAAAGTGAGTGGGAGCTCTGTAGCATTTCTCATATTATATGTAGACGACATACTTTTGATGGGAAATGATATAGAACTCTTGGACAGCATTAAGGCCTACTTGAATAAAAGTTTTTCAATGAAGGACCTTGGAGAAGCTGCTTATATATTAGGCATCAAGATCTATAGAGATAGATCGAGACGCCTCATAGGTCTTTCACAAAGCACATACCTTGATAAGATATTGAAAAAGTTCAATATGGATCAATCTAAGAAGGGGTTCTTACCTGTGTTACAAGGTGTGAAATTGAGCTCAGCTCAATGTCCGACCACGGCAGAAGATATAGAAGAGATGAGTGTCATCCCCTATGCCTCAGCCATAGGTTCTATTATGTATGCCATGCTGTGTACCAGACCTGATGTAAACCTTGCCGTAAGTTTGGTAGGAAGGTACCAAAGTAATCCCGGCAAGGAACACTGGACAGCGGTCAAGAATATCCTGAAGTACCTGAAAAGGACTGAGGAAATGTTTCTCGTTTATGGAGGTGACGAAGAGCTCGTTGTAAAGGGTTACGTCGACGCTAGCTTCGACACAGATCTGGATGACTCTAAGTCACAAACCGGATACGTGTATATTTTGAATGGTGGGGCAGTAAGCTGGTGCAGTTGCAAGCAGAGCGTCGTGGCGGGATCTACATGTGAAGCGGAGTACATGGCAGCCTCGGAGGCAGCACATGAAGCAATTTGGGTGAAGGAGTTCATCACCGACCTTGGAGTCATACCCAATGCGTCGGGGCCAATCAAACTCTTCTGTGACAACACTGGAGCTATTGCACTTGCCAAGGAGCCCAGGTTTCACAAGAAGACCAGGCACATCAAGCGTCGCTTCAACTCCATTCGTGAAAATGTTCAAGATGGAGACATAGAAATTTGTAAAGTGCACACGGATCTGAATGTTGCAGATCCGTTGACTAAACCTCTCCCTGAGGCAAAACATGATCAGCACCAGAACTCTATGGGTGTTCGATTCATCACAATGTAACTAGATTATTGACTCTAGTGCAAGTGGGAGACTGTTGGAAATATGCCCTAGAGGCAATAATAAAAGCATTATTATTATATTTCCTTATTCATGATAATTGTCTTTAATCGTGCTATAATTGTGTTATCCGGAAATCGTAATACATGTGTGAATAACAGACAACAACGTGTCCCTAGTAAGCCTCTAGTTGACTAGCTCGTTGATCAATAGATAGTCATGGTTTCCTGACTATGGGCATTGGATGTCAATGATAACGAGATCACATCATTAGGAGAATGATGTGATGGACAAGACCCAATCCTAAACATAGCATAAGATCGCATAGTTCGTTTGCTAGAGTTTTCCAATGTCAAGTATCCTTTCCTTAGACCATGAGATTGTGTAACTCCCGGATACCGTAGGAGTGCTTTGGGTGTGCCAAACGTCACAACGTAACTGGGTGACTATAAAGGTATACTACGGGTATCTCCGAAAGTATCTGTTGGGTTGACACGGATCGAGACTGGGATTTGTCACTCCGCTTGACGGAGAGGTATCACCGGGCCCTCTCGGTAATGCATCATCATGAGCTCAATGTGATCAAAGTGTTTGATCACGGGATCATGCATTACGGTACGAGAAAAGTGACTTGCCAGTAACGAGATTGAACGAGGTATTGGGATACCGACGATCGAATCTCGGGCAAGTAAAATACCGATTGGCAAAGGGAATCGTATACGGGATTAATTGAATCCTCGACATCGTGGTTCATCCGATGAGATCATCGTGGAGCATGTGGGAGCCAACATGGGTATCCAGATCCCGCTGTTGGTTATTGCCCGAGAGCCGTCTCGGTCATGTCTGCATGTCTCCCGAACCCGTAGGGTCTACACACTTAAGGTTCGGTGACGCTAGGGTTGTGAAGATATGTATATGCAGTAACCCGAATGTTGTTCAGAGTCCCGGATGAGATCCCGGACATCACGAGGAGTTTCGGAATGGTCCGGAGCTAAAGAATTATATATAGAAAGTGTTGTTTTGGCCATCGGGACAAGTTTCGGGGTTATCGGTATTGTACGAGGACCATCGGAGGGTCCCGGGGGGTCCACCGGGTGGAGCCACCTGCCTCGGGGGGCCACATGGGCTCTAGGGGTGCGCCTTGGCCTACATGGGCCAAGGGGAACCAGCCCCTAGAGGCCCATGCGCCTAGGGTGGGGGAAACCCTAAAGGGGGGGCGCCCCCTTGCTTGGGGGGCAAGCCCCACCCCTTGGCCGCCGCCCCCCTAGGAGATTGCATCTCCTAGGCCCGGCGCCCCCCCTAGGGGGCTATATAAAGGGGGGAGGGGAGGGGGGCAGCCGCACCCTTGCTCCTGGCGCCTCCCTCTCCCTCTCCAACATCTCCTCCTCCTCCGTAGAGCTTGGCGAAGCCCTGTCGGAGGACTGCAGCTCCACCATCACCACGCCGTCGTGCTGCTGCTGGAGCCATCTTCCCCAACCTCTCCTTTGCCTTGCTGGATCAAGAAGAAGGAGACGTTACACTGACCGTACGTGTGTTGAACGCGGAGGTGCCGTCCTTTCGGTGCTAGGATCTCCGGTGATTTGGATCACGTCGTGTACGACTACCTCATCCCCGTTCATTGAACGCTTCCGCTCGCGATCTACAAAGTGGTATGTAGATGCAATCTCTCTCCCATGACTCGTTGCTGGATGAACTCATAGATGGATCTTGGTGAAACCGTAGGAAAAATTTTAATTTTCTGCAACGTTCCCCAACAACCAGAACACTCTTAGGGAGCCCCCGTGGCGAGTTCAGTCGCAAGGCGCTAACGCTGACAAATGTACGTGCAGCCAACTCCAACTAGCTAGTATGGCTAATCAAGGTAATGCAAAAAAACAAAAAAAGAGCACGTAATGCTGTGGACATGAAAAAATGAACATGAAAAAACATGGCAAGAGGACTCACGAGTTGCCGTGTGGTATAAAATGCAGAGCCTTCGTGCAACACGTGCCATCGGGCAGCACCAATGTACCTGCCATCGACGGCATACACAGGTGAGTCCATAAACATAGTGAAGATGCGGGTGCTCAGTTAGCACAATGAGCATAGTTGACAGCTACAAAAATTGCCATGACTGGTCATCTACGGTTGCCATGTATTAAAAACAGCATTTGCCATCTATGCACACCTGCAGTTGCCATTGTATGAAAAGCTGCAGTTGCCATGTCATGACAACTGCAATTGCCATCTAGAAGCAAACTGCGATTGCCATGCTGATGCAACTTCAGTTGCCATGCCGATGCAACTTCAGTTGCCATGCAAGGAAAAACTGCATTTGCCACATGAGGGCAACTGCAGTTGCCGTGCTAGCACGAAATGCGTTTTACCGCGATTTGACCAACCACTACTATGCTTGCACGTTATTACGCTGGCGGTGACCCGACAAACGTCTCCTAGCAAGCTTCGCAAATTCCTGGTGGATCACGTCAGTATGGTGTCACAGACCACACAAGATGGTCAAATACAACACAACAAGATGGTCAAAAAATATCTGAACCACAAAAAACAACGCTACATTTGCTATTTGTAGTTATTTGTAGGCAAAACAATGGTTTGCCATGTTTGTTGAACAGTAGCTGCCATGTCTGCACACGTACAACTGCCATAAAAATGTCCACCCACAGACTGACGGCTTGCTGTCTGTAAATGATGTCATGGAAAATCACTCGAAGATGGTGTGATCCATCGCGATGCACATGTTATCCAACACAAAAAATCTTAATCTCATACCTGTTTTTTCCTGCTACAGAACCTACAACTACAATGCACAGCGGCGCAGGCACTTCTACTGCGGGGAGCTCTGAGCGCATGGAAGACGCGTTCCACCAGCCAGCAGACAAACATGACGCAGACAATTTCGAGTCGGAGTCGGGAATGGCAATCATTCCAGCAACACCGGCAAGCACCCCTTTGAACACAAGCACTGGCAACACTCAGGTGGATGGGACTGCCACCCATACTGAGGTGAACGATGAAACTGACGACGACGCGCAAGGGGATGAAGATGGTGGGCAATCAGAGATCGTGGTGCCTCAGCCACCGTACATTGGGCAGAGATTTGAGTCCTTCGAAGCAGCAAAGGAATACTACCAGACAAATGCAAAGTTCCATGGATTTGCGGTCAACACCGAGTACCATAGGAAAATTAAGAAAACTAACGAGTACAGCAGAGGTGATATGAGGTGCCACAAGGCACGCAGGAACAAGAAGGTGAAGGGCGATGCGCCTGTCGTGCCGGAACGAAAGAGAGGTATCATTCAGAAGACTGAGTGCCCTGTCCGGTGTAAGCTAAACGTAGATGGAGCACAGTGGGTGGTTAATGAGTATTTTGACGAGCACAACCACCAACTGATAAAGAAGTTCGACCTAGTGAAATTTTTGACCGCCCACAGAGGGTTCACCCCCGTCGAAAGACAATTCATAAAGCTGCTACATGATTGTAACGTCGGTCCGTCAAGAATGGTGCGGATACTATCTCTCATCCATAACAAAAAGGGGACTCTGAGTAGCATGCCGTACATACCAGCTGACGTCACAAACCTACAGGCCAGGTACCGTAGAGAGAGCAAGTTGGCAGACATAGAGGCCACAATTGCCTACTTCGATGAGAAAGCCAAAGAAGATCCAGATTTCTTTTACAGGATAAGGTTGGACGATGAGGACCGTGTCAGGAACATGTATTGGGTGGATGGTGCTGCAAGGAGAGCCTACAAACATTTCCGAGATTGCATTTCATTCGACGCGACGTACCTCACCAACATGTACAAGATGCCACGCGCTCCGTTCATAGGGATAAATAACCACAATCAGTCGTTGCAGTTCGGCTGTGGGCTCGTCCGGAACGAAGACACGGATGGGTACGTTTGGCTGTTCAAGACCTTCTTGGAGTGCATGGATGGACTTGCTCCGATGAACATAATAACAGACCAGGATTTCAGCATGCGTGCAGGCATAGAGAAGGTCTTTCCGTTGGCAGTGCACAGGCACTGCAGGTGGCACATTATAAGGAAGGCTGAGGAGACGCTAGGACCGTTTTTTGCCGAACGTCCAGATCTGCACAAGGAATTCGAGCTGTGCGTGGACCACAGCTTGACGGTGGAGGAGTTTGAAAGGAGCTGGATGGCCATGACTGAAACACATAAAGTCCAAGACAACGAGACTCTTGTAAGCCTCTGGGAGAAGCGAATGTACTGGGTGCCGGCCTACTTCATGCAGTGCTTCTTCCCCTTTCTGCAGACTACGCAGCGCAGCGAGGGTTTCAATGCTGTTTTAAAGCGGTACGTCAGTCCTGGCAACTCATTGCTACAGTTTGCCAAGCAGTACACGGCTTTGCAACAAAAAATTCTGGGATCTGAGCTGCAGCAAGAAGCGAACACCGCGCTAAAGCAGCCAAAATTGCTAACGTACTTACCGATGGAGAGGCAAATGAGCAAGATATACACCAACAAGATCTTTAACAAGTAAGTCAGTTGCATTGCAGTCTTATTTGCAGAAAAAGCACCAATTCAGTATGTGCCTTATAGAGTGCGATGCAGTTGCCATGATTTTGCGGTTGCCATGTTTAATAAAGTAATGTTTGCCATGCTTGCTCAGATGCAGTTGTCATATTCAGTAGAAATTCTGTTTGTCATGCTTACCCGGATGCAGTTTCAATGTTCAATGAAATGCACTTGCCATGTTTGGTGCAATGTACTTCCACTGGGCATGTTGGTGTGCAAATGCAAGTGTCAAGTGGAAAATGTTATGCTGTTTCCATGGATACTGAAATGCAATTGCCATGTGTACTGAAATGCATCTGCCATGTTTGATGAAATGCAATTGCCATGTTCACTCAACTGTTGTTGCCATTGTTTAATAAAATGCAGTTGCCATGTCTACTGTACTGCATTTGCCATGTCTAGTGTACTGCATTTGCCATGTATATCGTACTGCATTTGCCATGTTCAATGTACTATAATTGCCATGTTCAGTGAATTACGTTTGCCATGTTCAAACAAAATGTATTCTCTATTTTACATGACAACATAAGGTGGCACAAGGAAAAAGCGCGCGATAGTTTAACAGAAAACACACAAAACTTGCAGATTCCAGGAGGAAATAAAGCGTGCCAGCATGTTCACGGCTTTCCAGGTGGACGAACGTACGTTCAAGGTGTGTTCAATTTTGGGCATGTCAGATTCAGAACCTGAAGACTCGGACAAAGGAAGGAACTACTTTGTCACAGCCTCGATAGGCGAAGGCGAGTTCTACTGCCAATGCTGCAAGTTCGAACGGGACAGCATTGTGTGCTGTCACATACTAAAAGTAATGGACGTGAACGCTGTGACACGGATGCCCCGCCATTTCATAAGGCGGCGATGGACTTGGGACGCTGACGACGCGCTGGCGCCGCAGACAACACACGCAGTTCTGGCTGTGCATGACGAGAGACCAGAGTCAACCATGGAAGCCATGAGGCACGTTGTGCTCACAAAGAACTATGCTGAGCTAATTGATGAAGCGTGCAAGAGTGATGACACAGCGAGAGTCGCAGAAAAACACAGGAAGGCACTGAAAAGAGAGCTTGATGAGATCCAGAAGAGGAAAGCCGAGGAAGCCTTACACCGGTTCCCCCGCACATCAAGCGTGCCTTCATCCACGGGGCCGTCGTCCGAAAACTCGGAGATAGGATCTGGAACAGCAAGCACACAGACGCAGGTCAGGAATCCACCCCGTTCCATCACAAAGGGTCGTCCAAGAGAGATAAGGTACAAGTCGGGATTGGAGATCCAAGCAAAACACAAGAAAACGAAGAAAGGGGCGGCCAATCCATGAGCAAAAATTGTGGCGATGTGGACATTTTTGTTTTGTACCCTAGATGTAGAGAATACTTTTTTAAAACAATTGGGGGTATAGCTCTTCGTGGGCGTCAGAAGTGCAAGGGAAAATTCAGAAGTGCAGTTGCCATGTTGTGGGTACTTAATTTGCCATGATGTATGCATTTAATTTGCCATGTTGTGTGTAGTTAGTCTGCCATGCTTGTTGACACTAAACATGCCATGCTATTGTATGCTGAACATGCCATGCTATTTTGTACTGAATATGCCATGCTAAATGCAGTGGATCTGCCATTGTAATTGTACTGGATCTGCCATCTTAGTTGAGCTGTATTTGCCATGTTAATTATGCTGGAGCTGCCATGTTGAATGTACTGTATCTGCCATGTTAGATGTACTGGACATATGCCATGGTATTTCTGATGACTCTGCATGGCATATATTCACATGACAAATACGACGCGGTTTACGGTCGCGTAGTGTGTTGCGTGCACTTGTATGGGAAACAAGTTGGAAAACAGCGTAACATGCATAAACCCCAGCAAAACGTTTTGCTTGCGTGATCAACCTACCCCATGCTAGCCGGTGCAGTTAGCGATGAAAATGAAGAAGCAAAAACAACCAAAAATGTAAAACAACGATGACTTCCACTACCCATGTTTGATGAACTACATTTGCCATCGTTTTTAAGACATCGTAGGCGCGTTCGAAGCATGAAAACCGGTGCTAGAAGCGACGAAAACATTCTAATAATTACGCCTAAAAGTAGGTTCACGTCCACACATATATTACATGAAACTATTCAGATGTCGCTCACACACCACCACTGCATAGTAGCCTACACGGGATTGTAGCCACAACGTAGCACACAAACATAGTTTTCAACGAGAAACAAAGAGATAATACCTTACATTCCTCAGCAACAGAATGTAAGGTGTGCGTCCGGTCTGTAACGCCGCGTGATCACTTGTACTTCTTCGTGACTTTCTTGACAGCTTCCTGCACAAACTCGCGTGCTACCGACCGCTTGTTGAAATCCTCATTCGTCAACCAGTTCCATGTGTGGATTTTCCGGAGCTCAACGACCGTTGCAGCTGTGATAGCGGGGACAATTCTGCCTTCCCACTTCGCAAAGTACTCCAGCGCGTGAAAGCCACAGTCCGTCCTGCACGAGGAAGAAAGGGTAACGTGACCACCCAAAGAACACAGACGTAACAAAAAGACATACTTCAGTTTCAGATCTGACAAAACAAAAACAGGGATTGGATTGATGTAACTGGCATACGGAAAGGGATGAAATAAATTACGTGTTCCCTTGCTTCGCAGTCGCCACATACTCAGTCGGGAAATGCCTGATCTGGACCTTTGAGTGTTCATAGTGACGGTGCCATGTCTCTTTGAGGTTCTTAATGAAGAATTCAGCATGCGTGGTGAGGTCTGAATCATCTTCCGAAAGGATTGAATCAAGCACCTCAACACGTTGGTTCTTCAGGTCAAGACAGATCGCGTAGTGGTGACCACACTTGTCGTGTGGGTCATGTGGTGCAAGCTCCTGGAACATGGGGAACATGACCTGCATTTAGAAAAGTGAGGGAAAATGAGAATCAGCGTCCACGTAAGAGAATAACAGAGTGACAGAGGAATTAGAATCACTAAGGAAAACTCTGGTTATGGGTGGGTGTAATTGAAACACAGTTGCCGTCCATATGTGAACAACAGCATGCCATGTATTTTACTGGCAAGTTGCCACATAGTTTTGCGCGGCATGCAAAAATCAATAAGTCAGTGTGCACGGCAGCTGGTGCCACATGAAAAATAGATGCCACATGAAAACACAAATGCAGGTGATGGCAACAAAAAATCACACCTTGTGAAAAACACAGAGCAGAAAGTGAAGGAGTACTCACGTATTTCTTCATTGTGAGCTTGAAATCACCGTGTTGGGCAAATTTCTTCCTCGGGATTTTGTGGTGGAAGTCACCGTCCCAAATTTTGCAGGTCACACTGTAATGCATGATTGTCTTGTCGGCACACACGTCGGTGTGGTTGTTGATGTAGTCAACCCCGCATGCAACTACGTTCGTCGACATTTTGCCATTTGGCCTCACGGACTCAGCAAGATCGCCAAGGTCGACGTACGTCGCTCCGCATTGAATGACTTTGGTTCTGTCCAAACATGAGCTGTATGAAAACAATATAGCATGGAAGGATCATGCCTACTAAGTAAAAATAAAATTTATGAAAGAACTAAACCAATATAACATAGAAAGTACAGAGGATGTGAATGGTAGAAAAGGAGCAAAGCAAAATGAGATGTTATGGGGTGTGGTCGTTTACGCTTTCAGCTCCTTCATGTGCTTGCCGCTGGATCTCACATTTCCAAACCGCTTGACGATATTGTACAGCTGGGTCTGTTCCTTGGTGGCCCTGAATTCGGGCCCGTAGTCTTCCGCAGGAGGTGGGTGCACTACCCTCTGCTGCCTCATAGAACCAGGAGTGGCACTCCTAATGGTATCCTCAGATACCGTGTATGCAGGCACGTTGGAACTTGATTGCCCTTGCCCTCGTGAGGACCTCCTCTGCAATGCTGCCTCCTCAAGCATGCGGTAAGTTTCGTCAAGTGACGGTGAAATCTCCTCGGGGGTGGCTGCAATGATAGAAACAGTGGGTTAGGATACCTGGAAAATCAAAAACAGATGGATTGTGAGAATATAGGGTGCGGGTTGTGAGTTGTATGGAGGAAAAAGTGGGGCAGTTGCCATGTGTGGTCCATCTACAGTGAGCATGTCATATCAACTACAATTGCCATGTAGTTGGGCTGTGGTTGCCATCTAGTTGGACTGTAGTTGCCATGTCACAGCAACTACAGTTGCCATGTTGTGTAAAATCCACTTGCCATGTGATTGTCGTATGAAGAAATGCAAGCATGGAAACAAAAAAAATGCAGGTGATAAGGTGTGGCAAATCCAGTTGCCATGTGTAATGCACTGTATTTGCCATGTGACAGCAACTACAGTTGCCATGTTGAATCAACTTCAATTGCCACGTGGTTGCCCAAAATGGCAAATGCACATGGCAGCAAAAAAAATGTAGGTGATACGGTGCATCAAATACAGTTGCCATGTCAGCTGCCATCGCAGGTGAGAACCCCCAAAAAATAGGATTGGGACAAAAGTGAAACTACACAGATGTATGCAAGAAAAATCGTAAGGACATGGCAAGTGTACCTTGCACAATCGGCTCTGCGAACTTGACATCCTTCCTGCCCTCGACCATTGGCTGCGCCATCATTGCAGGCATGCCTCCTGGGAAAGCAAAGGCAACTGGCATAGGATCTTGCACAACCGGTTGATCTTGACTGATGCCAAGGCTGAAGCTCGGTGGCGTAAAGGCCATTGGGTGCCTCTCATTCCTACTGGCGGGACCACGAACGACTTGCGGGGCAGAATCCAAGGGTGAAAGATCAACAAACATATCTGAATCGGCCGCTGCAGAATGATCGGCCTTATTTGCAGGGCGGGGCGTGTTGTCAGCGGTGTCAGCCGCAACTTTCATGACAATCTTCTTGTTTGGGCTGTAGGGGACACCGACGTTGACTGGGAGCCTGGAAGTGTGCAGATTTATGCTGGGGATTTCCACTGCGGCTGAAGGCGCAGTCTGCTTCGGGTGTTGACCTGTGTCGCTCGTGCCCGGCTTGACACCTGCATCAGTTGTGCTCCGGTCTTCCGGTTTCTCCGTCACATTGCTTTTGGCAGGTGGCGGGAACAGAGTGGACGCAGGAACAAAACCAGACTCGTCTCTCCTGCTCCTGTCTACTACCGGTGGCGGGAACAGTGTGGACGCAGGAACAAAACCAGACTCGTCTCTCCTGCTCCTGGCTACCGCCGGTGCGGTCGGTATGTCCATTGGTTGCTTGCGGGGGCTACGACGCCTAGGTGGTAGACCAGCACGCGAAACAGTCGCCTTAGCAGTATCTGCACCGTCAGCAGCTGGAGCTGTTGTGCCGGGACTCTCACCTGTAGATGGCATGTCCTTGTGAACTGCCGCCTCGACCGCTTCTGTCGTGGACACAGTAGTGCCACCGCGCACGCGCTTGGAATCAGTGTCAGATGAGTGGGAATCTTCCTTGCCTAGGTTCGTCTCGGGAGCGTCCACTTCAACGCTTGCTGATGGGGTGGCATGGCTCACGACAGCATCCTTCATTGCCAGAAGGGTTGGCAGTATTTCAGCTGTGCTGGCAGATACCGACTCGTCACTCCCCGATGTACGGATGCCTGTTGTTGTAGGCTGCACGTCTGCAGCTGGCGGAGATGGTCGGCCACTTGCATCAGAGTTGGTGGAAGTGGTCAACGGTGCAGCAGCGGTATCGTCGACTGGTGCCTCCTGTGCATCTGAGTTGCCCCCTGTTGACAACTTTGAATGCAGGCGTTCGAGCGGGTCCTTACTGACATGCTTGGACCCACACGTAGTGGTCGTCTTCACCCTGCAAAAAAAATGAAGCACATCAAAAGAAGGTATTTTAAAACGAAAGAAAATTATGTTTGCATTGGTAGAAAATTTAAAAAAAATGGAAAACAGGTGGAAAAGCTGGCAGTTGCCATGTAATGGGAACATGAGTCGCCATGTGTCATAACTAGCAGTTGCCATCCAGCATCAGTTGCCATGTTAGCAACCTTGAAAGAATGATAAAAATGTCTGATCTGCCATGAATGCGATTTCAAAACCTAGGCGTCGGATGAGCTCAGAATCCAACGATAAAAAGATGGCACTTGCCATTAGGTACATTGAAGTTACCATTTGGCCTCCATTCCACTTGCCATGTCAAAAAACAAATAGAAGTTTGCCGCACGCTTAGAGAAAGTAAAAAAAAAGACCATTTGGTAAAACAGCGGTTGACACGTGGGGGGGGGGGGGCGATGACAGACGGCAATGTGACAAGCTTACGAATGCATTGGAAAATCAAAAAAAAATATAGGTTCTATGTCAATGAAAGCAGATGAAAAAACCTACTTCCTGACCGCCTTCCTCAGGTCTGGCAACACGACAGGATCCCCGGTGTTGGTTGTCGTCGTGCGAGGGGATGTCCTGGTGGAAGTCGTGTCACCGGCAATGGGGGCACCTTTGTTCAACCGAGCTGAAACACGGGTTGGCGTTGGCGCCTGTTTCTTCGTAACTGCTCGTCCACCAGCTGTCGGCTCGCTGCACGTATGAGATGGAGGTCAAAAAAAAAGAGGTGGCAACTATCGGTCGGCAATCTCATTGCCGCATTTGGCAGAACACGAGTGCAAAAAAGAGGATGAGTCTCTTCAAAGAAAATAGACAAAGCAAACTCTAAGATGAAAAGTCGAACCTCTTCCTGGCATCTACAGGGTCGGTTCTAGACCTCTTGCCAGCAGAAACTTGCCCAGCACTATCTGTAGCCATCCCCCTCTTTGATGGCAAAACCGCTTCGCCTCTCACAGCCGTGTGTTGTTTGACTTTATCCGGTTGGGGGGCATCTGTTGCATCCTTGCCCTTGTTACCACGTGCGCGAACTTCAACGTGTTCGTCATCGTCGGTGTCCTCTTGCACATCATCCATGACATCGTCGTCATCCCTGCTGAGACCATCGTCTCCACCTAGTTCGTCTTGTGTGTCAGCGGGCTCCTGAGAACTGTTGTAGTCATACCGGCCACGGGAACCGGTTGGCCGGTGTGTACGTTCTGGGACGAATGAAGTGAATTGCCTCGCAACCGCGTCGCCGTCGGAGCCACTAAGGGACGTCCACCCCTCAACCAACTTCCCGAGCAAGCCAGTCATTCCAGATGCAAACTGCCCTATTAGCTGATCAACAGGTGCCCTCGCCTGTACACGAAACAAAAGAGGAATCAATGACAACCCCGTATTGCAATCACTTGCACGACATCAAAAAATACTCCACGGCAAATCATATATGTAGATCTTTTGATTACCTCTGCAGGGCAAGACGGAGCTGAGTGCACGTCCATCCACTTTTCAAACTTTTGAGGCCCCCCAAACACGCTGTAGTCTATAGCATGCTTGGCCATCAGTTGGGGAGATGAAATAAAGAAAAGTAGCAACGATATAAGAGAGAGAACGATGGACACTGACTAACAGTTCATGTGTTGAAAAAAAAACAGAAATAACCTGCAGTTTTCCATATTTGGTATCAGTTATCCTGTCTGCAGCAAGCACAGCCTTGGCAGCATCGATAGTCCATGCAGAAACAGGAAACTTGTGCGTAGGCGGCGGGCCTCCTGTCCCAGTGAAATCCACAGTGGACAGATCAAGGCAGTCGACGTACATGAGCTGATGTACAACAATGTTAAAAAGAAAGAAAACTCAGTTGCGATCATGGTATTTTGCGACAAAAAACAGGATAGAATTTATGGGATTGTACGAATAATATGCCATCTGCATGTGCTAGTTGCCATCATAGTGTGATGGCAGTTGCCATCATAGTATGATGGCAGTTGCCATCATAGTGTGATGGCAGTTGCCATCATAGTGTGATGGCAGTTGCCATCATAGTATGATGGCAGTTGCCAGGTAGTCATGATGGCAGTTGCCATCATAGTATGATGGCAGTTGCCATATAGTCATGGTGGCAGTTGCCATATAGTCATGGTGGCAGTTGCCATCTTGTTATGATCATGTTGCCATTCATGAATAAAAATGTGTTAAAAAAGGAGTGTTCACAGAAAGGACCAGTAAAAAAATATCATTAAATGAAGTCGACAACCCTTCTGGTACACCTTGCTTGCGAATGCATCATGCAGGAAGTCAGCAATGAAGTTGCACCAGTTCATGTTCTTCACATCTTTCAATTTCGCCTGCACCGCATAAAATTCAGGGCAAGGAGTTGCCGCATCAGAATTCCAATGGAAAAACAACAACAAAAAAAAGTGGCAGTGAGTAGCTTGCACATGACATCAGAGCAAAAAAATTGAAGGAAAAAGAATGTAGTACAGATAGATCATTCACCAGGATGGGGAAGCATTTGTTGCTTGGGCGAAGAGACGTGGTCGGCGCGAAAACGGCTGAGATGAGGTACATGAGAAGCTTCATCTTGAAAACATCTCCATGCGTCGTCATGGCCTCCAACGAGTCTGCCACTGCAGACGTGTTCGGCATGGACTCCAAACCAGGAAACAGACGGGGGAACAGCGCTCCCTCGACCTCGTTGTCGACCTCGTATGGGACTTTGATATGTCCACGGGGCACACCCAACGTGCAGAACACGGATTCCTCATTCAGCGGTAGTCTTCCGCGTCCCGGAATCACGAATTCTCTGAAGGCGGGGTCATAGATCTCACCAAGCCAATCGCATACAGGAATGACAAGGTTCGTGCACCGGATAACCATCATAGACTGCATACCCATCTCAGCAGCAACCCCCTTCTGATCGTCGCTGAATTTGTCAGTCAGCGCAGTCAGTCGTTCTTGGGAGGCTCTGTTGCGGATACGTTTCTTCTTTTGCAAAAAACAGACATGAAAGTGATCAGATGTTGCCATGTTTTTACACAAAAAAAAAGATATTAGGAAGCAGGGTGTGTGTGTGTGAACATTTACCCCATCACCCTCTTTTCTCCGCCCGGTTGCCCGATTACACTGTGGTGGATCCATGAAATTATCATCGTCGTTTTGACGATCGCCGCGAGCCATTCTGTTGAGATGGGAACATACCAAATTGTCATTGTGAAAAATGTAAGTGCAAGGAGGTCACCAAAAACACTTGCCGCATGCAACGCATACATATGGCATCTGAAAACATTCGATATTCAAATTCGGTTGCCACATTGTGCAGCCACTTTGCCACACTATCTTATATGCAGAATGGCAATCAGGCAGTGTTCGCACTCTATTTTGCCACACTGTCATATATGCAGAATGGCAACAGGCAGTGTGTTCGCACTCTATTTGCCACATGAATATATTACCCAGATGGCAACAAGCACACTTTAAGTGCGCGGTGTTTGCCATCCATTTCACTTGGCTCTTGAATGCCCACTGACTACAGATTGTGGCAACTGTCACACCGTGGTTACTGTCGCATATCATTCAGAAAACACACTGGCCACAATGAAAATGGAATGGTTGTGGCACCTAACACGGGAATTCAGCAACAATAGTTGCCACGAGGAAAAAAGAGTGGTGTGTGGCAAGTATCACACTACTTTAGCAAAATTAGTTGCCACATGAAAGAGCGTTTGTGTGGCAAGTATCGCAGTACTTCAGCGAAATTAGTTGCCACATGGAAGATCGTATGTCTGGCAACTATCACATACACTGAATGAAAAAAATAGTTGCCATGTGCGAAAGCTAACATGTGGCAACTAACACAGTCGTTTACAGTAGTTTGTTGCCGCAGGGGGGAAACACGTTTGTGGCAACTATCAAATATGTTCAGGGAGTTAGTGGTCGCGCGATCATGATAGTTAATGCAACTATCAAGTTCACCTCATTCTGCATTTTTAAAAACCAACTACTAGATCTAGGGTTCAATGGCAACTAATTCGCCTTCAAATTCACCCCCGTAATTCTCCCACGAACTCACTGTAAGCCACAAAAATTGAACCAACGCGCATCAAACACTGCCCGGAAGCCACCTGCTCAATTCATATGCAAAAGACTAGTGCGTGCCTCCGAACAAGCAGAACCACGCCGATGATGCCGCCGCCGCGGCCGCGACGAAACTGGCAAGTGCAGCCAAAAACTTCTAGCAGACGAATTCGGCGCCGGCGGGAACGCCGACGCATCGACGAATCGCCTGAATCTCTACGAATCGCCTGAATCGCCTGAATCGAACCGGGAGGGGGGGGGGAGGAAAATGCAGCAAGGGATTGCCAGGGGTGCAGCGAGCAGTACCTTCAACCGCGGAGGCGCTCCGGCGAGCCGCTCCGTTTCGGCGAGCACCACCAACGGCCCCGAACACCGTCACTCCTTCCGCCTTGGCCGTCGCCTTCTCCCCTCTCCTTCTCCTTCGATGGTTGGAAATGCGAGTGGGTTCTGCCAGAAACTGCGGTTCGAGAGAGTAAATGGGAGCGTGAGTGGGAGGGGGGCAGAGGCGTGCGACGTCAACCGCAGTCGAAGCGTGTCGTGCGGGCGCATTGCAGTTCCACCGCACGACTCAGATGGCAACCGCTGACCGCGGGGTGGCAACCAACGTGCGGGCGAACCTACTCGCCCACCGCACACTCGCCTCGTCCTACGTGACGCAAAAAAACGCCTGGTTTGTGCCAAGATTCGTGCACATACCTGCCAACGGTGATCCTTGCGTGTGGTCGGGGTGGTGAATGCCCACACGTGTGGGCGTTAACATTTTCGTATAAGTTATATACCTTAAAAATTATAACATTATAAAACATAACATTTGAAGTTTTTAATGATATATTTTCTATGATATATAACTCATATAGATGAGTCAAATTGCCGATCTAAGGATACATGTGGACCTTACAAATTTGAAAACGGGTGAGTGTTTTCCTTGGTAAAAAAGGAGCATGGCTTAGATGGATTGGATCCGGGTGGTGGAACCAGTCAGACTCAAGTCTAAACTTGATATTGGTGCTTGCATTTTTTTAATTTATTCCAATCTTTCCGACAATGTTCATTCAGTGGTAGGAGACGTTCTCGTCAACTATGAGGCATCTGTGATGATGTCATTAATCTAAAAATGTTGTATGCATGGATGCGTGCGTTTATAGTGATAACTATATATGTGTATGTGAGCACCTGCGACTATACTATGTTCAAAAAAATTAAGAAATTGGTGAGTGATTGTGAACTTAAGTTACAAAATACTTGCATTGCAATTCGTTTTAAATTGTTCTTTCCACAAAAACTACTCGAAACCACCGGACGATTTGCGAACGGCGATGCAAACCAGGCAGAGCGGTGAGCCGTCTGTCCGTTTGTTCCGTTTTGTTCCAATGGTGGACCCCGACCATTATATAGATGAGTCAAATTGCCGATCTAAGGATACATGTGGACCTTACAAATTTGAAAACGGGTGAGTGTTTTCCTTGGTAAAAAAGGAGCATGGCTTAGATGGATTGGATCCGGGTGGTGGAACCAGTCAGACTCAAGTCTAAACTTGATATTGGTGCTTGCATTTTTTTAATTTATTCCAATCTTTCCGACAATGTTCATTCAGTGGTAGGAGACGTTCTCGTCAACTATGAGGCATCTGTGATGATGTCATCAATCTAAAAATGTTGTATGCATGGATGCGTGCGTTTATAGTGATAACTATATATGTGTATGTGAGCACCTGCGACTATACTATGTTCAAAAAAATTAAGAAATTGGTGAGTGATTGTGAACTTAAGTTACAAAATACTTGCATTGCAATTCGTTTTAAATTGTTCTTTCCACAAAAACTACTCGAAACCACCGGACGATTTGCGAACGGCGATGCAAACCAGGCAGAGCGGTGAGCCGTCCGTCCGTTTGTTCCGTTCTGTTCCAATGGTGACCCCGACCCCGAGAGACAGAACAAAAGGAGTGTCGATTCTCCCTCACACCTGGCTTGTCGACCCCCACGGTGCCACGCAGAGCATTCCTCTCCCCCCTCCCGTTCCGGTAGCCACCGCCGACGAATCCATAGACAGCAGTAGTAGCTGTAGAGTAGCAGCAAGAGCACTCTACAACTCCGTGCCACCAGAAAAAGGCTCACCAACCAGACTAGACAGAAGAGGAATCGACGGTTCCACCTTCCGTCCGCCCTCCCGCCTGCTGATTTAGCTCCTCCACCAGAAGGCGCCCCAAAAGTCAGAAATAGTTTTGGCCCACGGTGGCCGAGGAGTTAAGGAGAGGTGTGGTGAGCCGTGGCCGTCAGGCCGCGAGGCCGTCAATGGCCCAGTACATATACGCCACCACAGCCCGCTGCTGCTGCAGCTCCGCACGCGCCCACCCCGCGATCCCGCTCCACGCTCCCGCGCTAGCCCCCTCGTCGTCTCGATCGCCGCTCCGGTGGAGGTCGGCCATGGGCGCGAGCGATCGCCTGACGGTGGCCGCCGCCAAGCCGCGGCACGCGGCGACCGTGCTGGGCGAGCCGCTGCCGGCGTCCGACGACCACGGCCTCGTCCACCCCAGCGCCGACTTCGCCGCCCAGGCCCTTGTCTCCTCTCCGCAGCAGGTCTCCCTTTTTTCTCCACTTCCCATTTCGATTCTGTTGATTCGGCCCCAGACGGGTGCCGTACGTTTTGTCCTTCCGTTTCGAGGCGCGTAGCATGCGGGCTAGTTGTGTGATCCATCGCTACCCACCCACGGGATCAGATAAGGCAGATAGGGATTGACTGGACAGAAGTAGACAAGTACTGAAGTTGTTTGGGTTGGTGAATTGGGAGCGCGGGTTAATTCCCATTTTCCTAGGGTCAGTGAATTTACTACTGAGTACTGACCGCCGGGTTGAACATTCCCTGATTGTGTTGATTTCTGGTGGATATAATGACTGATGACTGATCTTGCTGTTTTTCTCAATGACTGGCAACCAGTACCTGGAGATGTATCAGCGGTCGATTGACGATCCTACCGGGTTCTGGTCAGAGATCGCTGAAACATTCTACTGGAAGCAGAAGTGGAGCCCCGAGGAAGTCTGTACTGAGAACCTTGATGTCACAAAGGGGCCGATCAAGATCGAAGTAAGCACATGCCTAAGCGTGTTCGATTTCGGTGCTAGCTTGTTTGTGATGGGAGGACAGAGTGTCGATGAACGTTGTTGGTGTTTTGGCAGTGGTTTAAAGGGGGCAAAACTAACATATGCCACAATGCCGTGGACCGCTACGTGGAGGCCGGGGACGGTGCGAAGATTGCCATGTATTGGGAGGGGAATGAGCCTGATCAGGATGGAAAGCTCACATACTCAGAGCTCTTGGATAAGGTTTGCCAGGTAAATATGCTGTTACAGTGAAACAATTGCATGTAACATGTCCTGATGTATGCAGACATGGTTTAATTGTTTTGGCATGCTTTGTTGCAGTTGGCCAATTATTTGAAGAGTGTCGGGGTTGAAAAAGGTGATGCTGTGGTGATCTACTTGCCGATGCTCATGGAGCTGCCTATTGCAATGCTTGCATGTGCTCGCATTGGTGCTGTTCACTCTGTAAGTTTTACCCCAGTTTGCACTTCCAGTTATTCTGATTTACCCTATACATGTGAACCATTTTATGATGCTGAATTATTATTCAGGTCGTGTTTGCTGGCTTCTCCGCTGATGCAATAGCCCAGAGGATCATTGACTGCAAGCCTAAGGTTGTGATTACATGCAATGCTGTGAAAAGGGGGCTGAAACTCATCCCCCTCAAAGATATAGTAGATGCGTCTCTGGTTGAAAGTGCAAAAAATGGTGTCACAGTAGGTATGATCCATAATACGACTTCGATGAGCACTAGCTATTTTAAGCTTTCCAGGCAGTCTAACTTGCTACTTTCCTGATACATGTTATTTTTGTATTCTTTTCACCTACATATGTCCACACTGTACATACAAATATTTATCGTTATACCGCATTTGTATACGAAAATTGCAACGGTGTACATAGGTGCAATTTGAATTCCTTTTTTTTGAAAAATACAAAAAGATCTCGTACACGTGCATGTTGAATGTAGTGTATACCTGCAAATTTTGGTACAAAAATATGTTCATTTCTTTCCTACAGTAAAAACACGCAATTGTGTACATTATAGTTCCTGTTTTAGACCCTAAAACTCTCTGCGGCACACAAAGAGTCATTTATTTTGCCCAACATCCCACATTATACATTTGCAATCCAAAAATTGGATTTATAACTGAAAAAATAAAATGTAATACCAGATGTGCGCGTGCCCAGGCACAGAGCAAAAACACTCCCTCAGATACTTTGGTGGTGGCCACTTTTTCACATCTTTCCGGCTTAGCCTCTTAGGGTGTATTAAGACATTAAGTCCTGCTGTTCTTCATTGATGCCTTATGCAATGTCTGAACTCTAAAGTGCCAGTATACCCTTGATCATGGATGCTACTTCTTCTGGGAGAAATTGTATTCAATGATCATATGCACAGAATTGGTTTAGAGAAATCTAATCCAAAGTCTGAAGTTTTCTCATGTACAGAGTTTCTTTTGCTGAGCAGGCATTTGTTTGACATATGAACATCAGTTGGCCATGAAGAAAGAGGACACACAATGGATAGCTGGAAGAGATGTCTGGTGGCAGGTATATCCAAATTAAACAAGTTGAACAATTTCTATATATCTGTTTTTTACCCAAAAAGGCTTTCGCCCCACTTTATATATAAAGCACCAACCAACCACAATCTGATACAAACACACGCCACCACAACTCACGCACACACCCAAGGCTAGATACATAGGCGCTAGACACAGCAACACCACACCCAACCACTACAAGAGCAACCGGGATCCTCAACCGTGAACATGCCACCGTGAAGAGATGTAGCTGCAGACGATGAACCGTGAGCTCCAAGGCGGTGCCTTCAGGAAGGTTACGACACATGAGTGCCGCCACCGCCCGAACCAAAGGTCAGGGTTTCCCCTGGAGCAACACGACGGGCAATGAGGACCGCGATGGCGCCTTCAAGAAGGGGACGAACTCGCCGCCGCCGGACTGCCCAAAGACAGAGCAGGTTTTCACCCTGGTCCACGCTCACTGCCCCTGGCAAAGGTACGGAAGCCGCACCACCACCACCGATCGTCATCCCCCGGCCACCACGCCGCCCACACGGCCATGGCCACCGGGCAGCACCTGAGCCACGGCCTCCGCCCGCGAGCACCGGGCTTCCACCACCAGAGCCGCCGCCCTGGCATCCAAGACCACCCCACCTCCTTCCACACGGACCACCGGACGCGGCTGTCAGAAAGGCGAGCCCTTTGGGCGAGAATGGGACCCAGCCGGCTGAAACAGGGCAGGGGAAAGCCACCGGCGACTGCCGGGCACGCCGCAGCCACCTCGCCATTTCTCGAACCGGGGCCGGGCCGCCGTCGCCACCCCTGGCAACAGCAAAAACCCGGAGGCACCTTGCCAACCCCCGGAGCGCCCCAACTACCGTGGCCAGCCAAAGACGAGGAGCATCGAGCCACCGTGCTCCACCCTCCGGCCACGCCTCCGACCACAGCTCCAAGCACCCCAAGCATCAGGAGAGGGGGGGGGGGGGCGAACCACCGCTACTGCGCCGCCACCCCAACCAGCCGACATGGCCCTGGTCGAGGCGGCCGCCCGCAGCCCAAGCCTTCCGAGGCCCGCACCGCTGAGAAGTCAGATCTGGCCGAGCCGCCGCCAAAGTCGCAGCCGCTGTCCCCGACCACCAGCACGCACCACCATCCCCCACCTCCACCAGGCAGGGAGGACCCGGCAGAGGTGGCCGCCCGCCCACAGCGCCGCCCGCGGCCCTCGCCGCCACAGGGCCAGATCCGGCCGAGACGCCGCATCCAGGCCCCGGGCACGGCCCGCCTCGTCGCAGCCCACCACGCCGGCCGGAGAGTCCCGCGCCACCCGCAGAGCCGCCGCCACGCCGCCACGACCCGCGCACTGCAGCGCCAGCCCTAGCCGCACAAGGGGGTGAGAGACCCCGCCGCCGCCGGCGCCGGCCGGGCTTCGCCCGGGCGCGCCCTCTGGCGGCGGCGGGAGGGGGAGAGGGGAGGGGGAGAGGAGAGGCGCCGGCGGCTAGGGTTCCTCCCCTGCCGCCCGCGGGGGCGCCAGAGGAGGGGGAGGGGGGAAGGGGGCTCGAGTTACAAAGAGTAGACTCTATATCTGATTTTTAAGCACAGAACATTCCGGAAACTTCTTTATCAACCAGGAGATCTCCTTTCAACCTTTTTGTTTTGTGTTCTATATTACAAGTATGCGAGTTATTTCTCAATACGAGATGATGTGCCCCCAGGATGTTGTGCCCAATTTCCCAACTAGATGTGATGTGGAATGGGTTGATGCAGAGGATCCATTGTTTCTTCTGTACACTAGTGGCAGCACAGGAAAGCCAAAGGTACCCTTAACCCCGTAGACTATTGTATATCCCTTGGATATAAAATAAAGATACTGTGAAGTGTGCAGGGTGTATTGCATACAACGGGGGGATATATGGTATATGCCGCAACAACATTTAAACATGCATTTGATTACAAGCCAACAGACATATACTGGTAAGGTGTGAAAATTTGGGGTCTTCAGGGGGCATAAATTTGGTCGCGGTATTATGGAAGCTGTGTTTCTTACTGTAGTTTCCCTGTTTCACTTACATCAGGTGCACTGCAGACTGTGGCTGGATTACTGGACATAGTTATGTGACTTATGGTCCTCTCCTGAATGGAGCCACAGTTCTCGTTTATGAAGGGGTAATTTCAGAGGAAAAAAACTAGTTCATATGTTATATAGTCATGATCTAAGGGTGGCCCTTTGCTTTTGAGGCTTATTTAGACTGGACTATGGTTGTAACTTATTTCTTGAATGCAACTTGTAGGCTCCAAACTACCCTGATCCTGGTCGGTGTTGGGACATCGTTGACAAATACGGAGTGACAATATTTTATACTGCACCAACACTTATCCGTTCACTCATGCGTGATGGTTCCGTGGTATGCTGTTATTTTTTTTCCTGTGTGCTCATTTGAACATTTAGTCTCGTCATCAGTTAATTGGTGCAGTGAGGCAGCACTTCTTTTCCTCACAAAATGATTTTTGATCTACCGGGAAGCTTTTTCTACCATACAGTATTCTTTTATGTTGCAAAATAATGGTGCAACAACATATGCTTCCGAGCGAAATCTCTAATAATTTCTGTACATTTATGAAAATTTAATTTTAATTTATTAATTTTGTCCCACACATATATCTTGTGTATATATCCCTTTTGTTTTCATGATATATTTTGCAGTATGTTGATCGGTACTCTCGTAAGTCTCTTCGAGTTTTAGGAAGTGTGGGTGAGCCAATTAATCCAACTGCATGGAGGTTTGTGTTTATCTCCTTAGTCTGAAAATCTCAATGCGTTGAAAGGATCTTACATGCACTATTGTTCATGTCAGGTGGTTCTATAATGTTGTCGGTGACTCAAGATGCCCCATATCAGACACTTGGTGGCAGACTGAAACTGGTGGTTTTATGGTAATTGTGTTTAAAATTGTGTGTGGGAAATTTCGGAGCTCTCAAAGTGAGTTTCATCTAACTTGTTGAATCGAACTGTAATGCTTGTTCTTGTCAGATTACACCTTTACCTGGCGCTTGGCCTCAGAAACCAGGATCTGCTACATTTGCTTTCTTTGGTGTACAGGTATACATAATACATGACTTCACTAAAATGGAAGTTTCATTACCCCTCTTACTTGGTAATTACTGTGCACATATGCTGATTCACAGCCAGTGATTGTTGACGAAAAAGGACGGGAAATGACTGGAGAATGCAGTGGATACCTTTGCATAAAGAAGTCATGGCCTGGAGCTTTCCGGACTCTGTATGGAGATAAGGACAGATATGAGACAACATACTTCAAACCGTTTTCTGGCTATTATTTCTCTGGTGATGGTTGTAGGAGGTAACTTGTCAAACATTTATTTAAACTTTGGCCATTCTTCATAATTGAAATGTGATCCAGAATTACATGTTCATAGCTGAACAAATTAAATTTGTGTGTCAGGGACAAAGATGGTTACCATTGGCTGACCGGAAGAGTGGATGATGTTATCAATGTCAGGTAATTTAGCTACTTATATTATATGGTTCACGCTTCCTTGAATTGAAATTAGATGGCTTTAAAAGGCTTTGAAGCTTCAAATATTTGACCCATATTTTAAAACTTTAGTGGGCACCGGATTGGTACAGCAGAGGTTGAATCTGCTCTTGTTTCACATCCAAAATGTGCGGAGGCCGCTGTTGTCGGAATTGACCATGAGGTCCGGTCCACTACTTGTTTTTCCTGTCTTTCTGGCTCCGTATCATGACCCCCACCGTGGCTTCGTCCAAACTGAGGTCTTAAATCAGTAATACTTGTTTCAGGTTAAAGGTCAGGGAATCTACGCATTTGTAACTTTGGTGGATGGTGTTCCTTACAGTGATGATCTACGAAAAAGCCTCATTATGGCGGTCCGCAGCCAGGTATTTTCTTCTGATAGTTTCTTAAAGTGTTGGTTGCTACTGCAACTGCAAGAGATCTATGTGTGGTGGAATGAACCCGGCTAACAATGGCTCCGCTGGCGCTGGGGAAGTTGGAACCTGATTTTTCTCGCCCAGCTGATCTGGAAAAATAATGCTTGTGCTTTTTCAATGATGGAACCTACCATTTCAACATGCTTTGCTAGTTGTTTTTTTTAACCTTTTGAGATTGAATGGAACCTTTTCTTCTGAAGGTTTTTTGGGTCAATGCAACACATTTTTTTTGACACTCTAAATTTTTTGAAACGAGTGTAAAGACATACATGGTGTCATTTTGTGGCAGATTGGCGCGTTTGCAGCACCTGACAAGATCCACTGGGCACCAGGGCTCCCGAAGACACGGAGCGGCAAGATCATGCGAAGAATATTGCGGAAAATTGCCTCCAGGCAGCTGGATGAGCTTGGTGACACGAGCACGCTTGCTGATCCTGGTGTGGTCGACCAGCTGATATCGCTTAGCGACAGTTAGCGTGTGAGGATGGAGATGGCACGTTGTCACCTATACTTGTAGCACGTCTCATTTTCTTTCTTGCCTCGGGTGCTAAATACAGAGTATCGGTTTATATGTGCCACGCATGGCCTCATGATTCCCCTGATTTATTCAGTACCTTGAGGTTCGGGAGTTGCATCTTGCAAGTCAAGTGAGATGTAAATGTAAATTGTTGGATCACATCACAGAAAAATACTCCTACGTAGGATATAAATATAAATGTATGCAAGTATGTATTACCTGCATTAATGTGTCTCACACTTGAAGGTGACTTGAGTGGATATTGAGGTTTCCCCACTTGTGTATATTACTCAAAAGCCCTCAAGGGTTACAGAGGTACGGGCGCCAGGACACGACAACCTCCCTACTTACGGGGTCCTTTAATTTGAAGGCCCAAAGCATAAAATCCAAGATGATGTTGCGAAGAGTATCTAGGGGGGAACGTATCTTGTTGCGAAAGACAAGAGCATTCTTGGAGTCCCATAGCTTCCAGAGGATGGCGAGGGCGACTATTGGCCAAATGTTGATGTCGAGGTTGACCGGCGTTGGAGTCTCCCAAAGGAGGTCGATGGAGTGAGGGAGTTGCAGCCCCAAGAGGGACGAGACCTAGGCCGCGCAGGGGCAATGAATGGCGAGGTGTGTCACGTCCTCTAGAGTGAAGTCGCACCGGGGACATGCCGTAACAGAGGAGATGGTCTTGCGGTGTAATTTCGCCATCGTGCTCAGCCTTGGGGACGAGACCTAGGCCGTGTAGGGGCAATGAATGGCGAGGTGTGTCGCGTCCTCTATAGTGAGGTCGCACCGAGGACATGCCGTAACAGAGGAGATGGTATTGCGATGTAATTTCACCATCGTGCTCAGCCTGTCATGACGAAGAAGCCATCTGAAGATCTTGACCTTGATAGTTGCCATGGAGCTCAAGATATACCTGGTGTTGAGATTAATCTCGTGGTCGGAGCATAGCAATGAGTAGGTGCACCTCGAGGAGAACAAGGAGCCGTGGGCGAGGAACCTGTCGTCGGGCGCATCGCTAGTGGCAACATCCCGCAACAAAGACAAAACAGACGCAAGCTCTACAGAAGCAACAATGGTTAGGCGGTTCCGCAAGTAGCGAGTAAACCATTCTGCATGACTTGTGATACTAGAACCGAGGGTGAGGTGGAGTGGGAGAATATGTGTGGGTAGGTGTCTGCGAGCGGAGTCGGAAGCAGCCAAGCGTCGAGCCAGAAGTAGGTGGAGGTGCCATTGTCGGTAAGGACAAAAGAGATTGTGGAGGCGGCGAAGTTGTGCATTTATGATTTCCCAAAGGTAGGAGGGATTGTGGGGTTTATTTTCAAAGTCAAGAGAGTAGTGTTGAAAGAACCAGTTCATCCAAGGTAGGTCGTGTTTTTGGACAAGCTTAAAAGCAAATTTCATAAGAATGCAGTTGTTGTGGAGAAGAAGGTTTTGGATGCCTAGCCCACCAGGAGTTTTGGGTCTGCAAACGTTTTTTCAAGCGATAAGGCACTTAGTTCCAGAGCAGGATTCTTCGACAGCCTAGAAGAAGGATCTTCGGATGGCGTCTAACCTTTTAATTACCTTCTTGGGGAACCTAAAAATGGACATGAAGCTAGTGAGTGGCAAGGGCATTGAGAATAGATGATATACGCATTAGTCTGGCTCCAGGGAAGGATTTTTGCCGCGCAACCGGAGAGGTATTTTAGGAAGCGTTGGATGACTTCAAAGGCGGAGGACGGCAGGCGCGTGTGGGAGGGAGTGCGAGATAAATTTGTGGGAAGGATGAGAGTTCACAACCGAAAGTGGAGACAATGTTTTGGCTAGTGGTGGTATCCGTGTTGATGGGTACGAATGTGGTTTTGTGAAAGTTGATTGTAAGACCGGTAGCAAGGGCAAACCTGTCTAGGATATCTTTGAGGGTTGGCGTGTCTTGGTTATATGTATGGGCTAAGATTAGGGTGTCGTCGGCATACTAAAGCACAGTAGGGGCGCGATCTATGTACATCGGGTGGCAGAGCTGGTTTGGAGAGAAAGCCTACATGATTAAGCGTTGAAGCAGATCAACGGCGATGATGAAGAGATAGGGGGACAGGGGGTCACCCAGCTGGAGACCATTTTTACAGTTGATCCAAGGGCCCGTGTTCCCATTAAGGAGTACCGCTGTCTTACTCGAGACCAGTAACATTCTGATCTAGCTTATAGTTTTGGTCGGGAAACCCCTAGCGAGCAGAATGAGAAAGGGTGAGTCCCATTAGATCAAGTCAAAAACTTTGCGGAAGTCAAGTTTTAACACCATAGTGGGTGCCTTCCGGCTGTGGCAGGCACTGAGAAGGTCGGTGATACGTCTCCAACGTATCTATAATTTTTTATCGTTCCATGCTATTATATTATCCGTTTTGGATGTTTAATGGGCTTTAATATGCTCCTTTATATTAATTTTGGGACTAACCTATTAACCGGAGGCCCAGTGCCAGTTGCTGTTTTTTGCCTATTTCAGTGTTTCGCAGAAAAAGAATATCAAACGGAATCCAAATGGAACGAAACCTTCGCGATGATCTTTATTGGAACAAAAGCAATCCAGAAGACTTGGAGTTGAAGTCTAGTACTCCGCGAGGCGGCCACGAGGCAGGAGGGCGCGCCCCCACCCTCGTGGGCCCCATGGAGTTCCACCGACCTATTTCTTTCGCCTATATATACTGTTATACACTGAAACCATCCAGGAGAGCCACGAAACCACTTTTCCACCGCCACAACCTTCTCTACCCATGAGATCCCATCTTGGGGCCTTTTCCAGCGATCTGCCGGAGGGGGATTCGATCACGGAGGGCTTCTACATCAACACCATAGCCCCTTCGATAATGTGTGAGTAGTTTATCACAGACCTTCGGGTCCATAGTTATTAGCTAGATGGCTTGTTCTCTCTCTTTGGTTCTCAATACAAAGTTCTCCTCGATGTTCTTGGAGATCTATTCAATGAAATATTCTTTTGCGGTGTGTTTGCCAAGATCCGATGAATTGTGGGTTTATGATCAAGATTATCTATGAACAATATTTGGTTCTTCTCTGAATTCTTATATGCATGATTTGATATCTTTGCAAGTCTCTTCGAATTATCGGTTTAGTTTGGCCTACTAGATTGATCTTTCTTGCAATGGGAGAAGTGCTTAGCTTTGGATTCAATCTTGCGGCGCCCTTTCCCAGTGACAGTAGGGGCAGCAAGGCACGTATTTGTAACGCCCCGGATTCGATGCGCCAGGTGTATGTCAGTTATTCACCGTCGTTGCCATGTCATTTGCTTGCGTGTTGCATTTTGCCATGTCATCATTTGCATTGCATTGCATATGTGTTCGTCTCATGCATCCGACCATTTTCCCTGTTGTCCGTTTTGCAATCCGGCACTCCTATGTCATCCGGCGTCCCCTTCTTGTCTCTTTTCGTGAGAGGGTGTTAAACATTCTCAGAATGGACCGAGGTTTGTCAAGCGGCCTTGGTACACCACTGGTAGACCGCCTGTCAAGTTTCGTGCCATTTGGAGGTCGTTTGATGCTCCAACGGTTAACCGGGTAACCGCAAAAGCCTCTTTTGTGTGCAGCCCTACACCCTTTTAAAGTGGCCCAATAACCCATCCAAACCCCCTCCATGCTCTCGGTCGTTCGATCACGATCGTGTGGGCGAAAGACGCACTCCATTTGGAGTCTGCTAGCTCCCTCTACCTATAAATATACACCTCCCCCCGAAATTTCGCGGTGCAAACCCTAAAAATCTTCCCCTCTCCGCGCCGGACACACCGCGCCGCCGCCCATCCGCGAATCAGGAGCCGCCACGTTTCCCCGCGTCGCCCTCCGCCACGGCGGCCCGTGAGGCCCACGGCCGGCCCGCCCGCGCCCGCGCCGGGCCCGAGCCACGCCCCGCCTCTCCGCCGTCCGGGCCGCCTCCCCGCCGCCCGTGCACCGCCCGCGCCGCCGCGGAGCTCCGCGCCGCTGCCCGCCGGCGCTTCGCCGCCGCCTTCACGCGCGCCTCCCGTGGCCGCCCCCCGCTGCGCCTCGTCGCCTCGCCGTCCCTCGCCGGCCTCCGCAACTCCCGTTCGCCGCGAGGACCGGGCCACCGCCTGTCTCGCAAGCGAGCTTCGCCCGCCGCCTTTCCGCGCTGGAGCCCCGCGCCTCGGGTCGCTGCTCCACCGGATCTGGGCGTGTGGATGAGATCAACCCGTCCCGGAACCAAACGCCGGCCCCGTCCCCGGATCTCTCCGTCCCGGGTCTCCTCCATCCCATTTTCCCCGAGGTGCTATTTCCACCAAGTCCTGAAATTTGCACATTCTGGTGCCCACTTTGACATGTCATATCTCCATGCATATAGCTCCGATTCATGCATATGATATATGGAAATGTTAATACGGTTGTGCTATTCATTTTGTTCCAGTGTGACATGTTCGTTTGTGTCCATATTGATGCCCTAATCATCGTTGCAAAAGTGCTATATAATGTTATCTACGGTCTGTTAACAGAACATGCTCATTTGTCATTTTTGCATCTTTTTGTGTGATTTTCTTTTGAGCATGAAGTCTATATGTGCTATGAGCTACAACATGCCATAGTTTCTGTGGTGCAATCTACTCTTCATGATATCTCATGTGTTGATTGTTTCAAGCTTGCAAATTAGCCTCCGTGACATTGCTCATTTCAGAGACTTAGAATTTTACCGTCTTTGTTCTGCTGTTATTTTCATGCCATGTATTCATGTTGCTACAGTGAGATCCATGCCTCTTTTGAGTATGTTCAGTAAGGATGTTTTAGACATATGGTTATGATCTATCCATCCATGCCTTTTTTTGCATTTATAGCCTGCTCTAGCATGTCTTAATCTTGCTCTACGTTTGCTATTTAATGTTCCTGACAGATTGTTTACATGTTAATCCATTTTGCCAAGGTTGTTATAGTTGATCCAAGCATGCTATGAACTTTTTCTTGCCATGCTTCGCTTCATGAACATGGCTTATTGATGATTCTATACTTATCTTGTCATGAAATGCCTTGTGGTGAGTGAATCGAGCTCGCAAAGTTGACTTCACGCTGCTGTTTATGCCATGCTCTGTTTTTCACTAAAGTCTGAATCTATTTACGTAACTTGCTATGTTTACATGGGTGCCATCATATCTTCTGTGCCTTTTTGGCTCATGGTCAATAAGGGGCTTTTGTTATATGAAATTAGTGAATGCATTCCATGCCTTTGTTTGCCAAGATAAGTTCTTGTAGGATGTTGTTTGATAGCTCTAAACTTTGTAACCTGATGTGATTTCTGCCATGTCCTGTGAATTCTGCTAAGTCTGTGAACCTGATATTATTTGCAATCTTGCCATGTCTTTTTGAGCATGTTCTATTAGTTTCTGGAGATAGTTCAGTGTTCATGCTTTGTCTTGTTTTACCTATGCATCGTGTCCGTGCCTTTTGTTTTCATGTTGTGGTGCTGTAACATGTTGTTTTGGTGCTTGCAATATGCCTAGTTACTGTTTTGGACAACTTGTCCTTTAAACTTGTATGGTGTGTATGTGTTGAACCGTTGCTCCGTTTTGAGTGTGCTCTATATGAAACTTGCTTAGTTTTGCATGAAGTTTTATGTTACCTTGTTGCATCCATGTTTTAAAGTGTTTGCTCGATGTTTGAATGATTTTTGCATCAATGCCATGCTTAACTTGTTTTGCTCATATATTCTAGGCCGTAGCTCCGAATCTAATGAACTTTATATGTAACTTGACTAGAATTTCATGCAGATCATCATGGTGCATCTTAACTTGCTGGTTAACAACTTTAACATAAGGTTTATCCAGATCAGGACCAATTTCCAAATTTGCATATGAGGACTTACCGGAATTGTTATAGGTTGTTCCCGACCTCATTTAAACTTGCTTTCATGTGTTGCTCTTGTATGCATCATCTCTTGCCATGCGTAGCCTCATGTAGCCTTGTCATGCATCATACTTGGTTGAGCATCATGCCTTGTTCATGTGTGGTGTGTTTACCATGTTGTGTGCTTCTTCTCGATAGTTCCCATTTCGTTGCGATCGTGAGGATTCGTTCGTCTACGATTGGCTCATCTACCTGGATTCATCTTCTTCATGGACTCGTTCTTCTTCCTTGTGGTATTTCAGGCAAGATGACTGTCACCTTGGATCTCACTACTATCATTGCTATGCTAGTTGCTTCGTTCTATCGCTATGCCGCGTTACCTACCACTTGCTTATCAAGCCTCCCAAATTGCCATGAACCTCTAACCTTTGTCACCCTTCCTAGCAAACTATTGTTTGGCTATGTTACAGCTTTTGCTCAGCCCCTCTTATAACGTTGCTAGTTGCAGATGAAGATGAAGTGTGCTCCATGTTGGATTATGTTTATGTTGGGATATCACAATATTTCTTATATTATTAATGCATCTATATACTTGGTAAAGGGTGGAAGGCTCGGCCTTATGCCTGGTATTTTGTTCCACTCTTGCTGCCCTAGTTTCTGTCATATCGGTGTTATGTTTCTGGACTTTGCGTCCCTCACGCGGTTGGGTGATTTATGGGACCCCCTTGACAGTTTGCTTTGAATAAAACTCCTCCAGCAAGGCCCAACATTGGTTTTACCATTTGCCTACCACCTATACTTTTCCCTCGGGAGTAATTAACCCGAGGGTCATCTTTATTTTAGCCCCCCCGGGCCAATGCTTGTCTAAGTGTTGGTCCGATCTAGAGCCCCTTGCAGCGCCTCCTCGGGGAAACTCGAGGCCTGGTTTTAGTTGTACAGACTGCTCATCCGGTCGTGGCCTGAGACGAGATACGCGCGGCTACTATCAGGGTGTCGGCACGCCAGGAGGTCTTGCTGGTCTTGTTTTACCATTGTCGAAATGTCTTGTAACCAGGATTCCGAGTCTGATCGGGTCTTCCTGGGAGAAGAAATATCCTTCTATGACCATGAGAGCTTGTGATGGGCTAAGTTGGGACACCCCTGCAGGGTATAAACTTTCGAGAGCCGTGCCCGCGGTTATGTGGCAGATGGGAATTTGTTGATATCCGGTTGTAGTAAACTTGAAGTAAACTCTTCTAAAATAAACCAATCGCGTGCGTAACCATGATTGTCTCTTTTCGGGGTTGCTCGAGAGGAGAACACGGTTTTCGGGTTATGTTTGACGTAAGTAGGAGTTCAGGATCACTTCTTGATCATTACTAGTTGACGACCGCTTGCTAAGCTCCTATTCTCGCTCTTGTTTCGTAAGCTAGCCACCATACATGCTTACTCGCTGCTGCAACCTCACTACTTTACCCCTTCCTTACCCATTAAACTTTGCTAGTCTTGATACCCATGGTAATGGGATTGCTGAGTCCTCGTGGCTCACAGATTACTACACCAACAGTTGCAGGTACAGGTTATGCGATGATCGTGACGTGAGAGCGATATTTATCTGTGTTGGAGTTCTTCTTCTGCTTCTGCTTCGATTGAGGGATAGGTTCCTGGTCGGCAACCTGGGTTAGTAGGGTGGATGTCGTTTGAGTTTCTGTTTATGTTTCGTCGGATGTTGATCTTGTATATGATGTATTGTTGTATTCATGTGACATTGTATGTCTTGGTTGTATCCCCACTATTATGTAATGTTGATGTAATGATATCCACCTTGCAAAAGCATCTTCAAGATGCGCTTCTATCATTGGTGGGACCTTTGAGTTCCTTTAGGATAGGGTCGCATCTTGGACGTGACAAGTTGGTATCAGAGCCTCGACCGACCCTAGGAGCCCCCTTGATTGATCGTGTAGTTTGGCCGATGTCGAGTCTAGAAAAAAATCTTTTCCAGAGTCTAGTTATTTCGGAGAGTAGGACTTCTTTTTACTCTAGAGCCCCCTTCGTCGCTCTGGTGAGAAATCTTGACGTAGGTGTTTCGACTTACTTCTCTTCCCCTTCAAATTTTTCTTTAGGATCACGCGATTAGTTTCGGTTCGTTGTTCATCCTCTTTTCAATCCAGCGCACTTTTCTTCGAGTGGTTTCGATCCTCGTCATCTTTTGCAAGATCAGTCGTCAGTTCTTTCTCTTTCGACGTTGTTTCCCCATCTGAAGTTGTCCTTGTTTTTCCCACCCGCCCACCCTTTTTCTTCTCGGAACCGGAGTCTGTAATCGAGTATCCATCCTACTCGTGCGAAGCCTTTGCATTCTCTCCTCAATCATTTCAACCAGTGTTTTTTCTCTTCAAGTTACTCGTCGATTCCCCATTCTAAGTTGCCTTTGTTTTTTTTCCGCCCTCCCACCCCTTTATATTCCCGGAGTCTGAGCCTCCATTCGAGCATCAATTTCATTCATGCGGAGTATCTTCAGTCTTTCCTCAATTGTCTCAACCGGTGAATTCTCGTCTGGTTTATCAATATTCGTCTTGTTTTCTTTCAGATGGATCCAAATTCAAGTATTCGGTGTTGATCATATTCTTTCTCTTAGCTCAAAAGTTTCTCCTTTCTCGTCCGCCTCTCGCCATTCAATCGTTCCGGAGTGCAGAAGTCATCTCAGAAGACTCGTGGTTGCATTCAATTAATTCGAGGTTGTTCCCCCTCGTTCAAGTCTTTCAGGTGTTCCGTTGCATCATCTATCGTCTTCAATTGTTTTCAATGGTGTTTTCTTTTTAGTGGGCCCTAACCCACAAGTCTTTTCCCAGGATCTTACCTGACTCTTCTGATTTTTCCAGAGTTATTCTTAGATTCTGTTCGAAGCTTGACGTAAGTATGAATTTCATCAGTCAGATGCTTTTCCAAAGATCGATTTCAAACCATTTTTCATTGTTGGCTCAACCTCTTCGCTTTTCATTCTCCCGGAGTATTTCAACAATTTTTGTGGTGTTTCTCGTCGTCATTATCAACATTTGAAGACCGAAGAAGAGTTTTTCCTCTAAATTTTGCCCGTTCTCTCGAGGACGCGTGGTTCTACATCTTGTTATCCTCGCAAATTACCCCGTTTGTCAGGAATTCTTTTCATCCATCCGGAGTATTTCAGGAGTTGTTTTCCGTCTCAATTATCCGGAGGCCTCCATTTCAGAATATCTCTTCGTTCTAAGTTTTCAAATTCGTTCTCCACTTATTCTATATCCGTGCCCCTTCGTTAGTCTCAATATTCTTCGGGTGCTTCGTTCCAGTATTCTTCAATCAGTTCGCGATCTCTTCGTTCTCTTTTCTCTAAATTCCCTCAAGTATCTTCATGCTTTTCTAATTCTTCCTGGTGATTCATTCTCCTTCGTCATTCAATTTTGTATTCTTACAGTGCTTTGTTGAAGATTCCTTTTCCGTTCTCATCATATCATTTCATTCGTTATTTTCAATCCTACCGGTGGCTCATGAAGACCTTCCCAAATTTGGCGCTATATCTCCCCTTAATCTTTTCCCAATGTGAATAAGTTGTATGCCACCCATTGCTTCTCATCAATTTAATTGGTGGGGGATGAGCATAACATAATTCTTATTCTTCTTCCTTCATGTGGATTAACCTCTTCTTTTCGGAGTTTGTTCATATTATCACATTCTCGGTTCAATGCATTTTTTCATCTTTTCTTTTCCGGAGTTCAAAGCTTCCTCGGCCATCTAGTCGGAATCTCCATCGGAATCATCACAAGGCTTTAATCTTATCCCTTTCATCCTTCAATTTTATCTCATCATTATTTTGTTACCGGAGTTCTCCATGGTGGATCGTCAGTATTTAATTCATTCTTCAAGAGTTCTTTAAGATTCTTGTCCAAGGAGCTCTAGTATCTTTTCTTCTTGCATCTCAAAGTGCAATTAATTCTTCGTATTCTTTTGAAGTGGAGTTTTGCATTTCTTCGTTCCTCTCAGCTATTCAATTTTTTCCGCTTGTGGTTGGTTATCACCTCATAAAATTTGAGATTTCATCCATAAGTTCCACAACAAGCTTATTCTTTGGTGGTGTATTTTTTCCAACAACTCCGTTCAATCCGTCATCCTGAGGATGTTTTCAAACTCAATTGTGGTGGATGATATCATTTCCTTCTCCGTCCTTTTCATTCAACTCTTTCAAGTCTTCCGGAGGTTTTGTGTTGTTCCTCAAGTCAAGTATCGTTCCATCTTCTCAAGTTCATGTTCTATTCTTTCCTTGTTCAGCCGGATTGATGCATAAATTCCTTCGTTATTATTCCTTTTCTATCTTGTCCTAACAGGAGTGCTTTCAAATTCAATCTTATTCCTTGAGCTTTTGCTTTTTGTCATATTCATTGTTCCTCTCTTCTACTCGAGTGTTCTCGACTTTGTTCATCCTCTCTCTTTTGTTCTTTTCACCTCATTCCTTTCCTCTTCCGTCTCGGTCCTAAGATCTCGGGACGAGATCTCCTGTTAGTAGAGGAGAGTTATAACGCCCTGGATTCGATGCGCCATGTGTCTGTTGATACGTCTCCAACGTATCTATAATTTTTGATTGCTCCATGCTATATTATCTACTGTTTTGGGCAATATTGGGCTTTATTATCCACTTTTATATTATTTCTGGGACTAACCTATTAACCGGAGGCCCAACCCAGATCTGTTGTTTTATGCCTATTTTAGTGTTTCGAAGAAAAGGAATATCAAACGGAGTCGAAATGGAACGAAATCAACTGGAGAAGTTATTTTTGGAAGGAAAGCTACCGGATGGACTTGGACCCCACGTCAGGAGCCAAGGGAGGTACTCACAAGGGTGGGGGGCGCGCCCCTTGCCTCGTGGGCCCCCCGAAGCTCCACCGACGTACTTCCTGCACCCATATATACCTACGTACCCTAAAACTTCCAGAACGGAGATTAGATCGGGAGTTCCACCGCCGCAAGCCTCTGTAGCCACCAAAAACCTCTCGAGACCCTGTTCCGGCACCCTGCCAGAGGGGGGAGCCCTTACCGGTGGCCATCTTCATCATCCCGGCGCTCTCCATGACGAGGAGGGAGTAGTTCACCCTCGGGGCTGAGGGTATGTACCAGTAGCTATGTGTTTGATCTCTCTCTCTCGTGTTCTTGATTTGGCACGATCTTGATGTATCGCGAGCTTTGCTATTATAGTTGGATCTTATGTTTCTTCTTCCCCTCTTCTCTTGTAATGGATTGAGTTTTCCCTTTGAAGTTATGTTATTGGATTGAGTCTTTAAAGATTTGAGAACACTTGATGTATGTCTTGCGTGGGATAACCGTGGTGACAATGGGTTATTCTATTGATCCACTTGATGCATGTTTTGGTGATCAACTTGCGGGTTTCGTGACATTGGGAACCTATGCATAGGGGTTGGCACACGTTTTCGTCGTGATTCTTTGGTAGAAACTTTGGGGCACTCTTTGAGGTTCTATGTGTTGGTTTGAATAGATGAATTGAGATTGTGTGATGCATATCATATAATCATGCCCATGGGTACTTGAGGTGACATTGGAGTATCTAGGTGACATTAGGGTTTTGGTTGATTTGTATCTTAAGGTGTTATTCTAGTACGAACTCTAGGGCTGTTTGTGACACTTATTGGAATAGCCCAACGTATTGATTGGAAAGAATAACTTTGAGGTGGTTTCGTACCCTACCATAATCTCTTCGTTTGTTCTCCGCTATTAGTGACTTTGGAGTGACTCTTTGTTGCATGTTGAGGGATAGTTATATGATCCAATTATGTTATTATTGTTGAGATAACTTGCACTAGTGAAAGTATGAACCCTAGGCCTTGTTTCCTATCATTGCAATATCGTTTACGCTCACTTTTATCGCTTGCTACCTTGCTGTTTTTATATTTTCAGATTACAAAAACCCATAAATACCATCATATTGCACTTGCATCACCATCTCTTCCCCGAACTAGTGCACCTATACAATTTACCATTGTATTGGGTGTGTTGGGGACACAAGAGACTCTTTGTTATTTGGTTGCAGGGTTGCTTGAGAGAGACCATCTTCATCCTATGCCTCCTACGGATTGATAAACCTTAGGTCATCCACTTGAGGGAAATTTGCTACTGTCCTACAAACCTCTGCACTTGGAGGCCTAACAACGTCTACAATAAGAAGGTTGTGTAGTAGACATCAAGCTCTTTTATGGCGCCATTGCCGGGGAGGCTAGGTAAGTGAAGGTATATCTTTAGATCTTGCAGTTGAATCTTTTTGTTTCTTGTTTTAGCACTAGTCTAGTTTATAAAAGAAAACTACAAAAAATGGAATTGAGTCTACCTCATACGCTTCACCTTTTTAATATCTTTCATGAGTATGATGGAAAGGAAAATTGTGTCAAAGTATTAGAAGAAGAATGCATTAGAATGTTTGGCACTAAATATTTATATGATGAGCATGATTGCAATGTTGTTAGTATGAATTCCTTGAATATCCATGATGCTAATTATATGCAAAGCCACAAGCTTAGGGAAGCTATGTTTGATGAAGATGATATTTTTTGTCCCCCAAGCTTTGATGAGCAAATTCACTATGATGAAAGCATGCCTCCTATCTATGATGATTATTGTGATGACACGTATGCTTTAAAGAATAATGATAACCATGAAACTTGTCATCTTGATCTTAATTTTCAATCATATGATAGTTATTTTGTTGAGTTTGCTCCCACTACTATTCATGAGAAGAATTTTGCTTATGTGGAGAGTAGTAAAAATTCTATACTTGTAGATCATGAAAAGAATGCTTTAGGTGCTGGTTATATTTTTGAATTCATTCATGATGCTACTGAAAACTATTATGAGGGAGGAACATATGCTTGTAGGAATTGCAATAATATCAAGTTTCCTCTCTATGTGCTTAAAGTTTTGAAGTTATGCTTGTTTTACCTTCCTATGCAAGTTGATTATTGTTCCCATAAGTTGTTTGCTCACAAAATCCCTATGCATAGGAAGTGGGCTAGACTTAAATGTGCTAGTCATATTCTTCATGATGCTCTCTTTATGTTTCAATTCTTATCTTTTATGTGAGCATCATTGAATTCATCATGCCTAGCTAGGGGCGTTAAACGTTAGCGCTTGTTGGGAGGCAACCCAATTTTATTTTAGTTTCTTGCTTTTTGGTTATGTTTAGGAATAAATAACCCATCTAGCTTCTGTTAAGATGTGGTTTTATGTTTTAATTAGTGTTTGTGCCAAGTAGAACCTTTGGGAAGACTTGGGTGAAGTCTTTATGATCATGCTGTAAAAAACAGAAACTTTAGCACTCACGAGATTAGCTAGAACTTTTTACTGGAGGGTGCTATTTATTTGATTATTTTTTAATATTATTACTAGACAAATTCCTCAGGCCCACCAATTTATTTTAGATTTTTTGGAGTTCCAGAAGTTTGCGTTAGTTACAGATTACTAATACTGTTCTGTTTTTGATAGATTCTGTTTTTCGTGTGTTGTTTGCTTATTTTGATGACTCTATGGCTAGTAAAATAGTTTATAAATCATAGAGAAGTTGGAATACAGTAGGTTTAACACCAATATTAATAAATAATGACTTCATTACAGTACCTTGAAGTGGAGTTTTGTTTTCTTTGGCTAACGGAGCTTACGAGTTTTCTGCTAAGTTTTGTGTTGTGAAGTTTTCAAGTTTTGGGTAAAGATTAGATGGACTATGGAATAAGGAGTGGCAAGAGCCTAAGCTTGGGGATGCCCAAGGAACCCCAAGGTAATATTCAAGGATAACCAAGCATCTAATCTTGGGGATGCCCCAAAAGGCATCCCCTCTTTCGTCTTCGTTCATCGGTAACTTTACTTGGAGCTATATTTTTATTCACCACATGATATGTGTTTTGCTTGGAGCGTCATTTTATTTTCTTTAGATTTGCTTGCTGTTTGAATAAAATATCAAGACCTTAAATTCTTAAATTTTAGAGAGTCTTCACATAGTTACATAATTATACATCTACTCATTGATCTTCACTTATATCTTTCGGAGTAGTTTGTTGTTTGCTCTAGTGCTTCACTTATATCTTTTAGAGCACGGTGGTGGATTTGTTTTATAGAAACTATTGAACTCTCATGCTTCACTTATATTATTTTGAGAGTCTTAAATATCATGGTAATTTGCTTAAATAATCTTAATATGCTAATCATAAAAGATTTGTAAGAATCCTTATGAGTGTGTTGAATACTATGAGAAGTTTGATTCTTTATGATTGTTTTGAGATATGAAGATGGTGATATTAGAGTCATGATAGTTGAGTAGTTGTGAATTTGAGAAATACTTGTGTTAAAGTTTGTGATTCCCATAGAGTGCACATATGGTGAACCGTTATGTGATGAAGTCGGAGCATGATTTATTTATTGATTGTCTTCCTTATGAGTGGCGGTCGGGGACGAGCGATGGTCTTTTCCTACCAATCTATCCCCCTAGGAGCATGCACGTAATACTTTGCTTTGATAACTTCTAGATTTTTGCAATAAGTATATGAGTTCTTTATGACTAATGTTGAGTCCATGGATTATACGCACTTTTCCCATCCTTCCACCATTGCTAGCCTCTCTAATACCGCGCACTTTTCGCCGGTATCATACACCCACCATATACCTTCCTCAAAATAGCCACCATGCCTACCTATCATGGCATTTCCATAGCCATTCCGAGATATATTGCCATGCAACTTTCCACCGTTCCGTTTATTATGACACGCTCCATCATTGTCATATTGCTAGCATGATCATGTAGTTGACATCGTATTTGTGGCAAAGCCACCATTCATAATTCTTTCATACATGTCACTCTTGATTCATTGCATATCCCGGTACACCGCCGGAGGCATTCATATAGAGTCATATTTGTTTAAAGTATCGAGTTGTAATTGTTGAGTTGTAAGAAAAATAAAAGTGTGATGATCATCATTTTTAGAGCATTGTCCCAAGTGAGGAAAGGATGATGGAGACTATGATTCCCCCACAAGTCGGGATGAGACTCCGGACGATATATATATATATATATATATATATATATATATATATATATATATATATATATATATATATATATATATATATATATATATAAAAGAGGCCATAAAAAAAGAAAATGCCCAAATAAAAAAATGAGAGAAAAAGAGAGAAGGGACAATGTTACTATCCTTTTACCACACTTGTGCTTCAAAGGAGCACCATGATCTTCATGATAGAGAGTCTCTCATTTTGTCACTTTCATATACTAGTGGGAATTTTCATTATAGAACTTGGCTTGTATATTCCAATGATGAGCTTCCTCAAAATGCCCTAGGTCTTCGTGAGCAAGCGAGTTGGATGCACACCCACTTAGTTTCTTTTGTTGAGCTTTCATATACTTATAGCTCTAGTGCATCCGTAGCATGGCAATCCCTACTCACTCACATTGATATCTATTGATGGGCATCTCCATAGCCCATTGATATGCCTAGTTGATGTGAGACTATCTTTCCGTCTTTTTGTCTTCTCCACAACCACCATTCTATTCCACATATAGTGCTATATCCATGGCTCACGCTCATGTATTGCGTGAAGATTGAAAAAGTTTTGAGAATGTCAAAAGTATGAAACAATTGCTTGGCTTGTCATCGGGGTTGTGCATGATTTAAATTCTTTGTGTGGTGAAGATAGAGCATAGCCAGACTATATGATTTTGTAGGGATAACTTTCTTTGGCCATGTTATTTTGAGAAGACATAATTGCTTTGTTAGTATGCTTGAAGTATTATTATTTTTTATGTCAATATGAACTTTTGTCTTGAATCTTTCGAATCTGAATATTCGTACCACAATTAAGAAGATTTGCATTGAAATTATGCCAAGTAGCACTCCGCATAAAAAATTCTCTTTTTATCATTTACCTACTCGAGGACGAGCATGAATTAAGCTTGGGGATGCTTGATACGTCTCCAACGTATCTATAATTTTGATTGCTCCATGCTATATTATCTACTGTTTTGGGCAATATTGGGATTTATTATCCACTTTTATATTATTTTTGGGACTAACTTATTAACCGGAGGCCCAGCTCAGATTTGCTGTTTTATGCCTATTTCAGTGTTTTGAAGAAAAGGAATATTAAACGGAGTCGAAACGGAACGAAATCAACTGGAGAAGTTATTTTTGGAAGGAAAGCTACCGGATGGACTTGGACCCCATGCCAGGAGCCTAGGGAGGTGCTCACGAGGGTGGGGGGCGCGCCCACCACCTAGGGCGCGCCCCTTGCCTCGTGGGCCCCCCGAAGCTCCACCGACGTACTTCCTGCACCCATATATACCTACGTACCCTAAAACTTCCAGAACGGAGTTTAGATCGGGAGTTCCACCGCCGCAAACCTCTGTAGCCACCAAAAACCTCTCGGGACCCTGTTCCGGCACCCTGCCGGAGGGGGGAGCCCTCACCGGTGGCCATCTCCATCATCCCGACGCTCTCCATGACGAGGAGGGAGTAGTTCACCCTCGGGGCTGAGGGTATGTACCAGTAGCTATGTGTTTGATCTCTCTCTCTCTCTCTCTCGTGTTCTTGATTTGGCACGATCTTGATGTATCGCGAGCTTTGCTATTATGGTTGGATCTTATGTTTCTTCTTCCCCTCTTTTCTCTTGTAATGGATTGAGTTTTCCCTTTGAAGTTATGTTATCGGATTGAGTCTTTAAAGATTTGAGAACACTTGATGTATGTCTTGTGTGGGATAACCGTGGTGACAATGGGTTATTCTATTGATCCACTTGATGTATGTTTTGGTGATCAACTTGCGGGTTTCGTGACATTGGGAACCTATGCATAGGGGTTGGCACACGTTTTCGTCATGATTCTCCGGTAGAAACTTTGGGGCACTCTTTGAGGTTCTATGTGTCGGTTTGAATAGATGAATTGAGATTGTGCGATGCATATCGTATAATCATGCCCATGGATACTTGAGGTGACATTGGAGTATCTAGGTGACATTAGGGTTTTGGTTGATTTGTATCTTAAGGTGTTATTCTAGTACGAACTCTAGGGCTGTTTGTGACACTTATAGGAATAGCCCAACGGATTGATTGGAAAGAATAACTTTGAGGTGGTTTCGTACCCTACCATAATCTCTTCGTATGTTCTCCGCTATTAGTGACTTTGGAGTGACTCTTTGTTGCATGTTGAGGGATAGTTATATGATCCAATTATGTTATTATTGTTGAGAGAACTTGCACTAGTGAAAGTATGAACCCTAGGCCTTGTTTCCTATCATTGCAATACCGTTTATGCTCACTTTTATCGCTTGCTACCTTGCTGTTTTTATATTTTCAGATTACAAAAACCCATAAATACCATCCATATTGCACTTGTATCACCATCTCTTCGCCGAACTAGTGCACCTATACAATTTACCATTGTATTGGGTGTGTTGGGGACACAAGAGACTCTTTGTTATTTGGTTGCAGGGTTGCTTGAGAGAGACCATCTTCATCCTACGCCTCCTACGGATTGATAAACCTTAGGTCATCCACTTGAGAGAAATTTGTTACTATCCTACAAACCTCTGCACTTGGAGGCCCAACAACGTCTACAAGAAGAAGGTTGTGTAGTAGACATCATCTGTCAGTTATTCGCCGTCGTTGCCATGCCATTTGCTTGCGTGTTGCATTTTGCCATGTCATCATTTGCATTGCATTGCATACGTGTTCGTCTCATGCATCCGAACATTTTCCCCGTTATCCTTTTGCAATCCGGCACTCCTATGTCATCCGGCGTCCCCTTCTTGTCTCTTTTCTTGAGCGGGTGTTAAGCATTCTCGGAATGGACCGAGGTTTGTCAAGCGGCCTTGGTACACCACCAGTAGACCGCCTGTCAAGTTTCGTGCCATTTGGAGGTCGTTTGATGCTCCAACGGTTAATCGGGTAACCGCAAAAGCCTCTTTTGTGTGCATACCAACACCCCTTTAAAGTGGCCCAATAACCCATCCAAACCCCCTCCATGCTCTTGGTCGTTCGATCACGATCATGTGGGCGAAAGCCGCACTCCATTTGGAGTCTCCTAGCTCCCTCTACCTATAAATATACACCTCCCCTCGAAATTTCGCAGTGCAAACCCTAAAAATCTTCCCCTGTCCGCGCCGAACATGTCCGTCCGCCGCCGGACACACTGCGCCGCCGCCCATCCGCGAATCAGGAGCCGCCATGTGTCCCCGCGCCGTCCTCCGCCGCCGCGGCCCGTGAGGCCCACAGCCGGCCCGCCCGCGCCCGCGCCGGGCCCGAGCCGCGCCCCGCCTCTCCGCCGTCCGGGCCGCCTCCCCGCCGCCCATGCTCCGCTTGCGCCGCCGCGGAGCCCCGCGCTGCCGCCCGCCGGCGTTTCGCCGCCGCCTTCACGCGCGCCCCACGTGGCCGCCGCCCTGCTGCGCCTCGTCGCCTCGCCGTCCCTCGCCGGCCTCCGCGGCTCCCGTCCGCCGCGAGGACCGGGCCGCCGCCTGTCCCGCCGGCGAGCTTCGCCCGCCGCCTTTCCGCGCCGGAGCCCCGCGCCTCGGGTCGCCGCTCCACCGGATCTGGGCGGATGGATGAGATCCAGCGGTCCCGGAACCAAACGCTGGCCCCGTCCCCGGATCTCTCCGTCCCGGGTCTCCTCCATCCCGTTTTCCCCGAGGTGCTATTTCCACCAACTCCTGAAATTTGCACATTCTCGTGCCCACTTTGACATGTCATATCTCCATGCATATAGCTTCGATTCATGCATATGATATATCGGAATGTTAATATGGCTGTGCTCTTCATTTTGTTCCATTGTGACATGTTCGTTTGTGTCCATCTTGATGCCCTAATCATCATTGCAAGAGTGCTATATAATGTTGTCTGCTGTCTGTTAACAGAACATGCTCATTTGTCATTTTTGCATCTTTTTGTGTGATTTTCTTTTGAGCATGAAGTCTATATATATGCTATGAGCTACAACATGCTATCTTTACTATGGGGCAATCCACTCTTCATGATATGCCATATGTTGATTGTTTCAAGCTTGCAAAGTAGCCTCCGTGATGTTGCTGATTTCAGAGACAGAATTTTGAGTATGTTGTGCTGTTATTTTCATGCTAGGTATTCATGTTGCTACAGTGAGATCCATGCCTCTTTTGAGTATGTTCAGTAAGTATGTTTTGGACATATGGTTATGATCTATCCATCCATTCCTCTAGTTGCATTTATAGAATGTCTAGCATGTCTTAATCTTGCTCTACTTTAGCTATAAAATGTTCCTGGTAGATTGTTTACATGTTAATCAATTTTGCCAAGGTTGTTATAGATGATCCAAGCATGCTATGAACTTGTTCTTGCCATATTTAGCTTCAAGGACATGTCTTCTTGTTGATTCCATGCTTATCTTGTCATGCAATGCCTTGTGGTGAGTGAATCAAGCTCGCAAAGTTGCCTTCATGCAGCTGTTTATGCCATGATCTGTTTTTCAGTCTGAATCTGTTTACGGAACTTGCTATGTTTACATGGGTGTCATCATATCTTCTGTGCCTTTTTGGCTCATGGTCAGTAAGGGACTTTTGTTATACGAAATTATTAGATTCATGCGCTGCCTTTGGTTGCCATGATAAGTTCTTGTAGAAAGTTGTTTGATAGCTCTAAACTTCGTAACCTGATGTTATTTCTGCCATGTCTTGTGAATTCTGCTAAGTCTGTGAACCTATTATTATTTTCAATCTTGCCATGTCTCTTTGAGCATGTTCTATTAGTTTCTGGAGATAGTTCATTGTTCATGTTTTGTCATGTTTTACCTGTAAATCGTGCCCATGCCTTTTGTTTTCATGTTGTTGTGATGTAGCATGTTGTTTTGGTGCTTGCAATATGCCTAGTTGCTGTTTTGGACAGCTTGTCCTTTAAACTTGTATGGTGTGTATGTGTTGAACCGTTGCTCCGTTTTGAGTGTGCCCTATATGAAACTTGTTTAGTTTTGCATGTAGTTTCATGTTACCTTGTTGCATCCATGTTTTTAAGTGTTTGCTCAATGTTTGAATGCTTTTTGCATCAATGCCATGCTTAACTTGTTTTGCTCATATCTTCTAGGCCGTAGCTCCGAATCTAATGAACTTTATATGTAACTTGACTAGAATTTCGTGTAGATCATCGTGGTGCATATTAACTTGCTGGTTAACAACTTTAACATAAGGTTTATTCATATCAGGACCAATTTCGAAATTTGCATATGAGGACTTACCGGAATTGTTATATGTTGTTCCGGCCTCATTTAAACTTGCTTTGATGTCTTGCTCTTGTATGCATAATCTCTTGCCATGCTTAGCCTCATGTAGCCTTGTCATGCATCATACTTGGTTGAGCATCATGCCTTGTTCATGTGTGGTGTGTTTACCATGTTGTGTGCTTCTTCTCGATAGTTCCTGTTTCGTTGCGATCGTCAGGATTCGTTCGTCTACGATTGGTTCATCTACATGGCTTCATCTTCTTCATGGACTCGTTCTCCTTCCTTGCGGGATTTCAGGGAAGATGACCGTCACCTTGGATCTCACTACTATCATTGCTATGCTAGTTGCTTCGTTCTATCGCTATGCCGCGTTACCTACAACTTGCTTATCAAGCCTCCCAAATTTCCATGAACCTCTAACCTTTGTCACCCTTCCTAGCAAACTGTTGTTTGGCTATCTTACCGCTTTTGCTCAGCCCCTCTTATAGCGTTGCTAGTTGCAGGTGAAGATGAAGTTTGCTCCATGTTGGATTATGTTTATGTTGGGATATCACAATATCTCTTATATTATTAATGCATCTATATACTTGGTAAAGGGTGGAAAGCTCGGCCTTATGCCTGGTGTTTTGTTCCACTCCTGCCGCCCTAGTTTCCGTCATATCGGTGTTATGTTCTTGGACTTTGCGTCCCTAACGCGGTTGGGTGATTTATGGGACCCCCTTGACAGTTCGCTTTGAATAAAACTCCTCCAGCAAGGCCCAACATTGGTTTTACCATTTGCCTAACACCTATACTTTTCCCTTGGGAGTAATTAACCCGAGGGTCATCTTTATTTTAGCCCCCCCGGGCCAATGCTTGTCTAAGTGTTGGTCCGAACTAGAGCCCCTTGCAGCACCTCCTCGGGGAAACTCGAGGCCTGGTTTTAGTTGTGCAGACTGCTCATCCGGTCGTGGCCTGAGACGAGATACGCGCGACTACTATCAGGGTGTCGGCACGCCGGGAGGTCTTGCTGGTCTTATTTTACCATTGTCGAAATGTCTTGTAACCAGGATTCCAAGTCTGATCGGGTCTTCCTGGGAGAAGAAATATCCTTCGTTGACCGTGAGAGCTTGTGATGAGCTAAATTGGGACACCCCTGCAGGGTATAAACTTTCAAGAGCCGTGCCCGCGGTTATGTGGCAGATGAGAATTTGTTGATATCCGGTTGTTGTAAACTTGAAGTAAACTCTTCTAAAATACACCAACCGCGTGCGTAACCGTGATTGTCTCATTTCGGGGTTGTTCGAGAGGAGAACACGGTTTTCGGGTTATGTTTGACGTAAGTAGGAGTTCAGGATCACTTCTTGATCATTACTAGTTGACGACCGCTTGCTAAGCTCCTCTTCTCGCTCTTGTTTCATAAGCTAGCCACCATACATGCTTAGTCGCTGCTGCAACCTCAGCACTTTACCCCTTCCTTAACCATTAAGCTTTGCTAGTCTTGATACCCATGGTAATGGGATTGCTGAGTCCTCGTGGCTCACAGATTACTACACCAACAGTTGCAGGTACAGGTTATGCGATGATCGTGACGTGAGAGCGATATTTATCTGTGCTGGAGTTCTTCTTCTGCTTCTGCTTTGATTGAGGGATAGGTTCCTGGTTGATAGCCTGGGTTAGCAGGGTGGATGTCATTTGAGTTTCTGTTTATGTTTCGTCCGTAGTCGGATGTTGATCTTGTATATGATGTATTGTTGTATTCATGTGACATTGTATGTCTTGGTTGTATCCCCACTATTATGTAATGTTGATGTAATGATATCCACCTTGCAAAAGCGTCTTCAACATGCGCTTCTATCCTTGGTGGGACCTTTGAGTTCCTTTAGGATAGGGTCGCATCTTGGGCGTGATAGTATTGTATGTTGCCATCGAGTATAAAAAGGTGGGGTTTATATCATATTGCTTGAGTTTATCCCTCTACATCATGTCATCTTGCCTAATACGTTACTCTGTTCTTATGAACTTAATACTCTAGATGCATGCTTGATAGCGGTCGATGTGTGGAGTAATAGTAGTAGATGCAGAATCGTTTCGGTCTATTTGACACGGACGTGATGCCTATGTTCATGATCATGCCTAGATATTCTCATAACTATGCGCTTTTCTATCAATTGCTAGGCAGTAATTTGTTCACCCACCGTAATATATGCTATCATGAGAGAAGCCACTAGTGAAACCTATGGCCCCCGGGTATACTTTACATCATATAAGTTTTCGATCTATAATTCTAGTTTATTATTTATTTTGCAATCTTTATTTTCCAATCTATACAATAAAAATACCAAAAAAATTTATCTTATTATCTTTATCCGATCTCACTTTTGCAAGTGGCCGTGAAGGGATTGACAACCCCTTTATCACGTTGGTTGCAAGGCTCTTGATTGTTTGTGCAGGTACTAGGTGACTTGCGAGTAGTCTCCTACTGGATTGATACCTTGGTTCTCAAAAATTGAGGGAAATACTTATGCTACTTTGCTGCATCACCCTTTCCTCTTCAAGGGAAAACCAACGCATACTCAAGAGGTAGCAGTCAGTAGCGTAGATAAAGTTTTCACCAATGCAACTCCCCGTGATGAAACCGGTTTGGTCACCATGGACGAGGAGAGGAATGAGTGGCTTGATCTTGTTGGTAATAATTTTTCGATCGCCTTGGGAGGGCAACTTTGTAAAGAGATGGTTCTCAAGCCATCTGGAGTTCTGGCAGATTCTTTTTTTGGGAGGAAGATCATATGGTCTTTGTTGAATCACTCGACATTGCCCCGATAGTCTGCAAAGTCAACAAAAAAAAGGAAGGATCGTAAATGTTGTGCCAGAATTTTTGGTAGAAACCTGGTCCAAGCCCGTCGGGACAAGGGCTGACATTGACGTTCATTTGAAGGAAGGCATCCTTAATTTTCTGTGTGGTGAAGGCTGAGTCTAGGTGGCGTAACTATGGGAGATGGGCCGGGTAAAATTAAGAAAGGTTGGAGAGCCATGTTGAAACTTTCTGAGTGCCTAGCAGATTGTGAAAGAAGTTGTGAAGCATAGTGGCTTTATTAACATGGTTAGAAAACTCAGCCCCATTGTCCTCAAGGATGGGATGTTGTTTTTGCGGAACCTCTAAGAAGCGGAGGCATGGAAATTTTTGAGTTTTCGTCCCTGTCGATGACGGCTTTTACTTCCCCTTTTTGCTTCCAAAAGAGAACTTTGTGCTTGACCGCCCGTTGAAGAGAGGTGATAACTACTAGTCTGAGGGAGCCTTTGGGCAGGAGAGGGTGTGCTTTTCTTCAATGCGGTCAATCCTGTTGATGACAATCTTGCAGCCAATTTCACGATGGTGAACATGCCTAAGTTTTTTGGACCAAATTTTGAGGTTTGACCTAGTGCGTTTGATGGCAGTGGCCAGGGCTAGGTCCAAAGTGATAAATGAGTGGGGAGGGGTCCATGTCTCTGAAACTATACGGTTGCAAGCCGGTTGAAGGGCCTAGAAAGATTCAAAATGAAAGAGGCGGGAACGAGGGATATGCGAAGAGATGTCGATTATGAGCGGGACGTGGTCAGAAGAGAAACGAGTTAGGGAGGGGAGTGTTGAATTAGGGAAGCGGTCTTCCCACGCTAGGTTGAAAAGCCTCTGTCCAGGCGTTCCAAAGTGGTCCCACACTTGTTGCTTTCCTATATTATAGTGAAAATATATCTCATGTTCCCTTGGTGTGGTAATATCTTAGTTGGTGTGTTGCTTAGACTCTTGTTTGGGTTAAAATAGTCTAATGAGGCCAACTAGAAAGACGTGATTTCCTGATTTCAGGTAGAGGGAAGTATACTTTCCCCCCTAAATTCCTCCCTACCCCTCCCTGAAAGTGCAACTATCCCTAGGTGGTTTTGGTAATTCATAACAACATATAGCTCATTGAGCTAATGCTATTCCAAGATGATTATTTCAGGAAAGCTCAATGATTGGCATGGCATGGATGATGAAAGTGGATCCCTCAAAATGCTAAGGACAAAGGATTGGCTCAAGCTCAAAAGCTCAAGACTCTTCATTTTATATTTTAGTGATCCAAGATCACATTGAGTCTTTAGGAAAAGACAATACTATCAAGGAGGGATGAGGTGTTGCTTAATGAGTCTCTTGCTTTATGTGCTTAGTGATATGCTCCAAAACCCTCAGCTACTTTCCTATATCCACACTTGACCTAAACCCAAAGCCAAACTCGGACCTACCGATTCTTTCAATCCGGCGCCATCGAGTTTCACATGTCATAGCCACTGCCAAACCCTAAGCAAATCGGTTCTACCGATAGGGATCTCGGTCTCACCGAGATGGGATTGCAATTTCTCTGTTTCCTTTTCGTAACTTTTCGGTCTCACCGAAACAGCGGATCGGTCCCACCATGATTGCAATGTAAACTCTCTGTTTCCTTTTTGTAACATTTCGGTCTCACCGAAAGAGCAAATCGGTCCCACCGAGTTTACCTGACCAACTCTCTGGTTAGCTTATTACCAAATCGGTCTCACCGAGTTTGTGTAATCGGTCTCACCGAGATTACGTTATGCCCTAACCCTAACCATATAGGTCCTACCGAGTTGCATATCGGTCCCACCGAAAATCACTAACGGTCACTAGGTTTACTAAATCGGTCCGACCGAGTTTGTTGATTCGGTCCCACCGAGATTGGTAAATTGTGTGTAACGGTTGGATTTTGTGTGGAGGCTATATATACCCCTCCACCTCCTCTTCATTCGTTGAGAGAGCCATCAGAACACATCTACACTTCCAACTCACATGTTCTGAGAGAGAACCACCTACCCTTGTGTTGAGCTCAAGATATTCCATCCCTACCATATGAATCTTGATCTCTAGCCTTCCCCAAGTTGCTTTCCACTCAAATCTTCTTTCCACCAGATCCAAATCCTATGAGAGAGAGTTGAGTGTTGGGGAGACTATCATTTGAAGCACAAGAGCAAGGAGTTCATCATCAACACACCATTTGTTACTTCTTGGAGAGTGGTGTCTCCTAGATTGGCTAGGTGTCACTTGGGAGCCTCCGACAAGATTGTGGAGTTGAACCAAGGAGTTTGTAAGGGCAAGGAGATCGCCTACTTCGTGAAGATCTACTGCTAGTGAGGCAAGTCCTTCGTGGGCGATGGCCATGGTGGGATAGACAAGGTTGCTTCTTCGTGGACCCTTCGAGGGTGGAGCCCTCCGTGGACTCGCGCAACCGTTACCCTTCGTGGGTTGAAGTCTCCATCAACGTGGATGTAGGATAGCACCACCTATCCGACCCACGCCAAAAACATCCGTGTCTCCAATTGCGTTTGAATTCTCCAAACCCTTCCCTTTACATTCTTGCAAGTTGCATGCTTTACTTTCCGCTGCCTATATACTCTTTGCATGCTTGCTTGAATTGTGTGATGATTGCTTGACTTGTCCTAAAGTAGCTAAAATCTGCCAAACTCTAAAATTGGGAAAAGGTTAAGTTTTTATTGGTCAAGTAGTCTAATCACCCCCCTCTAGACATACTTCAAGGTCCTACAAGTGGTATCAGAGCTTTGGTCTCCATTTGCTTTGATTTCCATAGCTTTTGGTGGTCATAGCCTTGGTTTCACAACCTAGGAGGGTATGGCGTCTAGCGAGGGAAATTATCACCGTAGAGTTTCTTACTTTGATGGTACTAATTTTGCTAGTTGGAAGCATAAGATGAAAATGCATATTCTCGGACATAACCCCGCCGTTTGGGCTATTGTGTGTGTTGGTTTGCAAGGTGACTTCTTTGATGGGAAAGAACCAAACCGTGAAGCTACTGCGGAAGAGTTGAAGATGCTGCAATACAACGCTCAAGCTTGTGATATTCTCTTCAACGGATTGTGCCCCGAAGAATTCAACAAAATCAGCCGTCTTGAGAATGCAAAGGAAATTTGAGATACTTTAATTGATATGCACGAAGGTACCGACTCCATCAAGGAATCCAAATTGGATGTGCTTCAAAGTCAACTTGACAAGTTCAAAATGAAGGATGGTGAAGGTGTCGCTGAAATGTACTCTAGGCTTGCTCTCATCACAAATGAGATTGCCGGCTTAGGGAGTGAAGAGATGACCGATAGATTCATCATCAAGAAGATCCTAAGAGCCTTGGATGGAAAATATGATACCGTGTGCACATTGATCCAAATGATGCCCAATTACAAAGATCTCAAGCCAACGGAGGTCATTGGAAGAATTGTTGCTCATGAGATGTCACTCAAGGATAAAGAGGAACTTCACAACAAATCAAGTGGAGCTTACAAAGCCTCATGTGAAGCCCCCACATCATCAAGTGAGAAACAAACCTTCAATGAAGAATTGAGCTTAATGGTGAAGAACTTCAACAAGTTCTACAAGATTAGAAGCAAAGATAGAAGCTCCAGGTCAAGGTCCTACAATCACAAATGATCTTCTAGTCGAGAGCGAAACTGCTACAATTGTGGAAGACCCGGACACTACTCAAATGAGTGTACGACACCCTACAAAAGAAGAGAAGATTCTCCAAAAAGGAGAAGCAAAAGAGAAGAATCACCACCAAGAGAGAGAAGGAGTAGAGATGATCGTTATGAACGAAGATACTCATGGAGAAGCAAGGATTCGGAAAGAAAGGAAAAGTCATCAAGGAGCTACACAAAACGAAGACATCAAGCTCATGTTGGTGAATGGGTATCCGGCTCCGACTCCGACAACCACTCCGAGAGAAGTTATCACTCTGAATCCGAATATACTCAAGATGAAGGTGTTGCCGGTCTAGCACTTGTGTCAACCAACTCCTACGACATATTTGAGTCACCAAATGAAGGAATTGGAAGATGCTTCATGGCCAAAGGTCCTAAGGTAACACACCTCGAGTATGTTGATTTCAATAGTGATGAAGATGACTTGTTAGGTGATGATGATTTACTTGTTGACAACTCTAGTGATGAATACTATGATGAAACGTCAATTAATCATGCTAATCAAGATAAAACAAATGACAATGATAAGGAGAAGTTTGAGGCTCTAACTAAAGAACTAAACACTCTTAAGTTAGCTCATGAAACTATCTTCGAAGATCATCGAGAACTTTTAAGAGCTCATGAGAAGTTACGCTTTGAAAAGCTCAATCTTAAGCAAGAGCATGAGTTTTTAAAGGCAATCAATGATGATCTCCGCAAGAAAAGTTCTTCTTACATTGCCAAGCGTTTACTCTTATCCACTAACATGCCTCAAGTCAAATCTAGTAACAATAACAAGAAAGATTCTTCCTCTAGTAGTAACATTGATCATACTAAATCCAATATTGTTGCTTCTAGTAGTTCTCTTGATTCCACTAATGATTCTCTTAGCCAAGTTACACTTGAGCAACAAAATAGCTTATTGAAGAGAATTATAGAGAAAGGAGTCTACAAGAGCCTTGCCGGAAGTAAGCAATTCGAGGAAATTGTACGCAAGCAAGGAAGGCACCGGAAGAATCAAGGTGTTGGTTTTGAACGAAAGTTCAACGCTAATGGAGTTGAGTAGGAAGAAGATCAATACCCCAAGACGAAGTTTGTTCCTCAACAAGAGAAGTATGATCCTACTTCCTTCAAGGGGACACAAGCTCAAGATGATCTTCCACCACAAGACTACAAGCAAAAAGGCAAGGACAAGCTTCAAGAGGAAATTGATGCATTTGAAGAAGCTCCTAAGACCTTAATCAAGTGGATTCCCAAGACTACTTCAAGTTCCACTTCATCAAGTACGACTACAACTCCAAGGATTCCCATCAAGATGGTGTGGATCCAAAAGAAGAAGAACTAGAGAGTTCTTGAGGGTGACTCCGCCAACATACTTCACTCTTATCATTTTGGCAAGAGCAAGTGCAATCAACTTCCACATCTTGTACTAGTTCAAGGAGTCACAAACCCTCTTGTTGGTAAGTCAAGGGACAAGGTAACCTAAAAGCTTTCATGGACATCATCTTGTGTGTGAATCACTCTATGTCTATGGATATTCTTGTTTGTTCCTTGTGGGACTAACCCATGTAGGTATTGAAAGTGCAATTCACTCCAATGGATAGCTTCAATTGTTCTACATCAACATTGAGCATCCACATCTTCAACATCTACATGAAGTCATCATCGACAAAACCCAAGGTTAGTTCATCCCTCTTAGGGGGGATATCACATCTAGGGGGAGCTTTACTCTAAGACTTGAGCTAAAGCAACTCTAATGATGTGAACACAACAATGCTTTATGTAAAAGTGGTAACCCCACTTGTGCTTAAACGATGAGTATGACCTATGATCAAATGTTCTCATTTGACTCCTATGTCAATATACTCATATATAGATGACCTAGTCATCGCCAATTGCTTGATAGATGATAGTATTGGTTGTGCATGTTTTGCCACATATTTCAATTGCCATTTTATTGTGTGAGCATGTTGGTTGCATATTTTACTCATTCGAGGACATCGACTTGTTGTTTTGATTGATTGGTTTTCTTTTCTCTTGCCAAGTGGATGGACAAGAATGCCTAAGAACCTCCTCTATCTATCTATGCTCTTCTCGTCTCAAACTCTATTCATGCTACATCACAAAATTTGATCAAGTCAGATTCGAACCACTCTGTGTGAGGAGCACTCGGAGTCCCCGATTCGTCATAGACTTAAACTTCCAAAACTTCTTTGTGATTCTCGGTCTGACCGATATCTTATTTTTGGTCCTACCGAGATCATCAAGTCGATCTATGTTTTCGATCTCGGTGCAACCGATTTGAACCATTCAGTCACACCGAGTTGCAATAACTGTATACAATTTTGCATCTCGGTGCCACCGAGTTGTTCCACTCGGTCACACCGACAGGGTCGGGCTATATATAGACACGGGCAAAAATTTGGAAATTTCTCCGAACCCCTTCGCCCGCGCAATAGCTCGCTCTGCCTACGTGGTCTCCGGATCGTCTCCTCACCGCCAGCCGCCTCCAGTCGCTGGTCTCCATCGCCGTCAACGGAATTCAACCCCGCCGTTGCCGCTGTAGCGAGTCTCCGCCGAACTAGGGTATGGAATCAATCTTTGTGCTATTCCCCATCTGATTCCTAGCACATTGTGATCTTATTGATTCTAGCCACGATTGAAACACTCCTATCCAGTCAATGCAATTCGTAGAATAGGTTTGATTCGAAAATTTTAGGGTTAGGTTTCCGCCGAAACCATCTCGGACCCACCGAGTTGAAAAACTCGGTCCCACCGATTTGGCTCATGCCATTGCACAAGTGAGACTCGGTCTGACCGAGAATTACTAATTGGTGTGACCGATTTCGGAACTTTGTGAAACCCTAGCAGTCTCGGTGCCACCGAACTATGACTCGGTCTGACCGAGTTCACTAGTTTAGGTTCCAAAACTACTTCGGTATCACCGAGTTTAAAAATTGGTAGATCCGAAATGATTTCTGTGGGAAACTAAAACTAAGATTTTGAATCATTCTTTTGCAAAAATCTCTGCATTTTGTGATGCTCATCTACTCTACCTCATCTATAAACTCTTCACAGGGTCACCAGTCAGCTTTTACATCATGTCTGATCAGAGTGACAGCCAGAACATGTCAGAAGAGCAAGTGCACATGAGTGAGGGCACTAGTCCCTCCAGTTCTTTAGATGAAGGCAGCAGGAGCACCCCTAGCAATTTGCCAAAAGCTGACACCAGACATAGGAAGAAGAAAACCTCGGACTCAGAGGATGAGGATTATGTGGCAGAGGAAGAGGAAGCTACTTCCAAGAGAGTAGTGCTCAAGAAGGAGTATGGCTCAGCACAGATCACAAAACCAGGCTTGAAAGTCAAAAGGCCAGCAGGTAGGCAGCCTATGCCAAAGGCCAGAGCTTCAACTCAGATTCCTGAAAAGCCTGCACCCAAAGGGCCAGTTGCTGCTGAAGGGAAGAAGGAAAGGAAAAGGGGCAGATGGTGCAAGAAAGTTGATCCAATGGCTGAGTTTGAAAAGCATTCTTCTTCTTCTGAAGAAGAGGTTGCTGCACCAGCACCTAAGGCACCAAAGCTTATGGGTGATGCTATAAAATCAGGGGCTACTGCATCCAAGCCCAAATAAGCACCCAAAGCTGCCTCCAGGGCCAAGTTAGCTCCAAAGAGAAATACAAGGAGCATACCAGCTGCTGAGAAGAACAAGGCCCCAGTGCCTGAAGCTGTTGGAGAAGATGAAGAAGGACAAGTCCTGAGAAAGCTCAAGCCCAAGATTCCAGACCACAATGATGCTCATCCTGTGGCTGAGAACATGAAAATCAGAAGAGACTCAGGGTTAAGAAAGTGGAGAGAAGCAGATCCATATGCTCTAAGGAGAAGAACTATTGTTGACTACAGGTTCCACACAAAGGAACAACAGGACTTCTATGAGACAGTTTTGTTGGATAAGAAGCCTATCATTTGTGACATGAGGTCGGTCGACTGGACCTACATCAAGGAGAATGAGCAGCACTATCCTGGAGTGCAAGACAGCTTCAGTGCTTGTGGAGTTGCTGACTTTGTTGGGCAGAAGCTCACAAAGTGGAACGAGGAGTTCATTATGCAATTCTACTCCACAGCACACTTCTACCTAGATGGAAGGATAACATGGATGTCTGAAGGTACAAGGTACCAATCAAATGTTGAGGAATGGGCAAAGTTGATCAATGCCCCAGAGGAAAATGAAGATGACTTGGATGTCTATGCCAAGAAAAAGATGGATCATAACTCAATGGCAAATATGTACAAGGAGATTCCAGTAGATGATCTTGACACTCACCAGCTTGGGTCCGTAAAACACTTGTTGTCAGGACTGCCTACGATCAACTGGATCCTTAGGCACACACTCTTGCCCAAGTCCGGAGATCACAGAATGATCAGAGGTCATGCCATTAACTTGCTACATATATTTGATGTGCCTCAGAAATTCAAGGTCATGAGCCTCATAGTATAGACTGTCAAGAGGACTGCAACAGATCAGAAGAGGAGATGTGGTTATGCCCCTCATATCCAAGAGTTGATTAACTCAAAAATGGGCACAGGTACATACTTGTTGCACAAGGAACACTTGCCTATTGATCCAGATTTCGAGGACAATCAAGTTGTGATGGATGAGAATGAACCATCGTCAGCTCAAGCTCAAGCAAAGAAGGAGAAGGCAAGGAAGGAGAAAGCTGCCAAGATGCCAACTCAAGAGGAGGCATCTGAGTATTTCTTGAAAACCAAGCAGGAGCAGCTTAGTTACTTGATTGCATCTACACTGAGGATTGAGAAAGGACTGGCCACCCTCACTCAGAATCAGGAGAGCTTAGAGAGAATCGTGGAGCAAAAGTTCTATGACTTGGATGTAAAAGTAACAGAGATTCAGTCTGCAGTGGAGCAACTTCAAGATGACATGCATGAGAAGAAGGGGAAGACTACAACTGATGCATTTGCCAGAGTGCCACGAGCTCAGAGGTCAACTGCAGTGCCAGTTCCTGACACTAGAGCCACCACCTCAGCTCTAGCTACAGCACCAGCCCAACCAGCTCCAGCATTCACCTCAGCTCCAGCTCCAACCACTTCTATAGAAGCCTTCATCCTTGGAGTGATCCAGACTCCACCACCACCAGAAGATCAAGCCTGAGAGTCGATCTAGCACTATGCATTTTCTAGGAACTTTTTGGTAACTTGTTGCCAAAGGGGGAGAAAAATGTATAGATCATAGGCTTCGAGAGAGAGAGAGAGAGTGTTGTCTTTATTCTCTCTTGCTTTATTTGGTGGTTTTTCAAACTTTGTTTGCTTTTGGTTGAGATACTATGATATGCTTGTGAGACATTGATGATCATGTGTTTGATCATAAGCTACACTTATGCATGCTTGATATTATCCTATCTATCTTATGTGATCATTCACTTTTCTTGGTGATGAGTGCATGTATTCAATTCTTATCACTTTGAGCGCTCCACCAAGATGTATGTGACATGGAAGAGTAACCTATGATTCTAACTCTTTGTGCATTTGCAGTCCAAAGCAAATTTTAAAATATGCACAAATTTAGGGGGAGCTCTTGCTTTTCACATACCTCTCAAAGCGATGATGTTCTAAATTCTTATTATCATTTATCGAAGCTTTGATCTATATGTTGTCATCAATTACCAAAAAGGGGGAGATTGAAAGTGCAACTATCCCTAGGTGGTTTTGGTAATTCATAGCAACATATAGCTCATTGAGCTAATGCTATTCCAAGATGATTATTTCAGGAAAGCTCAATGATTGGCATGGCATGGATGATGAAAGTGGATCCCTCAAAATGCTAAGGACAAAGGATTGGCTCAAGCTCAAAAGCTCAAGACTCTTCATTTTATATTTTAGTGATCCAAGATCACATTGAGTCTTTAGGAAAAGCCAATTCTATCAAGGAGGGATGAGGTGTTGCTTAATGAGCCTCTTGCTTTATGTGCTTAGTGATATGCTCCAAAACCCTCAGCTACTTTCCTATACCCACACTTGACCTAAACCCAAAGCCAAACTCGGACCTACCGATTCTTTCAATCCGGCGCCACCGAGTTTCACATGTCATAGCCACTGCCAAACCCTAAGCAAATCAGTTCTACCGATAGGGATCTCGGTCTCACCGAGATGGGATTGCAATTTCTCTGTTTCCTTTTCGTAACTTTTCGGTCTCACCGAAAGAGCGGATCGGTCCCACCGAGATTGCAATGTAAACTCTCTGTTTCCTTTTTGTAACATTTCGGTCTCACCGAAAGAGCAAATCGGTCCCACCGAGTTTACCTGACCAACTCTCTGGTTAGCTTATTACCAAATCGGTCTCACCGAGTTTGTGTAATCGGTCTCACCGAGATTACGTGATGCCCTAACCCTAACCATATCGGTCCTACCGAGTTGCATATCGGTCCCACCGAAAATCACTAACGGTCACTAGGTTTACTAAATCAGTCCGACCGAGTTTGTTGATTCGGTCCCACCGAGATTGGTAAATTGTGTGTAACGGTTGGATTTTGTGTGGAGGCTATATATACCCCTCCACCTCCTCTTCATTCGTTGAGAGAGCCATCAGAACACATCTACACTTCCAACTCACATGTTCTGAGAGAGAACCACCTACCCTTGTGTTGAGCTCAAGATATTCCATTCCTACCATATGAATCTTGATCTCTAGCCTTCCCCAAGTTGCTTTCCACTCAAATCTTCTTTCCATCAGATCCAAATCCTATGAGAGAGAGTTGAGTGTTGGGGAGACTATCATTTGAAGCACAAGAGCAAGGAGTTCATCATCAACACACCATTTGTTACTTATTGGAGAGTGGTGTCTCCTAGATTGGCTAGGTGTCACTTGGGAGCCTCCGACAAGATTGTGGAGTTGAACCAAGGAGTTTGTAAGGGCAAGGAGATCGCCTACTTCGTGAAGATCTACTGCTAGTGAGGCAAGTCCTTCGTGGGCGATGGCCATGGTGGGATAGACAAGGTTGCTTCTTCATGGACCCTTCGTGGGTGGAGCCCTCCGTGGACTCGCGCAACCGTTACCCTTCGTGGGTTGAAGTCTCCATCAACGTGGATGTAGGATAGCACCACCTATCCGAACCACGCCAAAAACATCCGTGTCTCCAATTGCGTTTGAATTCTCCAAACCCTTCCCTTTACATTCTTGCAAGTTGCATGCTTTACTTTCCGCTGCCTATATACTCTTTGGATGCTTGCTTGAATTGTGTGATGATTGCTTGACTTGTCCTAAAGTAGCTAAAATCTGCCAAACTCTAAAATTGGGAAAAGGTTAAGTTTTTATTGGTCAAGTAGTCTAATCACCCCCCTCTAGACATACTTCAAGGTCCTACACTCCCCCACCCCCCGCTCCCTAAATTTCACAAAACTGGTATAAATGCTACCCTTTAGTGGTTTTGGTTAGATTCGGGGCAGTTTTGACTCTAATTATTCTAACTAGGCAACTAACGTGTTAATTTGATGTGGCCGGGAGAATGATTTAGTCCAAATCCTCATCTGCGCGATGAAGCCTAGTTCTAATTCCCATCTCACGCACCTCAAGGCGACGAACTCTAGCTCCCACCTTGATTCTCCCTAATCCATAGCTTAAATCAATGGTGCACTCTTCCTCTAGCTCGTCCACTAGCCGTCCTTCGTCTTTGCAAACCATGACGTCGCTGTTGCTATCGCCGGTGTCGTGCCGGGAGGGACAGATGGATGAAGGAAATATGCCCTAGAGGCAATAATAAAGTTGTAATTTTATATTTCCTTATTCATGATAAAGGTTTATTATTCATGCGAGAATTGTATTGATCGGAAACTTAAATACATAAACAAATACTGTGTCCCTAGTAAGCCTCTACTAGACTAGCTCGTTGATCAAAGATGGTTAAGGTTTGAAGGAAATATGCCCTAGAGGCAATAATAAAGTTGTTATTTATGTTTCCTTATATCATGATAAATGTTTATTATTCATGCTAGAATTGTATTAACCGGAAACTTAGTACATGTGTGAATATATAGACAAACGGAGTGTCACTAGTATGCCTCTACTTAACTAGCTCGTTGAATCAAAGATGTTTAAGTTTCCTAACCATTGACATGAGTTGTCATTTGATTAACGGGATCACATCATTAGATAATGATGTGATTGACTTGACCCATTCCGTTAGCTTAGCATTTGATCGTTTAGTATATTGCTATTGCTTTCTTGATGACTTATGCATGTTCCACCAAACGTCACAACGTAACTGGGTGATTATGAAGGTGCTCTAGAGGTGTCTCCGATGGTACTTGTTGAGTTGGCATATATCAAGATTAGGATTTGTCACTCCGATTGTCGGAGAGGTATCTCTGGGCCCTATCGGTAATGCACATCACTATAAGCCTTGCAAGCAATGTGACTAATGAGTTAGTTGTTGGATGATGCATTACGGAACGAGTAAAGAGACTTGCCGGTTGATAACCCGCAAGTATAGGGGATCGCAACAGCTTTCGAGGGTAGCGTATTCAACCCAAATTTATTGATTCGACACAAGGGGAGCCAAAGAATATTCTCAAGTATTAGCAGCTGAGTTGTCAATTCAACCACACCTAGATAACTTAATATCTGCAGCAAAGTATTTAGTAGCAAAGTAATATGATAGTAGTGGTAACGGTAACAAAAGTAAAGAAAGCAAAAGTAATATTTTTGGTGTTTTGTAGTGATTGTAACAGTAGCAACGGGAAATTAAATAAGCGTAAACCAGTAGATGGAAAGCTCGTAGGCATTGGACCGGTGATTGATAATTATGTCAAATGCGGTTCATCATGTAACAGTCATAACATAGGGTGACACAGAACTAGCTCCAATTCATCAATGTAATGTAGGCATGTATTCCGAATATAGTCATACGTGCTTATGGAAAAGAACTTGCATGACATATTTTGTCCTACCCTCCCGTGGCAGCGGGGTCCTAATAGAAACTAAGGGATATTAAGGCCTCCTTTTAATAGAGAACCGGAAAAAAGCATTAGCACATAGTGAATACATGAACTCCTCAAACTATGGTCATCACCGGGAGTAGTCCCGATTATTGTCACTTCGGGGTTGCCGGATCATAACACATAGTAGGTGACTATAGACTTGCAAGATAGGATCAGGAACTCACATATATGCATGAAAACATAATAGGTTCAGATCTGAAATCATGGCACTCGGGCCCTAGCGACAAGCATTAAGCATAGCAAAGTCATAGCAACATCAATCTCAGAACATAATGGATACTAGGGATCAAACCCTAACAAAACTAACTCGATTACATGATAGATCTCATCCAACCCATCACCGTCCAGTAAGCCTACAATGGAATTACTCACGCACGGCGGTGAGCGTCATGAAATTGGTGATGGAGGATGGTTGATGATGACGACGGCGATGAATCCCCCTATCCGGAGCCCCGAACGGACTCCAGATCAGCCCTCCCGAGAGGTTTTAGGGCTTGGCGGCGGCTCCGTATCGTAAAACGCGATGATTTGTTCTCCTTGATTTTTTTCTCCCCGAAAGCAAATATATAGAGTTGGAGTTGGCGTTGGAGGAGCTCCAGGGGGCCCACGAGGTAGGGGGCGCGCCCTAGGAGGGGGCGCCCCCCACCCTCGTGGACAGGGTGTGGGCCCCCTGGTCTTCATCTTTGGCGAGGATTTTTTAATATTTTTAACTAGAGGTTCCGTGGAGTTTCAGGTCATTCCGAGAACTTTTTTTTTTTGCACATAAAACAACATCATGGCAATTCTGCTGAAAACAGCGCCAGTACGGGTTAGTTCCATTCAAATCATGCAAGTTAGAGTCCAAAACAAGGGCAAAAGTGTTTGGAAAAGTAGATACGACAGAGACGTATCAACTCCCCCAAGCTTAAACCTTTGCTTGTCCTCAAGCAATTCAGTTGACAAACTGAAAGTAATAAAGAAAAACTTTTACAAACTCTGTTTGCTCTTGTTGTTGTAAATATGTAGAGCCAGCATTCAAGTTTTCAGCAAAGATTATGACTAACCACACTTGCAATAATTCTCAGGTCTCATATTTACTTATATCAATAGCATAATCAACTAGCGAGCCATAATAATAAATCTTGGATGACAACACTTGCTCAAAACAATCATAATATGATATAACAAGATGGTATCTCGCTAGCCCTTTCTGAGACCGCAAAACATAAATGCAGAGCACCTTTCAAGATCAAGGACTGACTAGACTTTGTAATTCATGGTAAAAGAGATCCAATCATAGTCATACCCAATATAAATTAATAGTAATGAATGCAAATGACGGCTGTGCTCTCCAGCTAGTGCTTTTTAATAAGAGGGTGATGACTCAACATAAAAGTAAATAGATAGGCCCTTCGTAGAGGGAAGCAGGGATTTGTAGAGGTGCCAGAGCTCGGTTTTGAAATAGAGATAAATAATATTTTGTCACAACCGGTTTTCCAATAAAAATGTTTATTGAGAAGCCGATCTTTTGAGTCCAGTACGAGGAAAATCCTCCTTACCGGTAGACAAAATTCTTGATACAGTAAGCCAGTAGCAGATAATATATTACAAGGTCGAGCTAAGGCTGCTCAACAAATTATTACAAGCACGCCAATAATTATACATAATGGCGAATATGTCACAATGGTGTGGGGTGGCTTACTACTGACTCGAGATAAAAGTGGTTGGTGGAAAATCACAGTGGAATGGATAATATGACTACTAAACTGGCAGCTCATCGAGCGTCGAGGTGAGGCTCGATGAATTTATTTGGGTAGCGGAAGCGGTTATAATACAGTGACCAAATCCAGGGTCGCACGAGACTGACTGGGACTCCTCTAGGCATCGGACTCGCTATCGAACTCTTCATCCATGAGATCGCCTTTGTCAGCATCTGGCCAAATCAACAAGCCAGGTGAGTACTTTGAAAGTACTCGCAAGACAGTTCGGACAATAGATATAACAAATGCATGCATGAATGCGACATGAGTAATTTAACAATGCACATTCAATTTAGTAAACAAGGTAAATAAAAAGGGAGTCGGCGGTAGTCCGCGTGTCGGTGTACTAAAGTAGGGGTACCTTAGTACCCCAGACTTGTGCATGGGCAGTTGTAGCACCCTCCGGCGAGGCCCGCCCAGGAAGCGCCAAGAGAAGACCAAGCATTCAAGACAAGGCCCCCGGCAAGAGGAGCTTGCCGGGCCAAGAAGACAAGACCCCGGCAAGAGGAGCTTGCCGGGGCGACTAAGCCCATGTAATACCATCCAAGAACAAAGTATACGAGACAGAAGATCGAGACCCCGACAAGAGGAGCTTGTCGGGAAGGCCGAACCCAGGCACCACAAGAGAAGCCCGCCACGGCGCGCCATGCGCCCCGGCAAGGCCTGATAGCCGGCAAGCTATCAGGCACAGGAAGACGACCCCCGCGGCAAGCCACTTGCCGCGGCAAATCGCCACCTCAGGACTGCGCTCCAGCTCGCCCGCCCACGCGTCGCTCCGGGGCTTCCCCCAAGGGCACGTGGCGGGGCACCGCGCAGCCTGGGGTATGCGGTGGCATGCAGCCACCACCGTGGCGAGCGGTGGCGCACCTAACGGTCCGCCTCGGTGCTGTCCAGGCGACCGTGACGGGCATTTAATGCCCTTGTCCCCTACCGTCAGAAGTAGGTATGATAACACTGTGCCGCACTGTAGCGCCACTGTTCCCGCACTGTTACAACTTCCACCCCTTTTACACTTTTACCCCTTTCTCTTACGTTGACACCTGTCGGCGACCCCTTTGCGCTATAAAAGGAGGCCCGTGTGCAACGTAGAGGGGGTTCGGAGATTGGGGATCCAGACAGCCATACGCTCGGTGTAGCTAGCTCTCCAAGCTCCCGAGCTCCCCAGTTCAATACAACCAAGCAGGAGTAGGGTTTTACGCGTCCATCGCGGCCCGAACCTGGGTAAACCGCTCGTGTGCTCGCCTCGATCTGCTCTCCGCGCTCCCTCCGCCCCCCTCACCGGACAACGAAAGGGGCTCCGGCCCCATAGGTGCTCGCGGGGGACGCCGTCCGCCCCGACATCTTTGGCGCGCCAGGTAGGGGAAACCGGGGGACAGCCCGCTCCTGCGGATCCCAGGATCCGTCCAGTCGAAGCAGGTGTCCTCGATAAGCCTTGCTCCGGCAAGCAGATCAGCAGCCTGAACGCTGAGGAACAGTCCGCTCCTGCGGATCCGAGGATCTGTCCAGTTGAAGCGGGGGTTCCCGACAAGCTTTGGCATTCTTTCCCACGGGCTCGTGTGCGGCCCTCCTCGAGTATCCACTCGCGCAGAGACTGGGCAAGAAGCAGCTGCTCCTTGAGGAGGACCGCCTTCTGGCCGCTGGGCGAACGATTCGCCTCCAGCGAACTCTGCGCCGCTCCCGTAGCCGCAGAAGTTAGCGCCAGAAGTCACGAGAAAGGCGACCTCGTTCCCCGGCGCGCCTCGTCCGCCGGGGTGCCGAACGAGTCGACGCCGACCGTGGGAGGAATCTTGCCAGCGCGGTTGCCGGAACCCGCTCCGCCAACCATCCTCTCTGCCCAAGTCTTGCCGCAGTTGCATGTGATCCTTGGCGCAGAGAGGGGCGCGGATCCCCAAGCATAGCTACGCCTAGCTCCGGAGGGTCGTGAGGCCCTGCGCCTTTGCCTACCCCCAGGATGGGCTGGATGCTGCCCAAGGAGGTTTTACCCTACCGGGCGGCAAGCGATAAGAAAAGATAAGTTGCCGGAGCTCGAGCAATTGCCCCATCAATTTTTAAGAGTTATCTCCCTCGAATGACCGAGCCTTGGTTGAGAGGCCTGAGCGCGAAAGGACCGGCACGAGACTGGTTGCGCCCTCATTTCGTTTCGAGTCCGCTCAACGACTTGAGTGTGCTACACCCCGAGTAGCGTCCTCACTTTGTTTCGAGCTCGCCCGGCACCCTAAGCGTGCTGCGACCGCAGTCGCACCTCTTACTTTGCCTTGAGCCTGCTCAACAATCTGAGTGAGCGGCAACCAGCCGCGGCGAGGTTTCTTGCCGGTGGTAGCCCCGCCAGCGGGTCGCTGACGTCCCGCACTCGGCGCCCGTGGCAAGGCGGAGGCCTACGCCGGCAAGTCCCCGAAAACGTAGGGCGGAAACAAACAAGGCGCCGGTCAAGTAGAGGAGATAACAGTGCGATGCATTGCCTAAGATAAAAAGTTATATTACAAAATGCCTTACTGCTGCTCTAACCAGCCGCTTTCATGGCATATTTAACTGCGGCAGGGAAAGGAGATAAAAGAAAGGGGCAGGCGGCCTAGTCCACGCGGTCGCCCTCGATCCTCTTGACCCCGGCCGCCTTCTTGACGATAGCGCGACCAAGGCCACGCGTGCCCGTGCACTATTAGGGCCTGGCCCAACGACGCTCGGCAACGTGTGTGGCCCAGACCCGGGGGCTCCTGTCGGTGTACTAAAGTAGGGGTACCTTAGTACCCCAGACTTGTGCACGGGCAGTTGTAGCACCCTGCGGCGAGGCCCGCCCAGGAAGCGCCAAGAGAAGACCAAGCATTCAAGACAAGGCCCCCGGCAAGAGGAGCTTGCCGGGCCAAGAAGACAAGACCCCGGCAAGAGGAGCTTGCCGGGGCGACTAAGCCCATGTAATACCATCCAAGAACAAAGTATACGAGACAGAAGATCGAGACCCCGACAAGAGGAGATTGTCGGGAAGGCCGAACCCAGGCACCACAAGAGAAGCCCGCCACGGCGCGCCATGCGCCCCGGCAAGGCCTGATAGCCGGCAAGCTATCAGGCACAGGAAGACGACCCCCGCGGCAAGCCACTTGCCGCGGCAAATCGCCACCTCAGGACTGCGCTCCAGCTCGCCCGCCCACGCGTCGCTCCGGGGCTTCCCCCAAGGGCACGTGGCGGGGCACCGCGCAGCCTGGGATATGCGGTGGCATGCAGCCACCACCGTGGCGAGCGGTGGCGCACCTAACGGTCCGCCTCGGTGCTGTCCAGGCGACCGTGACGGGCATTTAATGCCCTTGTCCCCTACCGTCAGAAGTAGGTATGATAACACTGTGCCGCACTGTAGCGCCACTGTTCCCGCACTGTTACAACTTCCACCCCTTTTACACTTTTACCCCTTTCTCTTACGTTGACACCTGTCGGCGACCCCTTTGCGCTATAAAAGGAGGCCCGTGTGCAACGTAGAGGGGGTTCGGAGATTTGGGATCCAGACAGCCATACGCTCGGTGTAGCTAGCTCTCCAAGCTCCCGAGCTCCCCAGTTCAATACAACCAAGCAGGAGTAGGGTTTTACGCGTCCATCGCGGCCCGAACCTGGGTAAACCGCCCGTGTGCTTGCCTCGATCTGCTCTCCGCGCTCCCTCCGCCCCCCTCACCGGACAACAAAAGGGGCTCCGGCCCCATAGGTGCTCGCGGGGGACGCCGTCCGCCCCGACACCGCGTGAAAACCCAACAAAATAATTGAAAACCGATCGGGTGTCTGAAGCGGCACCTCGAAGGGTGAACAAATAAATAAAATCATGCCGCAGTCGGGCGTCTAAGCGACACCACGTAAAGGGCTTAAACTGAAAATAAAAGACATGCGTGCCACGGTCGGACGTCGGGGCGACATCGCAGAAAGGGCTTATATTGAAAGTAAATAACAATACTGCCACAGTCGGACGTCTAAGCGACATCGCAGAAAGGGCTTATATTGAAAGTAATTAATAACAATGCCGCAGTCGGACGTCTGAGCGACATCGCAGAAAGGGCTTATACTGAAAATAAATAACAAGTATGCCACAATCGGACGTCTGAGCGACATCGCAGAAAGGGCTTAAATTCATTATTTGTATCTGTTATCTTTCAAGAAAAATGCTCACAGGGAAATATTCAACTCATGATAATAAACGGGTTAGTCCATCCACAGAAATAATCATTTACCAGACTTAACACTCATGTGGCTCACCGGAGTTTTTGTCACCAAAACTGACACTTGTCAGGATAAGATAAACACAGAACCTAGACATGGATAAGATGATTCAAAGGAATTTTGACTCTGCAGAGTTGTACTAAAATGCCCACAGCCAACGGATTTCCGTAGTCACGAAGGACTAGTTCCGTTTACGGTATTTCGGAAGAAACACAGCTAACCTGTACACACCCATCCCACCTCACATTGCCAGGAATCACCCTAGACAGCGTTCAAGAAAAACTTTGAGACGGGGAGATCACAATCTCGAATAGCATGGGATCAAATTTATATACGCGCGCTCTAAGGGGTGCCCCCCTCTCGGTCCCAACCGGAAACACCCATGCCCCATGACCGGATAGTAGGCTTTAATCCAGGGCCATGGAACCCTCATCCCGGCCTCTCGATTTGGTGTGTACCAGGAAAGCGGTTTGCAACTTACTAAGCCATATCCCTTGCGGAAAACATGTGGTCGTACGGAAAGGGAAATGGATGGGAACCGGATCGATACAGGTTGACACTGAAGTCAAATAGTCTGGCATAAGACTGGCATGCTACAACACTGCCATCTTACCCATTCTCATGCCATCACATGGCCATGCAAACTCATATCCAACAACTTATGGATTTTCGAAACTCACTTGCCTCAACTTGCATGTAATATGACATTCATCAAGATGCTCATAAACATGCCATGAAACTACTCAATGCAAACAATGCCAAGACACTCATCATATCACAAGTTCAAACATGCTTGCCTGGTTCAGAGTAGTCGGAGCCTAGCTCGGTGAAGTTCGCGGTTCCGTCACCTCCTTCGGTATCTACGGTATACAAAAAAAATACACGCACTATCGTAAATACCGCGGGTGCACAAAAGTATTCCAAATATTTTTCAAATAAATCTGATAAAAAACTAGACAAAATTTTGAAGAGGACAGAAAAAGAATCAATCAAAAATCCTTTTCTGATTAAAAGTTATAAGTGTTTTAATCCAGGGACCTTTCTGTCATGAAAAAGAAACTTCTCAGGGTCCTTTTTATAAAATAGAAAACATTTCGTTTGAGAATACGCCGGCCCAGAAGGGAGACGTACTTTGGCAGAAGGCGCTTTCAGAAAATGGTTCGTTTAAAAGAACAGAGAGGCTGACAGGCGGGTCCCACCCGTCAGGTTTGAAAATTCAAACGGGGGAGGTAGAGCTTGTCGGCGCCCGAGATCTGCGGTGGTCGCCGGCGGCGATCCACGGCGAGGCAGGGGGATCGGGTGGTACCTCCGTGTTCAGTGCGTCCTTCCGCGTCGGTTTGTGGTGGTGGTGGTCGCCGGCGAGCACCACGTCGACGGCGGCACTTGCTCCGGCGGACGGTGGTTCGGGTAGTGTTGGATCTCGCCGGGGAGGGCTGCGAAGGACAAATTGACGCTGGGTTAGCTCACTAGGTGCTAGAGGAGGCTATTGACGAGATTTGGGCGCCGGGGACGGCCTCACCGAAGCGATTAGAGCTGGTGGACGAGGCGGATCGGGGCGGCCGGAGTTGGGGTGGAGACCTCCTCGAGGTCCTCCTGGTGGCTTGGCGGGGTCCTGGAGAGGTGCAGTGATGGTGTGTGCTCGCGAGCGAGCTCGGGGCCCTTTTTATAGGCGATCCGAGGCGGTGGCCATGAACGGAGTTCTCTGGCGAAGGTTACGGCGGCGCAGAGCTTGGTCGGGGAAGTTTAGGGAGTTGGACGTCAACATGGAGTTCCACTGGTTCCGTTTAGGCGCTAAACAAGCTTGGATTAGGAGCCATGGGTGGATTCGACGGAACGGGGTGGCGCGGGCCCGTCGGCGGCAGAGGGCGCGCCCTATGCTTGTCGGGCCATGGCGACGGTGCTGCGGGGTGCGCTGGCGTGCATGAGGCCACGCGGAGGGCAGGGGAGCGTTGGGCGGCGCCGAACGGCGTTGCGAGCTGGCGCTGTCTCCTGTTGGCCGCCACGGGTGGCTTTGCCACCGCAGAAGCTTCCAACTCCGGTGATGCTCGCCGCCACCGACACCTGTGCCCGTCCAAGGGGGCGTGCGGTACTCTGGCCAGGGAGGAGAGGCCGTGCGCAACGCGCCAGGCGCACAGTTGACAGGTGACTGAACACTGACGAAGAAACGACAGTGAACTTTCTGAATCTCTGAATTTCTATGAAAGAGCATAGTAACAGTGCTGGTCAGGTGTTCGACAGAATGATTCTGGTATGTGGGAGGTTCTCCTTGAGCTGATTTTTGGTGGGGTGGCCTCTCATTGCATCTGAGGGCTGCCTGAATTTTGGTGGAATTTTTGGAGAAGAGGAGATATGAATTTCACCAAATTTGGCAAATCTGGTCCAAACTTGCAGAGGCTGAAATTTGAAAAATTTGAAAAGAGGAAGAGTGGATCTTGATGGTTCTAGGTTGTGGGTGCTAAGGACTATCCAGAGGAGTTGGTTTGAGATCAAAACTCAAAAGCAATAAGGTACTTGCTTTGAAAATCACTTAGGCTCAAAATAAATGACATAAATGATTTGGGAGATAAAATAAATGAAATATAATCCAAAAATGAGTTGGACTTGTTGGGACAAAATATATGGATTGCCCCAAAGTGAAAGGAGGGGGTTTTGGGAAGGTTTAACCACAGGAGGTGTGCTAAAACCATGGGTGGTTGATAAGAGAAGACCCAAAATTCATAGGGTTCCTTTAAAAGAAAATAAATAATTTCCAAAAATATATTTGAGAAGGGAACCATCAGAGAAAAGGTTTTTAATAATCAAACACCAGAGTTGAAGAAGATACAAAAATAAAATCCTTGCCAGGGGAAATTTTTTGAGAGAAAGGTTTTTGAAAGGATTTAAATGACCTTCTTCAAAACCAACATAGTTTTTTGTTGAAAATTAAATAAAATTTTTGGAGTGTCACAACACCTACCCCCTTAGGAAAAATCTTGTCCCCGAGATTTCAGCTGATCCCCAAATAAGTGTGGGTGCTCTGTCCGAAGAAAATCTTCTCTTTCCGAATTTGCTTCACTCTCGGTGTGATTGCTCCACTGAACTCTGAAAAACCCGATGGTCTTCTGTCGGGTCCTCCTTTCAGACTCCTCTAATATTTTTACAGGATGTTCCCGGTAGGTGAGGTCTGGTTGTACGTCAATGTTCTCGTGGGATACCTGCTTCTTTGGGTTGCTTACGCACTTCCTCAACTGCGAGACGTGGAACACGTTGTGCACATCGGATAATTCTTTGGGTAATTCTAGCTGGTAGGCTACCGTGCCTCTTCGTGCCACTATACAGAATGGTTCGATGAATCTTGGTGATAGCTTTCCCTTAATTTTGAATCGTTGCAGGCCCCTCATAGGGGATACTCGCAGGTACACATACTCTCTGGTTTCAAAACTGACTCCACGGTGTTTTTGATCGTAATAACTCTTCTGTCGGCTTTGAGCTGTCTTGAGTCGATCCCTGATTAGCTTGACCTTTTCCTCGGCTTCTTTGAGCATGTCTGGGCCGAAGATACGGCTGTCTCCGGTCTCTGACCAATTTAGCGGGGTACAACATCTCCGTCCGTACAGAGCTTCATATGGTGCCATTTGTAGGCTGGATTGGTAACTGTTGTTGTATGCGAACTCTGCGTATGGCAAGCTTTCTTCCCAACTGGTTCCATAAGTGAGGACACATGCTCTCAGCATGTCTTCTAGAATTTGGTTTACGCGTTTAGTTTGTCCATCAGTCTGGGGATGGTATCCTGTACTGAAGGCCTGTTGAGTTCCTAGCGATTGTTGCAGCTGCTCCCAAAATCTAGAGACAAACTGAGTGCCTCTGTCGGATATTATAGTTTTTGGGACTCCATGCAGACAAACTATGCGGGAGTGGTAGAGCTTGGCGAGCTTCTGAGTAGTATGGGCTGTTTTCACGGGGATGAAGTGTGCCACTTTAGTCAATCTATCTGTGATGACCCATATGGCATCATTCCCGTGTTGTGACCGAGGTAGTCTGACAATGAAATCCACTCCGATCTCGTCCCGTTTCCACTCGGGTATCTTATTTGGTTGCGGTAGTCCGGCTGGTCTTTGATGCTCAGCTTTTATGCGTTGACAAGAATCGCAACATGCAATGAAGGCGGCTATATCCCTCTTCATACCGTGCCACCAAAATCTTTCCTGAATGTCCTTATACATTTTGGTTCCTCCAGGGTGGATTGAATATGGGGCGGTGTGGGCTTCAGCTAGAATTTGCTGTTTGAGGTCCTCTATATTTGGCACGCAAAGTCTTTCTCCGTACCATAATATTCCCTCATTGTCTATGACGAATTCCAAGGCCTTGCCCATACTCACCTTTCTTTTAATGCCTTCGATGCTGGGGTGTCCATGCTGAGCTTCTTTAATCTTCTCCACAAGGTTGGGTTGTACTTCCAAATTTGTTATGGTGCCTTCCGTGACCATCATCAAGTTGAGTTTGGCAAACTCCTGTCGTAATTCGGGTCTCAGTTTTTGTAGGCTGTCGTTTTCCGGACTGGGGTTCCGACTTAGAGCATCTGCCACTACATTTGCTTTTTCTGGATGGTAGTGGATTCCAACATCATAATCTTTTACCAATTCCAACCAGCGTCTTTGCCGTAAATTCAGTTCCGGTTGTGTGAAAATATACTTGAGGCTCTTATGGTCCGTGTATATTTCACAACGATTTCCAAGTAAAAAGTGTCTCCATTCCTTGAGTGCATGAATGACTGCTGCTAACTCCAGGTCATGAGTAGGATAATTTTCCTCATGCTTGCGAAGTTGTCTGGAAACATACGCGACTACCTTGCCTTCTTGCATCAATACGCATCCGAGGCCCTTCCGGGATGCGTCACAATACACCTCAAAATTCTTGTGTATGTCTGGCACAATTAATACTGGTGCTGTCGTTAGTTTCCTTTTTAGTTCTTGGAAACTTTTCTCGCAAGCGTCCGTCCATTCAAACTTGTCTTTCTTGAGTAACTGCGTCATCGGCTTTGCTATGGTGGAGAATCCTTCAACAAATCTTTGATAGTATCCTGCCATTCCCAAGAAACTTCATACGTCCGTTACGCTGGCTGGTGGTTTCCAGCCAAGTACGGCCTTGACTTTTTCCGGGTCTACGGCAATACCTTCTTGGGTTAGTACGTGGCCAAGAAAACCTACTTGTCTTAGCCAAAATTCACACTTGCTGAACTTGGCGTACAATTGATGTTTCCTGAGTTCTCCTAGTACAATTCGGAGATGTTCAGCGTGCTCTTCTGGTGTCTTGGAGTATATCAAAATATCGTCGATGAATACCACTACAAACTTGTCCATAAACTTCATAAATATTTTGTTCATGAGGTGAACAAAATATGCGGGGGCGTTTGTTAGTCCAAATGGCATTACCGTGAACTCATACAACCCATATCTGGAGGTGAAGGCTGTCTTGGGGATATCTTCTGTTCGTACTTTCAATTGATGGTATCCTGACCTCAGGTCATTTTTTTAGAAGACCTTGGCCTGAGCGAGCTGATCAAACAAATCATTTATCCGTGGCATCGGGTATTTGTTCTTGATTGTGACCATGTTAAGTGCTCGATAGTCTATACACAATCTCAGTGTTCCATCCTTCTTTTTGGCAAATAAAATTGGTGAACCCCAAGGTGAGGAGCTGGCTCGAATATATCCTTTGTCCAGTAATTCTTTTATTTGCTTCTTCAATTCTACCAACTCGGATGGTGCCATTCTGTATGGTTTCTTGTATATGGGGGGTGGTTCCGGGTGCTAGCTCAATGCTGAATTCTATCTCTCGGTCTGGTGGCATGCCTGGTAGTTCTTCGGGAAATACGTCTGGAAATTCACACACTACTGGAACCTTGCTTAATTCAGAAATATCCACCTTGTTCAATCTCGGTTGCCGGGATATTTTCCTCTCTTTGGCGGAAACTCTTATTGTCTTCCCGTGGTGGTGGGTGAGAATTACGGTCCGGTTGAAGCAGTCAATGAAACCTTTGTTGGTGGTTAACCAATCCATCCCTAGGATGACATCCAGTCCTTTATTTTCCAATACAATAAGGTTGGCGTGAAACTTCAATCCTTCAAACTCAATAACCACACCTTGGCAGTAACTTTGAGTAACTTGCTTAATCCCAGGGGACTTGATGATCATGGATTTTTCCAAGGGGAACATCGAAAAATTATTTTGCAAAGCAAAACTTTTCGAAATGAATGAGTGAGAAGCTCCAGAATCAAATAAAACCATGGCAGGTATTGTGTTGACAGGAAACGTACCGAGTACGATATCCGGGGCATTCTGGGCTTCTTCTTTGGTCACGTGGTTCAGATGACCCTTCCTGTGGTTGTTATTGGGGTTGAAATTGTTTCGCTTGGGCGCTGAATTATTGCCACCATTGTTCGGCTTTGGGGTCGAGTTCCTTGGCTTGGGGCACTGCTTGGCATAGTGCCCTTCTTCTCCACATGCGTAGCAAGTAACGCCTGGGCGATATGTGAACTCCTTGTCCCTTGCATGGAAATTCTTGATTGGGCGTGAGATGTTCGTCGTGGGTTTGTGTGTCCCACCTTTCTAAAAATCCGTCTTGCTTCGGTGGTTGCGAGCAAGAGTAGTCTGGTCCCTATTTCGCTTGCGGAAATCCTCCAAGTTGCGTCTCTCATTTTCCAAGGTAATGGCTTTATCCACTAGCGTTTTGAAGTCTGGAAAAGTGTGCACAACCAGCTGGCATTTAAGTGCGGGTGCCAGACCGTCTAGGAATTTCTCCATCTTCTTGCTTTCAGTCATACGCTCTTCGTTGGCGTAGCGAGATAACATAGTAAACTGACCGTTGTATTCTGACACCGTCATGGTCCTTTGTTTGAGGTCATCAAACTCTCTCTTCTTGATTTTCATAAGACTATTAGGAATGTGCGCCCCGCGAAAACCTTCCTTGAAATCCTCCCAGGTTATATCATTTTCGTTAGGGTGCATGTGTAGGAAATTTTCCCACCATGATGCAGCTGCTCCTGTGAGATATAGCGGAGCATATAGTACTTTCTTGAGGTCTGAACATTTTGCAATAATTAATTTTCTTTCCATGTCTCGGAGCCAATCCCCGGCCTCAAGAGGTTTGTCAGTATGAGAAAATGTTTGGGGACGCGTCTTCTGTATCTCAGATAACTTGGATTGCTGCTGATACTGCCCACGGTGATTTCCCATATTGATGACTTGGTTCATCATTTCCTGGTGTTGTTGCTGACTTTGCTCATAAAGGCGGCACATTTGGGAAAGTGTTTTTTCATTGTCCTGTTGACTCGACTGTCCCTGTGTGAAATTGTTGCCTGGTTGAGTGCCATAATTTTCCTCTGGCGGAGTTGGCATGGAGCGCGTCCAAGGACGATACATTTTTCACTCTGGGATATATTTTTTAAAACTCATAAGAAAAGGAATTGAGTCGAAAAAATCAATAAATGCACAAAGATGGAAAAAAATTAAATGCTCCAGGATTTTCCAAGAAAACAAATTGATTGCGCACGGAGAAGGACTGCTCATTACATATCTTACACGCAGGCGGTAATTATACAATACATCACTCAGGATATGCGTACATATTCCTGACATGTTATTTAGGCTAGTGCACTTCTCCTAGTTCCTACATGATGCGCAAACAAGCTACTTCTCACAACCTATGTACATATAAACATGTCCTACAAAGCAGTACATCGCATGGCGGCTAAGCATACTCAGTCGAAGATGTTGACGATCTCCTTTGCCCTGCCGAGGGTGAGGCGCAGTGAGGCTGGGGACTGGACCTCCTCCTCGCTAATAGGCTCCAGACGTGTAGTGCTGCGCCGAGTAGATGGAGCGGGCGCCAGAGGCGGAGCAACATGAACAAGAGTGGGCGCAAAGGGTGGTGTAGTACGTGCTGGAGTGGGTGCAATGGCTTGGTTGAACTCTTCGGTGGTAGGCAGGCGGCTAGCAGTGGCGAGAGTGGTAGGTGCATAAGATGCTGAGGACGAGACGAAAGTCAGTGGCGGTGCGGTGTGCAGGAGCTCCCTCCTGTTGGCGGCACAACCATGGACTGAGTCCATGCGGGCAGCCACGAAGTCGTCCACCAGGTTGTCGAAGGCTGCCTCCAGAGCCCGGAGGTACTCAATAAGCATCTCGAAAGCCTCGTCTCGTTCTCCTCTGGGGCAAGAGAACGCGTAGTGGCAGGTGTATGGTACGTGGCATGGAAGGTAGCAGTAACAATGAGTCTTCATCGAGGGAAGGACATCCCTGAGACGAGCTATCGCCTCGCGGGCTACCATCTGCATAGCATGCTTCTCCGTAGGCATGGCTCTTCCCAAGTACCGGAAGCGGCGTAACTCAACACGCCCTCCCTTGAATTGCACCGCGGCCTGGTGCATGGTCAGACTGTCGTTGACCTTGTGCTGATAGAGTGTGAAGACTGGGCGCATAGATGGCCCCATCGCGACCTGAACGATGAAGGTGAGGAGCTTGACGAACCCATCGGGCATGTTGGTGAACATCTGTGACTCGCAGCTGTTGTCAGCCATCTACAAAAGTAGGCAAAAATTCTGAATGGTCAGATCATAAATTTATGCTGACTGTCAGAAAAAATGACTACATTTGCAAAAATATGAATTAGCTCTATTTAGCTAATAACCAATTAGCGATCGCACCTAGTGGCTTCCTACAGTCAGCCTGGCTCTGGTACCAAGCTTGTCACGACCGGTTTTCCAATAAAAATGTTTATTGAGAAGCCGATCTTTTGAGTCCAGTATGAGGAAAATCCTCCTTACCGGTAAACAAAATTCTTGATACAGTAAGCCAGTAGCATATAATATATTACAAGGTCGAGCTAAGGCTGCTCAAAAAATTATTACAAGCACGCCAATAATTATACATAATGGCGAATATGTCACAATTGTGTGGGGTGGCTTACTACTGACTCGAGATAAAAGTGGTTGGTGGAAAATCACAGTGGAGTGGATAATATAACTACTAAACTGGCAGCTCATCGAGCGTCGAAGTGAGGCTCGATGAATTTATTTGGGTAGCGGAAGCGGTTATAATACAATGACCAAATCCAGGGTCGCACGAGACTGACTGGGACTCCTCTAGGCATCGGACTCGCTATCGAACTCTTCATCCATGAGATCGCCTTCGTCAGCATCTGGCCAAATCAAAAAGCCAGGTGAGTACTTTGAAAGTACTCGCAAGACAGTTCGGACAATAGATATAACAAATGCATGCATGAGTGCGACATGAGTAATTTAACATGCACATTCAATTTAGTAAACAAGGTAAATAAAAAGGGAGTCGGCGGTAGTCCGCGTGAAAACCCAACAAAATAATTGAAAACCGATCGGGTGTCTGAAGCGACACCTCGAAGGGTGAACAAATAAATAAAATCATGCCGCAGTCGGGCGTCTAAGAGACACCACGTAAAGGGCTTAAACTAAAAATAAAAGACATGCGTGCCACGGTCGGACGTCGGGGCGACATCGCAAAAAGGGCTTATATTGAAAGTAAATAACAATACTGCCACAGTCGGACGTCTAAGCGACATCACAGAAAGGGCTTATATTGAAAGTAAATAATAACAATGCCGCAGTCGGACGTGTGAGCGACATCGCAGAAAGGGCTTATACTAAAAATAAATAACAAGTATGCCACAATCGGACGTTTGAGCGACATCACAGAAAGGGCTTAAATTCATTATTCGTATCTGTTATCTTTCAAGAAAAATGCTCACAGGAAAATATTCAACTCATGATAATAAACGGGTTAGTCCATCCACAGAAATAATCATTTACCGGACTTAACACTCATGTGGCTCACCGAAGTTTTTGTCGCCAAAACTGACACTTGTCAAGATAAGATAAACACAGAACCTGGACATGGATAAGATGATTCAAAGGAATTTTGACTCTGCAGAGTTGTACTAAAATGCCCACAGCCAACGGATTTCCGTAGTCACGAAGGACTAGTTCCGTTTACGGTATTTCGGAAGAAACACAGCTAACCAGTACACACCCATCCCACCTCACGTTACCAGGAATCACCCTAGACAGCGTTCAAGAAAACTTTGAGACGGGGAGATCACAATCTCGAATAGCATGGGATCAAATTTATATACGCGCGCTCTAAGGGGTGCCCCCCTCTTGGTCCCAACCGGAAACACCCATGCCCCCTGACCGGATGGTAGGCTTTAATCCAGGGCCATGGAACCCTCATCCCGGCTCTCGATTTGGTGTGTACCAGGAAAGCGGTTTGCAACTTACTAAGCCATATCCCTTGCGGAAAACATGTGGTAGTACGGAAAGGGAAATGGATGGGAACCGGACCGATACAGGTTGACACTGAAGTCAAATAGTCTGGCATAAGACTGGCATGCTACAACACTGCCATCTTACCCATTCTCATGCCATCACATGGCCATGCAAACTCATATCCAACAACTTATGGATTTTCGAAACTCACTTGCCTCAACTTGCATGTAATATGACATACATCAAGATGCTCATAAACATGCCATGAAACTACTCAATGCAAATAATGCCAAGACACTCATCATATCACAAGTTCAAACATGCTTGCCTAGTTCAGAGTAGTCGGAGCCTAGCTCGGTGAAGTTCGCGGTTCCGTCACCTCCTTCGCTATCTACGGTATACAAAAAAAATACACGCACTATCGTAAATACCGCGGGGTGCACAAAAGTATTCCAAATATTTTTCAAATAAATCTGATAAAAAACTAGACAAAATTTTGAAGAGGACAGAAAAAGAATCAATCAAAAATCCTTTTCTGATTAAAAGTTATAAGTGTTTTAATCCAGGGACCTTTCTGTAATGAAACAGAAACTTCTCAGGGTCCTTTTTATAAAACAGAAAATGTTTCGTTTGAGAATACGCTGGCCCAGAAGGGAGACGTACTTTGGCAGAAGGCGATTTCAGAAAACGGTTCGTTTAAAAGAACAGAGAGGCTGACAGGCGGGTCCCACCCGTCAGGTTTGAAAATTCAAACGGGGGAGGCAGAGCTCGTGAGCGCCCGAGATCTGCGGTGGTCGCCGGCGGCGATCCACGGCGAGGCAAGGGGATCGGGTGGTACCTCTGTGTTCAGTGCGTCCTTCCGCGTCGGTGGGTAGTGGTGGTGGTCGCCGGCGAGCACCACGTCGACGGCGGCCCTTGCTCCGGGGGACGGTGGTTCAGGTAGTGTTGGATATCGCCGGGGAGTCATGCGAAGGACAAATTAACGCTGGGGTTAGCTCACTGGGTGCTAGAGGAGGCTATTGACGAGATTTGGGCGCCGGGGACGGCCTCACCGAAGCGATTCGAGCTGGTGGCCGAGGCGGATCAGGGCGGCCGGAGTTGGGGGTGGAGACCTCCTCGAGGTCCTCCTGGTGGCTTGGCGGGGTCCTAGAGAGGTGCAGTGATGGTGTGTGCTCGCGAGCGAGCTCGGGGCCGTTTTTATAGGCAATCCAAGGCGGTGGCCGTGAACGGAGTTCTCCGACGAAGGTTACGGCGGCGCAGAGCTTGGTCGGGGAAGTTTAGGGAGTTGGACGTCAACGTGGAGTTCCACTGGTTCCGTTTAGGCGCTAAACAAGCTTGGATTAGGAGCCCTGGGTGGATTTGACGGAACGGGACGGCGCGGGCCCGTCGGCGGCAGAGGGCGCGCCCTATGCTTGTCGGGCCACGGTGATGGTGCTGCGGGGTGCGCTGGCGTGCATGAGGCCACGCGGAGAGCAGGGGAGCGTTTCACGGCGCTGAACGGCATTGCGAGCTGGCGCTGTCTCCTGTTGGCCGCCACGGGAGGCTTTGCCACCGCGGAAGCTGCCAACTCTGGCGATGCTCGCCGCCACCGACACCTGTGCCCGTCCAAGGGGGCGTGCGGTGCTCTGGCCAGGGAGGAGAGGCCGTGCGCAACGCGCCAGGCGCACAGTTGACAGGTGACTGAACACTGACGAAGAAACGACACTGAACTTTCTGAATCTCTGAATTTCTCTGAAAGAGCATAGTAACAGTGCTGGCCAGGTGTTCGATAGAATGATTCTGGTATGTAGGAGGTTCTTCTTGAGCTGATTTTTGGTGGGGTGGCCTCTCATTGCTTCTGAGGGCTGCCTGGATTTTGGTGGAATTTTTGGAGAAGAGGAGATATGAATTTCACCAAATTTGGCAAATCTGGTCCAAACTTGCAGAGGCTGAAATTTGAAAAATTTGAAAAGAGGAAGAGTGGATCTTGATGGTTCTAGGTTGTGGGTGCTAAGGACTATCCAGAGGAGTTGGTTTGAGATCAAAACTCAAAAGCAATAAGGTACTTGCTTTGAAAATCACTTAGGCTCAAAATAAATGACAGAAATGATTTGGGAGATAAAATAAATGAAATAGAATCCAAAAATGAGTTGGACTTGTTGGGACAGAATATATGGATTGCCCCAAAGTGAAAGGAGGGGTTTTGGGAAGGTTTAACCACAAGAGGTATGGTAAAACCATGGGTGGTTTCAAGATAAGAGAAGACCCAAAATTCATAGGGTTCCTTTAAAAGAAAATATATAATTTCCAAAAATGTATTTGAGAAGGGAACCATCAGAGAAAAGGTTTTTAATAATCAAACACCAGAGTTGAAGAAGATACAAAAATAAAATCCTTGCCAGGGGAAAAGTTCTGAGAGAGAGGTTTTTGAAAGGATTTAAATGACCTTCTTCAAAACCAACAAAGTTTTTTGTTGAAAATTAAATAAAATTTTTGGAGTGTCACATATTTTGAGCGGCATACTTTCATTGTCAACATAACAACTAAGAGGTGGCGATATTTTCCATGCTACACACATTATAGGCGGTTCCCAAACAGAATGGTAAAGTTTATACTCCCCCTTCACCAACAAGCATTAATCCATGGCTTGCTCGAAACAACGAGTGCCTCCAACTAACAAGAGTCCCGGGGGAGTTTTGTTTGCAATTAATTTGATTTAGTTTGCATAAAGCATGGGACTGGGCATCCCGGTGACCAGCCATTTTCTCGTGAGTGAGGAGCGGAGTCCACTCCTCTTGAGAATAACCCGCCTAACATGGAAGATAAGGGCAGCCCTAGTTGATACATGAGCTATTCGAGCATACAAAACAGAATGTTTATTTGAAGGTTTAGAGTTTGGCACATACAAATTTACTTGGAACGGCAGGTAAATACCGCATATAGGAAGGTATGGTGGACTCATATGGAATAACTTTGGGGTTTAAGGGATTGGATGCACAAGCAGTATTCCCGCTTAGTACAAGTGAAGGCTAGCGAAAGACTGGGAAGCGACCAACTAGAGAGTGACAACAGACATAAACATGCATTAAAATTAATAAACATTGGATGCAAGCATGAGTAGGATATAATCCACCAAGAACATAAATATCGTGAAGGCTATGTTGATTTGTTTTCAACTACATGCGTGAACATGTGCCAAGTCGAGTCACTCAAATCATTCAATGGAGGATACCACCCCATCATACAACATCACAACAATTTTAATAGAATGTTGGCATGCAAGGTAAACCATTATAACTCATAGCTAATCAAGCATGGCACGAGTAACTATGATCTCTAATTATCATTGCAAACATGTTTATTCATAATAAGCTGAATCAAGAACGACGAACTCATCATATTTACAAAAACAAGAGAGGTCGAGTTCATACCAGCTTTTCTCATCTCAGTCAGTCCATCATATATCATCATAATTGCCTTTCACTTGCACGACCGAACGAGGTGAATAATAATAAGTGTGCACGTGCATTGGACTAAGATGGAATCTGCGAGCATTCAATAAACAGGAGAAGACAAGGCAATATGGGCTCTTGGTTAAATCAACAATAATGCATATAAGAGCCACTTCAGCAATTTAATTATGGTCTTCTCCTATCGACCCCCAAAGAAAAGAAAAGAAAAGAAACTATTTACATGGGAAAGCTCCCAACAAGCAAAAGAAGAACGGGAAATATTTTTGTGTTTTCTTTTTAATTGTTACTACTACAACAGAGAAGTAAACTACTACTAATTTTTTTGTTTTCTTAAGGTTTATTAAACACACAAGAAGAAAGCAGGAAAAAGAAAATAAACTAGCATGGATATTACAGTGAAAGAGTATGATCACCGACACGTAGCAGTGAGTGTGTGAACATAAATGTAATGTCGGTGAGAAATACGTACTCCCCCAAGCTTAGGCTTTTGGCCTAAGTTGGTTTATTGCCAGTGATAGCCTGGCAGATACCCATAGGTGTAGCTGGGGTCGTACTATGATGCAGCGTTTATCGCCTCCTGAGCTGCAGCATGGCGTCGGGCTGCCTCCGCTCTCCTCTCATACTCATCCGCCTCCTCTCTGGTAATAACATATCTTCCTTTTGTCTGAGAATCAAAGAAGGCAGGAGCAGGGAGAGTAATACGGACAACACGCCGTTTGTCAAAGATTAGTCGATATAAGAGAGGTGATTCATTCCTTTCGACAAACAGGTGGGAGGCCATAGAATTAAAATCTAAATAGGCAGGAGGCAACTCAATATCACCCTCACGAACATCCACCTCAAGAAAATTAGCTAAGCGGGTTGCATAAATTCCTCCAAAGAAATCTCCATTATGTCTATTATGATGCAACCTACGCGCTACAATGGCTCCCATATGATAAGATTGGTCTCCTAACACAGCACTCCTGAGAATGCTAAGGTCAGGGACACACATGTGACATGCTTCATCCTTAGCATTTATGCACCTACCTATGAAGAGAGCAAAATAATGTATAGCAGGAAAGTGAATGCTCCCTATGGTAGCTTGTGTTATATCTCCAGATTCCCCTACAGTTATACTAGCAAGGAAGTTTCTAAATTCAGATTTACGGGGATCACTAGCACTACCCCATTGTGGAAGTTTGCAAGCAAAAGTAAAATCCTCCAGTCCATGGTGTAAGATTTGTCATAAAGATCAAACATGACAGTAGGAGAATTACGCGAATATGAAAATTCAAACCTCCTCAGAAATGAGCTAGTGAGTTGATGGTATAGTGGGCATTTGTCTGCCTCAAAGTCCACAAGATCGGCGTTACGCAAATATGCGTTAACTTCCTCTTTGATTCCCGCTCAATCCATAAAATTTTATGACGACCATTCACAGGGCCGCAGTGGAGCGTCCCTTGGGGGCTCCTCATTGGCATCACGCATTGCAAGCCTGGGTCCTTGCTTCCTTGAAGAACCACCTTGGAACATTTTCCTAAGCATATTTCTTTTCTCTGAAAATTTTCTGCAATTTTTAGTAACTTCAAACAAAAGTGAACCAAGCTCAACAAAATTGATAGTAACTACTCCTACAAGTGCCTAGAGTCTATATCATGCATTAGAACTACTTGGAACCATATAAATTTGACATGCAAGCTCAAGAACATGGTCACCTATGCAGCACAAATTTGCAAAGAATAAAGCACTAGAACAAAAACTAATTGGACCAATGGAGGAGTCACATACCAAGGAACAATCTCCCCAAGCAGTTTTGTGAGAGGTGCTTTGAGCAAGGAGATCGAAAATCACAGGAAAGTGAGCTAGAACTCGTGCTTGAGCTGGTTATTCGTGTTTGTGGGAGGAAGAAGAAGAGGATGGGTGCAGGAATAAGTGGAGGAGGGCCACCGTGGGCCCACGAGGCAGGGTGCGTGCCCTGGGGGGTAGGGCGCACCCTCCACCCTCGTGGCCAGGTGGCAGCTCCCCCCGCGGTGCTTTCAGTACCATAAATCCTCAAATATTCCCGAAAAAATCATATTAAATTGGCATGGCATTTGGAGGACTTTTATTTTCGAGGTATTTTTATATTGCATGGATAAATCAGGAAACAGATAGAAAAATACTATTTTTACCTTATTTCATCTAAAGAACAGAAAGTATAAAGAGGGTACAGAAGGTTGTGCCTTCTAATTTCATCCATCTCATGCTCATCAAAAGGAATCCACTAACAAGGTTGATCAAGTCTTGTTAACAAACTCATTCCGAATAACATGAAACCGGAGAAATTTCGAATAACACTAAGTTACCTCAACAGGGATATGCACATCCCCAATAATAAGGATATCATATTTCTTCTTGACAGTAGGAAGAGGAAATTCAAAACCTCCAAATATAATCGATGGAATTTTTCCAATAGAGTTGATACTATGAACTTGAGGTTGTTTCCTCGAAAAGTGTACCGTATGCTCATTACCATTAACATGAAAAGTGACATTGCCTTTATTGCAATCAATAACAACACCTGCAGTATTCAGAAAAGGTCTTCCAAGAATAATAGACATACTATCGTCCTCAAAAATATCAAGAATAACAAAGTCCGTTAAAATAGTAATATTTGCAACCACAACAGGTATATCCTCACAATTACCGACAGGTATAGCAGTTGAATTATCTGCCATTTGCAAAGATATTTCAGTAGGTTTCAACTTATTCAAATATGAAGTGATAGGCATAACACTAACACCGGCTCCAAGATCACATAAAGCAGTTTTAACATAGTTTCTTTTAATGGAGCATGGTATAGTAGGTACTCCTGGATCTCCAAGTTCCTTTGGTATTCCACCCTTAAAAGTGTAATTAGCAAGCATGGAGGAAATTTCAGCTTCCGGTATCTTTCTTTTATTTGTAACAATATCTTTCATATACTTAGCATAAGGATTCATTTTGAGCATATCAGTTAATCGCATACGCAGAAAGATAGGTCTAATCATTTCAGCAAAGCGCTCAAAATCCTCATCATCCTTTTTCTTGGATGGTTTGGGAGGAAAAGGCATGGGTTTCTGAACCCATGGTTCTCTTTCTTTACCATGTTTCCTAGCAACAAAGTCTCTCTTATCATAACGTTGATTCTTTGATTGTGGGTTATCAAGATCAACAACAGGTTCAATTTCTACATCATTATCATTACTAGGTTGAGCATCAACATGAACATCATCATTAGCATTTTCATTAGGTTCATTGTCGGTGTACTAAAGTAGGGGTACCTTAGTACCCCGAACTTGTGCACGGGCAGTAGTAGCGTCCCGCGGCAAGGCTTGCCAGGGGAGCGACAAGAATCTCCACGGCCCTCTCTGGGCCAGACGAAGGCCAAGTGATCGAGCCTAGAAGACCAAGCCCCGGCAAGAGGAGCTTGCCGGGCCAAGAAGGCGAGGTCCGGCAAGAGGAGCTTGCCGGGCCAAGGCGACAAGGCCCCAGCAAGAGGAGCTTGCCGGGACGACTAAGCCGAAGCACCAAGGCCCCGGCGGGAGGAGCTCGCCGGGACGGCCAAACCAAGGCACCCCAACAGAAGCCCGCCGCGGCGCGCCGCGCGCCCCGACAAGGCCTGACGAGCGGCAAGCTCTCAGGTGCGGCAAGACAACCACCGCGGCAAGCCACTTGCCACGGCAAACCACCACCTCAGGCATGCGTTCCAGCTCACCTGCCCACACGTCACTCTGGAGCTTCCCCAGAGGCACGTGGCGGGGCGCCGCGCAACCTGGGGCGCGCGGTGGCATGCGACGTTGGCAGAGTCGCCCCCGTGGCAAGCGGAGGCACCCCTAACAGTCCGCCTCGGCACTGTTCGGGCGATCCAGACGGGCATTTAATGCCTTTGTCCCCCGCCGTCAGAGTTAGGTGCGATAGCACTATGCGGCCACTGTTCGCACAGTTCCTTGCCATTTTTACCCTCACCTACGTTGCTACCTGTGGGAAACCCCTTGGCATATAAAAGGAGGCCCATACGCACGTAGGAAAAAGGAGGACCGAAAGAGGAGAGAGGGAGAGAAGACCCAAAAAGAGGACACCCAGTAGACCCTCGTCTACGTCCAGCTCCAACTTACTGTAGCTTCTTGCGCTCCAGAGCAAGAACTCGAATCAACCAGACAAGCAGCAGTAGGGTTTTACGCATCCGTGCGGCCCGAAGCTGGGTAAAATCGTTGTGTGTGTGTCGCCTCGATCTGCTCTTTGTGCAACCTCCGCCCCCCGCCGAACCGACAAGGGGCTCCGTCCCCATAGGTGCTCATGGAGGCCGATTCCCCCCGACATCTTTGGCGCGCCAGGTAGGGGGTGCGTCGAGGTTGTGCGAACCAGATTTGGTGACCACAGGTAAGCTCAGGTATGGCCAGGTACCTTTCCGCTCCAACCCGCGGAGCGGAGGCATTCCTCCTCACGGACTCGTGCACGGCCCTCCTCGAGTACCCACTCACGCAGAGCCCGGGCAAGAGCAGCTGCTCCTTGAGGAGCACCGCCTTCCGGCCGCTGAGCGAGTTTCTCACCTCCAGCAAACTCTGCGCCGCTCCCATAGCCGCAGAAGTTAGCGCCGGAAGTTGCAGGAAAGGCGACCTCGTTCTTCGGCGCGCCCAGGCCGCCAAGATCCAAACGAGTCGATGCCGACCGTGGGAGGGACCTTGCCAGCGCGGCCATCGGAACCCGTTCCGTTGGCCATCCTCTCTGTCCAAGTCTTGCCGCAGTTGCATGTAATACTTGGTACAGAGACGGGCGCAGATCCCAAGCATAGCTTATGTGCCCCGCACATCTTGTCGATTTCGCGCCTCTCCGCTTTGCGCATGCATTATTTGACACGATTGTGCAGCACTCGGCTCCGGCAAGCGATGGCAGGTCGTGAAGCCCCGAGCCCTTGTTATTCCCTTACCTCGAGAAGGGGGGATGACAGGGTAGGCTGGGCGTCGCCCGAGGAAGCTGCACCTTGCCGGACTGCAAACAACAGAAAAGCTAAGTTGCCAAAGTTTGAGCAATTAAGCTCCTTTTTATCCTTAAGTTATCTTCCTCGAACGGCCGAGCTTCGTATGGGAAACCTGTGCGCGGAGGGGCCGGCTCATGGCTGGTTGCACCCTTATTTCGTTTCGAGTCCGCTCAACGACTTAAGTGTGCTACATCCAGAGTGGCGTCCTTACTTTGTTTCGAGCTTGCTCGGCAGCTTAAGTGTGCTGCGACTGCAGTCGCAACGCTTACCTCGCCCTGAGCCTGCTCAACATTTTAAGTGAGTTGCACCAGCCGCGGCAAGGTTTCTTGCCGGTGGAGGCACCGCCAGCGGGTTGCTGATGTTCCGCACTCGGCACCCGTGGCAAGGCGGAGGCTTGCGCCGACAAGTTCCTGGGAGCGTAGGGAGCGAACGTACGAAGCACAAAGTCGAACGAGGGAGATAACAGCGCAATGAACTGCCTAAGATAAAAGTTATATTCCAAAATGACTTGCCGCTGCTCTAATCTGCTGTTTCTATGACATGCTCAGTAGCGACAAGAGAAGAAAAGAAAGAGGTGGGCGGCCTAATCCGCGCGGTCACCCTCGACCCTCCTGATCCCGGCCACCCTTTCCACAATGGGGGTGACGAGGGCCCTGATCTCCATCAGGTCGGCGTCTTCCGGCAGGTGCCTGAGGACGTTGGTAAGCCTGATGGTGGGGTTGCGGAAGACGATCTTCACCAGCACCCTCTCGAGGGCCCCGGAAACGGCTTCCTGCGTCTCCTCGGCCAGCTGCTCTGGGATCGTTTCCCGGAGATGCTGGAGCACCCCCACCAAGCCCTTGAAGAAGGAAGTGAGCTTGACGCTCGGCGAGACGTTCTCGCCGGAGGGGTACTCGTGGCCCTCCATCCCCAGCAGCTTCAGCTCCTTGTCGATGGTGGTGGCGATGTCGACGAGGCCTTCGGTCCACCGCTCCACCGTCTCCTGGAAGGCGTTCTGGGTAACGGCGGCACGCTTCAATAGCTCCTCGTTGCCAGCAACCTCCTTCCGCAAGGTCGCTTCCTGCCCCTTGGCGCTCTCCAGCGCCTTGGCCAGGGTGTCCAGCTTCAACTCAAGGTCGGCCTTGGAATCCTTGGCAGCGTCGAGCTCCCGGATCTTCTTGGCGAAGCGGCCCTGCAGCTCGCCAAGGGTGTGAGCGCCCTTCTCGCGCTCCTGTTTGAGCGCGACAAGCTCTTCGCCGCTCGCCTTGAGGTCGCTGACGAGCTGCTCCACCCTCGTCTCCAGCTCCCCCTCGACGACCTCGGCGGCCGCGGCAGCGTCCTGCGCTTTCTGCAGGGCCCCGCCAAGCGCCTGCTCGCACGCGGCAACCTCCTCCTCGTGGCTGGCCAGGCTGGCCTTCTGCTGCACCAGTTCGCTTTCCCGCGCGGATAGCCCCGCAGTGGCAAGCCTCTGCTGCTCTTCGGCCTCCGCCTTCTCGAGGAGAAAGGCCGTCCGCGCCTCGTCGAGCAGCCTCCGCTCCTCCGCCAAAGACCGGAGAGCCTCCTGGTTGAGCTCCCGGAGCTCCCCGGCACGCTTCTCCATGTCCGCGCCGGCCCTCGCGACGAGTGCCTCTTGGCGCTCCACCTTAGCCTGCCGGGCGCGGTAGAGCGACACAAGCTTCCGGAGCAGCCGCTCCTCCTCGGGCTCGCCGCTGCTGGTGCTTGGCGCGTCGACCACTGTCAGCCCGACGGAGGCGAGCACTTCTCCGTCCAAGGCCTCCCCCTCGACCGGCGCCTTGGAGCTAGGCTCCCAGGGGAGCCTGATGAAGACGCCATCGCCGGCCTTCAGGTAGGCACCCGCCGGGGGCTCCTCGGGGCCCGACGCGGCGGCAGCAGCGGGATCGCCGGACGACGGAGTGCTTGACGCCCCTGCCTCCCCGGGGCCATCGGCACGGTCGCCGGTCCCCTCGCCGTCTGCCGCCGCGGCGGCCTTGGCGGCTTCGGCCTCCCCGCCGCCTGCGGGGTCATCGGTGCCGTCCGCCTCCTCGATGACGACAACGTCGGCGGCGTCACCGCGCGCGCCCTCCCCGACGACGACCTCGGTCTCCATCGGGTCCGCGGTGGGCGGGTCGGATGGCCGGAAGAGGGGAGAAGAGTCAACCGAACAGCCGACAAAAAAGCTCATAAGGAAAGATAGCCAGGAGAAGTTTTCCGTGTAGAGGGGCTTACCGGTGGCAGGGTCCGTGGCCGCGGCCTCCGCTGCCGGGGGATCGCTGGCCGCGTCCCTCGCCGGAGATCCCGCCCTTGCCGGAGAGGTCTCCCTTGCCGGGGGCTCCTCCCTTGCCGGAGATTTCTCCCTAGGCGGGGTGGTCGACGCAGACGGCGCGGCAGGAGTGCCCCCCGGGGTCGCCTGCTGGGGCTGCTCTGCTCCTACCCAACAACAACAACAGCCACATGTCAACCACAAAGAGAAGGGGAGCTCTCGCGCGCGCCAAACAGCAAGAACTGGCCGTGCACTCACCCTGGGGGCTGCGCTGTGGGCCGCCCTGGGGACCCGCTGCCAAGTCCGGCGAGGTCGTCTCCGGCACCTCCCCAGTTGCCGGGGGAGATTCGCCCTCAAGGACGACCAGCGGGGTCTTGGCCCTCTTCGCCCTCCTCTGGGCCAGGCTCCTGAATGGGAACGGTTTCGGGGGAGGATGAGTGGGCTGCGAAACAAGACGAAGCAACAGAAATCAAGAAGATACAAGCTCTACCAGGAACTTACTCTTCGTCCTCCTCTTCGTCGTTGGAGCTAAGCGCGGAATAGTCAAAAACCGGCTTGCTCCAGGCGCGAGGAGACAGGGGAGTGGGTTCCCGGGACCGCTTGGCGGGGACGGTGGACGACCCCGCCCCCGTTGCCGCCGCGGTACGGGGAGCGGCAGGAGCAGAAGCCGCGGCCCGTGAGGACCCCGCTCCCGCTGCTTCGGAGGCGCGTGTCACGCGGGGCTGCGGTTGCTGGTCGGCCTGCCGCACCACCTCTCCGGCCCTGCGGAGACGCCTCCTCGGCTGGGCAGGGGGCTCCGCCTGCGACGAGCTGCCCGGGAGCTGCGAGGAGGGCGCGTCAACCTCCGGCAAGCCGCTCACGTCCTGGGCGGGCTCGCCGGCGCCACCGTGCCCGGCTGGTTCCTCCGCGCCGGTGAGCTCCATTTGGTCGGCGAGGCTCTCCGCCTCCGCCGCATCTGCTTCGGCCGGGGTGAAGCCAGACTCGCCCGCGGCCGCGGCGGCCGCCGCCTCCTCCATCCTGGAGGCGATGTAAGCCAGCTCCTAGGGGGTGGTGTCCCGCGTGAGGCCCCTCTTCTCGTCGGGGTCGACCGGCACCTCCTCCAAGTTGTCGAAGAAGGCCTGCATGACGTCGTCCGTCGGCTCCTGCCAGGTCGCGTCGATCCCGTGCGAGTCGCACAGCGGCATCATCGCGAGGATGCGGCTGAGCGCCGAGTTGTTGCACAGGGGGACGACGCCCGGCGGCAACCTGAACCATTCTGGGTGCTCAGAGTCGTACCTGAACAGCTCCTTCAACACTCCGACGAGCTCCATAACGGTGAAGTTGTAGTTAAGGCCCGAGCGCAGCCTCATGATGTCCACCGCGTTTTGGAATTCCCAAGCCGGCTTCCCCCTCTCCTGCAGGGGGGCGATACGCCGGCGAAGGAAATCCGCGCCGACGGCGCCGACGGTGAGCCCGGCAAACCTGAGGCGCAGGATTCGGGTGACGGCAATCTTCAGCTTGGCGTCGTCTGGGGCTAGGTCGCTCCAGTCACGGCCGCGCACCACTGGAGTTCGGCGCACGGCGGTGAACGGCGGTGGATTTTCCTCGACGATCAGGCACCACTCGGCCCTCCACTCCTCCCATCTGCCCCGGAGTTCCCCTCCAAGTAGACCTCTTTCTTGCCGGTCCTGGAGACCCAGGCGACTCCGCCGGACAGCGGCTCTCCTTTCTCCACCCGAGTAGTAAAGAAGTGGCGGAAGAGGGCTGCGTTGGGGCGGACTCCGACAAAGTTCTCGCAAAGGTGTGCAAAAACCGCCATTGTCAGAACGGCGTTGGGGGTGAAATCAAGGAGGTGGAGGTTGTAGGTGTGCATGATGTCGCAGAAGAACTCGGAAAAAGGCGGGCAGAGCCCGCAATAGAAGAACACAGCGAAGAAAGGGTACCCGGTCGGGTACAGCTTCTGGGCGATGGCGGGAAGAACTCGCGTGCGCGGATGCGCTCGCGTCGCCGTCGACCAGAAGAGGCGGTATCCGTTCTTCAGCCTCAGCGCATCGAGTTGAGGGGGGAATGTCGCCGTCTCCTTCCGAAGCGCTTCCAGCCGCAGCGCCTCGACCGACTTCACGGCCTTCCCCTTCGCCTTGTCGCTCTTCGGGGCCATGGCAGATACGGGGAGGAGGAGTTGTCGGCCTTGACGGCGCCGGGGGGCTGCGAGGGCGAATCGCCGCTTTCTCTAGTAAGGAGGAAGTGGCGGAGATTTTCGAGGAACAGCAACCGGCGGAATGGCGAGCTGCCCCTGTTCCCTCCGCTTATAAAGGGGGGGGGGCGTTTCGCCTTTCCAGATGAAGGAACCGTGCCCGACGTGACGCATGCCTGCGGGCCTCAAGCCCCGCGCATGCCACCCACGTCACGCACGCCTCGCACGCCTCGCCCCCCACGACGCCGCGATAAGCGCGCGCCACTTGGGGAGGGCGCGACGGGCACAGAGTTAAGGAGCAGCGCAACCCAGGCCACGCGTGCCCGTGAACTGTTAGGGCCTGGCCCAACAACACTCGGCACCGTGTATGGCCCAGACCCGGGGGCTCCTGTCGGTGTAGTAAAGTAGGGGTACCTTAGTACCCCGAACTTGTGCACGGGCAGTAGTAGCGTCCCGCGGCAAGGCTTGCCAGGGGAGCGACAAGAGTCTCCACGGCCCTCTCTGGGCCGGACGAAAGCCAAGTGATCGAGCCTAGAAGACCAAGCCCCGGCAAGAGGAGCTTCCCGGGCCAAGAAGGCGAGGTCCGGCAAGAGGAGCTTGCCGGGCCAAGGCGACAAGGCCCCGGCAAGAGGAGCTTGCCGGGACGACTAAGCCGAAGCACCAAGGCCCCGGCGGGAGGAGCTCGCCGGGACGGCCAAACCAAGGCACCCCAAGAGAAGCCCGCCGCGGCGCGCCGCGCGCCCCGGCAAGGCCTGACGGGCGGCAAGCTCTCAGGTGCGGCAAGACAACCACCGCGGCAAGCCACTTGCCGCGGCAAACCACCACCTCAGGCATGAGTTCCAGCTCACCTGCCCACGCGTCACTCTGGAGCTTCCCCAGAGGCACGTGGCGGGGCGCCGCGCAACCTGGGGCGCGCGGTGGCATGCGACGTTGGCAGAGTCGCCCCCGTGGCAAGCGGAGGCGCCCCTAACGGTCCGCCTCGGCACTGTTCGGGCGATCCAGACGGGCATTTAATGCCTTTGTCCCTCGCCGTCAGAGTTAGGTGCGATAGCACTGTGCGGCCACTTTTCGCACAGTTCCTTGCCATTTTTAGCCTCACCTACGTCGCTACCTGTGGGAAACCCCTTGGCATATAAAAGGAGGCCCATACGCACGTAGGAAAAAGGAGGACCGAAAGAGGAGAGAGGGAGAGAAGACCCAAAAAGAGGACACCCAGTAGACCCTCGTCTACGTCCAGCTCCAACTTACTGTAGCTTCTTGCGCTCCAGAGCAAGAACTCGAATCAACCAGACAAGCAGCAGTAGGGTTTTACGCATCCGTGCGGCCCGAAGCTGGGTAAAATTGTTGTGTGTGTGTCGCCTCGATCTGCTCTTTGTGCAACCTCCGCCCCCCGCCGAACCGACAAGGGGCTCCGTCCCCATAGGTGCTCGTGGAGGCCGATTCCCCCCGACATTCATGTTCATTACCAGATTGTGTTTCAGTATCAGACATATATATATATATATATATATATATATATATATATATATATATATATATATATATATATCATTTGGATTCTAAGGTGGTTCGGCAATAGGTTCACTAGAAGTTTGCAAAGTACTATCATTTTTCTTTTGCTTTTTTAGAAGAACTAGGTATATCAATATTATTTCTGTGAGAATCTCGCTCAATTCTCTTAGGGTGGCCTTCAGGATACAAAGGTTCCTGAGTCATTTACCAGTTCTAGTAGCCACTCTAACAGCATAATCATTTTTCTTACTATTCATTTCATTGAGCAAATCATTTTGAGCTTTAAGTACTTGTTCTACTTGAGTGGTAACCATGGAAGCATGTTTGCTAACAAGTTTAAGTTCACCTCTAATACTAGCCATATAATCACCGAAGTGTTTAACCATATAAGCATTTTGTTCTAATTGTCTACCAAAATAAGCATAGAAATTTTCTTGTTTGACAATAAAATTATCAAACTCTTCTAAGCATTGTCTAGCAGACTTATAGTGAGGAATGTCACCTTCATCAAATCTATAGAGAGAATTTACCTTTACTACCTGTGTCGGGTTATATATCAAGATCGGGAGGTTCTTCAATAGGTAATGGATCAAGATCATATGCTTCTTCAATAGGCGGTAAATTAAGACCATGTATTTCTTCAATAGGAGGTAAATTCTTAACATCTTCAGCCTTAATACCTTTTTCTTTCATATATTTCTTTGCCTCTTGCATATCTTCGGGACTGAGAAATAGAACACCTCTCTTCTTTGGAGTTGGTTTAGGAATAGGCTCAGTAATTGGAGCAGGAGCTGGCTCAGGAAGTGCCCAATTATTTTCATTTGTCAACATATTACTCAATAGAACTTCAGCTTCATCCGATGTTCTTTCCCTGAAAAGAGAACCAGCACAACTATCCAGGTAATCTCTGGAAGCATCGGTTAGTCCATTATAAAATATATCAAGTATTTCATTTTTTCTTAAGAGGATGATCAGGCAAAGCATTAAGTAACTTGAGAAGCCTCCCCCAAGCTTGTGGGGGACTCTCTTCTTCAATTTGCACAATGTTGTATATTTCCTTTAAAGTAGCTTGTTTCTTATGAGCCGGGAAATATTTAGCAGAGAAGTAATAAATCATATCCTGGGGACTATGCACACAACCAGGATCAAGAGAATTAAACCATATCTTAGCATCACCCTTTAATGAGAACGGAAATATTTTAAGGATATAAAAGTAGCGTGATCTCTCATCATTAGTAAACAGGGTGGCTATATCATTTAATTTAGTAAGATGTGCCACAACAGTTTCAGATTCATAGCCATGAAAAGGATCAGATTCAACCAAAGTAATTATATCAGGATCAACAGAGAATTCATAATCCTTATTGGGAACACAAATAGGTGAAGTAGCAAAAGCAGGGTCAGGTTTCATTCTATCTCTAAGAGATTGCTTATTCCATTCAACTAATAACCTCTTGAGTTCATATCTATCTTTGCAAGCTAGAATAGCGGCAGAAGATTCCATATCAAAAACATAACCTTCAGGAATAACAAGCCTATCTTCATTATCACTTTCATCAACAGTATCGGTTTCAATAATTTCTTTCTCTCTAGCCCTAGCAAGTTGTTCATCAAGAAATTCACCAAGTGGCATAGAAGTATCAAGCATAGAAGTAGTTTCATCATAAGTATCATGCATAGCAGAAGTGGCATCATCAATAACATGCGACATATCAGAACGATTAACAGAAGCCGTTTTAGGTGTCGCAAGCTTACTCATAACAGAAGGTGAATCAAGTGCAGAGCTAGATGGTAGTTGCTTACCTCCCCTCGTAGTTGAGGGATAAATTGTTGTCTTAGCGTCTTTCAAGTTCTTCATAGTGACCAGCAGATATAAATCCCAAGTGACTCAAAGAATAGAGCTATGCTCCCCGGCAACGGCGCCAGAAATTAGTCTTGATAACCCACAAGTATAGGGGATCGCAACAACTTTCGAGGGTAGAGTATTCAACCCAAATTTATTGATTTGACACAAGGGGAGCCAAAGAATATTCTCAAGTATTAGCAGCTGAGTTGTCAATTCAACCACACCTGGATAACTTAATATCTGCAACAAAGTATTTAGTAGCAAAGTAATATGATAGTAGTGGTAACGGTAACAAAAGTAAAGAAAGCAAAAGCAATATTTTTGGTGTTTTGTAGTGATTGTAACAGTAGCAACGGGAAAGTAAATAAGCGTAAACCAGTAGATGGAAAGCTCGTAGGCATTAGACCGGTGATGGATAATTATGCCGGATGCGGTTCATCATGTAACAGTCATAACATAGGATGACACATAACTAGCTCCAATTCATCAATGTAATGTAGGCATGTATTCCGAATATAGTCATACATGCTTATGGAAAAGAACTTGCATGACATCTTTTGTCCTACCCTCGTGTGGCAGCGGGGTCCTAATGGAAACTAAGGGATATTAAGGCCTCCTTTTAATAGAGAACCGGAACAAAGCATTAGCACATAGTGAATACATGAACTCCTCAAACTATGGTCATCACCGGGAGTGGTCCTGATTATTGTCACTTCGGGGTTGCCGGATCATAACACATAGTTGGTGACTATAGACTTGCAAGATAGGATCAAGAACTCACATATATTCATGAAACCATAATAGGTTCAGATCCGAAATCATGGCACTCGGGCCCTAGTGACAAGCATTAAGCATAGCAAAGTCATAGCAACATCAATCTCAGAACATAGTGGATACTAGGGATCAAACCCTAACAAAACTAACTCGATTACATGATAGATCTCAACCAACCCATCACCGTCCAACAAGCCTACGATGGAATTACTCACACACGGCAGTGAGCATCATGAAATTGGTGTTGGGGTTTGGTTGATGATGACGACGGTGACGAATCCCCCTCTTCGGAGCCCTGAATGGACTCCATATCAGCCCTCCCGAGAGGTTTTAGGGCTTGGCGGCGGCTCCGTATCGTAAAACGCGATGATTTCTTCTCCTTGATTTTTTTCTCCCCGAAAGCAAATATATAGAGTTGGAGTTGGCGTCGGAGGAGCTCCAGGGGGCCCACAAGGTAGGGGGGCGCGCCCTAGGGGGGCGCCCCCACCCTCGTGGACAGGGTGTGGGCCCCCTGGTCTTCATCTTTGGCGAGGATTTTTATTATTTTTAACTGGAGGTTCCGTGGAGTTTCAGGTCATTCCGAGAACTTTTGTTTTCTGCACATAAAATAACATCATGGCAATTCTGCTGAAAACAGCGTCAGTCCGGGTTAGTTCCATTCAAATCATGCAAGTTAGAGTCCAACACAAGGGAAAAAGGTTTTGGAAAAGTAGATACGACGGAGACGTATCACCAGTAACGAAATTGAACTAGGTATTGAGATACCGATGATCGAATCTCGGGCAAGTAACATACCGATGACAAAGGGAACAACATATGTTGTTATGCGGTTTGACCGATAAAGATCTTCGTAGAATATGTAGGAGCCAATATGAGCATCCAGGTTCCGCTATTGGTTATTGAATGGAGACGTGTCTCGGTCATGTCTACATAGTTCTCGAACCCCTAGGGTCCGCACGCTTAACGTTCGGTGATGATCGGTATTATGAGTTTATGTGTTTTGATGTACCAAAGGTAGTTCGGAGTCCCGGATGTGATCACGGACATGACGAGGAGTATCAAAATGGTCGAGACATAAAGATTGATATATTGGACGACTATATTCGGACACTAGATGAGTTCCGGGGGTCACCCGATATTTATCGGAGTATAGGGGGTTATCAGAACCCCCGGGGGAAGTATTGGGCCTTAGTGGGCCTTAGGGGAGAGAGAGGGCAGCAGCCCAAGAGGTGGCGTGCCCCCTCCCAAGGGAAGTCCGAATTGGACTAGGGGAGGGGGGCGCGGCACCTCTTTCCCTCTCCCTCTTCCTCTCTTTCCTTCCCCCTTCCTCCTCCTAGTTGGACTAGGAAAGGGGGAGTCCTACTCCTACTAGGAGGAGGACTCCTCCCCCTCCTTGGTGCGCCTCAAGGCCGGCCGGCCTCCCCTTGCTCCTTTATATACATGGGCAGGGGACACCATAGAGACACACAAGTTGATTGTTCAAAGCCGTGTGCGGTGTCCCCCTCCACCAAAATCCACCTCAGTTATATCGTCATAGTGCTTAGGCGGAGCCCTGCGCCGGCAGCTTCATCATCACCGTCATCACGCCCTTGTACTGATGAAGCTCTTCCTTGAAGCTCTACTGGATCGTCAGTTCATGGGATGTCATCGAGCTGAACGTGTGCAGATCACAGAGGTGCCGTACGTTCGGTACTAGGATCGGTCGATCATGAAGACGTACGACTACATCAACCGCATTGTCATAACGCTTCCACTTACGGTCTACGAGGGTACGTGGAAAACACTCTCCCCTCTCGTTGCTATGCATCACCGTGATCTTGCGTGTGCGTAGGAATTTTTTTGAAATTACTGCGTTCCCCAACAGTGGCATCAGAGCCAGGTTTATGCATAGATGTTATATGCACGAGTAGAACACAAGTGAGTTATGGGCGATACTAGTCATACTGCTTACCAGCATGTCATACTTTGATTCGGCAGTATTGTTGGATGAAGCGGCCCGGAACGACATTATGCATACGCTTACGCGATACTGATTCTATCGACGTGCTTCGCACACAGGTGCCTGGCGGGTGTCAGTTTCTCCAATTTGAGTTGAATCGAGTATGGCTATGCCTGATCCTTGTGAAGGTTAAAATATCACATACTTGATGAAATATCGTTGTGGTTTTGATGCATAGGTAAGAATGGTTCTTGCTCAGCCCGTAGCAGCCACGTAAAACTTGCAACAACAAAGTAGAGGACGTCTAACTTGTTTTTGCAGGGCATGTTGTGATGTGATATGGTCAAGACATGATGCTAAATTTTATTGTATCAGATGATCATGTTTTGTAACGGAGTTATCGGCAACTGGCAGGAGCCATATGGTTGCCGCTTTATTGTATGAAATGCAATCGCCATGTAATTTCTTTACTTTATCACTAAGCGGTAGCGATAGTCGTAGAAGCAATAGTTGGCGAGACGACAAAGATGCTACGATGGAGATCAAGGTGTCGCGCCGGTGACGATGGTGATCACGACGGAGCTTTGGAGATGGAGATCAAAGGCACAAGATGATGATGGCCATATCATATCACTTATATTGATTGCATTTGATGTTTATCCTTTATGCATCTTATTTTGCTTAGATCGATAGTAGCATTATAAGATGATCTCTCACTAAATTTCAAGGTATAAGTGTTCTCCCTGAGTATGCACCGTTGCGAAAGTTCGTCATGCCGAGACACCACATGATGATCGGGTGTGATAAGCTCTACGTTCACATACAATGGGTGCAAGCCAGTTTTGCACACGCAGAATACTCGGGTTAAACTTGACGAGCCTAGCATATGCAGATATGGCCTCGGAACACTGAGACCGAAAGGTCGAGCGTGAATCATATAGTAGATATGATCAACATAGTGATGTTCACCATTGAAAACTACTCCATCTCACGTGATGATCGGACATGGTTTAGTTGATATGGATCACGTGATCACTTAGATGATTAGAGGGATGTCTATGTAAGTGGGAGTTCCTTAGTAATATGATTAACTAAACTTTAATTTATCATAAAATTAGTACCTGATAGTATTTTGCATGTCTGTGTTGTTGTAGATAGATGGCCCCTGTTGTTGTTTCGTTGAATTTTAATGCGTCCCTAGAGAAAGCTAAGTTGAAAGATGATGGTAGCAACTACACGGACTGGGTCCCTAACTTGAGGATTATCCTCATTGCTGCACAGAAGAATTATGTTCTGGAAGCATTGCTAGGTGCCAAACCCACTGCAGGAGCAACGCCAGATGTTATGAACATCTGGCGGAGCAAAGCTGATGACTACTCAATAGTTTAGTGTGCCATGATTTATGGCTTAGAACCGGGACTTCAACGACGTTTTGAACGTCATGGAGCATATGAGATGTTCCAGGAGTTGAAGTTAATATTTCAAGCAAATGCCCGGATTGAGAGATATGAAGTCTCCAATAAGTTCTACAGCTGCAAGATGGAGGAAAATAGTTCTGTCAGTGAACATATACTCAAAATGTCTGGGTATAGTAATCACTTGATTCAACTGGGAGTTAATCTTCCTGATGATAGTGTCATTGACAGAATTCTTCAATCACTGCCAACAAACTACAAGAGCTTTGTGATGAATATAACATGCAAGGGATGGATAAGACAATTCCCGAGCTCTTCGCATGCTAAAGGCTGCGGGGGTAGAAATCAAGAAGGAGCATCAAGTGTTGATGGTCTACAAGACCACCAGTTTCAAGAAAAAAGGTAAAGGGAAGAAGGGGAACTTCAAGAAGAACAACAAGCAAGTTGCTGCTCAAGTGAAGAAGCCCAAGTCTGGACCTAAGCCTAAGACTGAGTGCTTCTACTGCAAAGGGACTGGTCACTGGAAGCGGAACTGCCCCAAGTATTTGGCGGATAAGAAGGATGGCAAGGTGAACAAAGGTATATGTGATGTACATGTTTTTCATGTGTACCTTACTAATGCTCGCAGTAGCACCTGGGTATTTGATACTGGTTCTGTTGCTAATATTTGCATCTCGAAGTAGGACTACGGATTAAGCGAAGATTGGCTAAGGACGAGGTGATGATGCGTGTGGGAAATGGTTCCAAAGTGGATGTGATCGCCGCCGGCACACTACCTCTACATCTACCTTTGGGATTAGTTTTAGACCTGAATAATTGTTATTTGGTGCCAGCGTTGAGCATGAACATTATATCTGGATCTTGTTTGATGCGAGACGGTTATTCATTTAAATCTGAGAATAATGGTTGTTCTATTTATATGAGTAATATCTTTTATGGTCATGCACCCTTGAAGAGTGTTCTATTTTTATTGAATCTCGATAGTAGTGATACATATATTCATAATATTGAAGCCAAAAGATGCAGAGTTGATAATGATAGTGCAACTTATTTGTGGCACTGTCGTCTGGGTCATATTGGTGTAAAGCGCATGAAGAAACTCCATTCTGATGGACTTTTGGAATCACTTGATTATGAATCACTTGGTACTTGCAAACCATGCCTCATGGGCAAGATGACTAAAACTCCATTCTCCGGAACAACGGAGCGAGCAACAGATTTGTTGGAAATCATACATACTGATGTATGTGGTCCAATGAATGTTGAGGCTCGCGGCGGGCATCGCTATTTTCTCACCTTCACAGATGATTTGAGCAGATATGGGTATATCTACTTGATGAAACATAAGTTTGAAACATTTGAAAAGTTCAAAGAATTTCAGAGTGAAGTGGAAAATCATCGTAACAAAAAAATAAAGTTTCTACTATCTGATCGTGGAGGAGAATATTTGAGTTACGAGTTTGGTCTTGATTTGAAACAATGCAGAATAGTTTCGCAACTCATGCCACCCGGAACACCAAAGCGTAATGGAGTGTCTGAATGTCGTAATCGTACTTTACTCGATATGGTACGATCTATGATGTCTCTTACTTATTTACCGCTATCGTTTTGGGGTTATGCTTTAGAGACAACTGCATTCATGTTAAATAGGGCACCATCTAAATCCGTTGAGACAACACCTTATGAACTGTGGTTTGGCAAGAAACCAAAGTTGTCGTTTCTTAAAGTTTGGGGCTGCGATGCTTATGTGAAAAAGCTGCAACTTGATAAGCTCAAACCCAAATCAGAGAAATGTGTCTTCATAGGATACCCAAAGGAGACTGTTGGGTACACCTTCTATCACAGATCCGAGGGCAAGACATTCATTGCTAAGAATGGATCCTTTATAGAGAAGGAGTTTCTCTCGAAAGAAGTGAGTGGGAGGAAAGTAGAACTTGATGAGGTAACTGTACCTGCTCCCTTATTGGAAAGTAGTTCATCACAGAAATCTGTTCCTGTGACTCCTACACCAATTAGTGAGGAAGTTAATGATGATGATCATGTAACTCCAGAACAAGTCACTACCGAACCTCGTAGGTCAACCAGAGTAAGATCCACACCAGAGTGGTACGGTAATCCTATTCTGGAGGTCACGTTACTTGACCATGACGAACCTACGAACTATGAGGAAGCGATGATGAGCCCAGATTCCACAAAATGGCTTGAGGCCATGAAATCTGAGATGGGATCCATGTATGAGAACAAAGTGTGGAGTTTGGTTGACTTGCCCGATGATCGGCAAGCCATCGAGAATAAATGGATCTTCAAGAAGAAGACTGACGCTGATAGTAATGTTACTGTCTACAAAGTTTGACTTGTCGCAAAAGGTTTTCTACAAGTTCAAGGAGTTGACTACGATGAGACCTTCTCACCCGTAGCGATACTTAAGTTCGTCCAAATCATGTTAGCAATTGATGCATTTTATGATTATGAAATTTGGCAAATGGATTTAAAGACTGCATTCCTGATTGGATTTCTAGAAGAAGAGTTGTATATGATGCAACCTGAAGGTTTTATCGATCCAAAGGATGCTAACAAAGTGTGCAAGATCCAGCGATCCATTTATGTACTGGTGCAAGCATCTCGGAGTTGGAATAAACGTTTGATAGTGTGATCAAAGCATATGGTTTTATAAAGACTTTTGGAGAAGCCTGTATTTACAAGAAAGTGCGTGGGAGCTCTGTAGCATTTCTAATATTATATATGGATGACATATTGTTGATTGGAAATGATATAGAATTTCTGGATAGCATAAAAGGATACTTGAATAAGAGTTTTTCAATGAAATACCTCGGTGAAGCTGCTTATATGTTGGGCATTAAGATCTATGAGATAGATCAAGACGCTTAATTGGACTTTCACAGAGCACATACCTTGACAAACTTTTGAAGAAGTTCAAAATGGATCAAGCAAAGAAAGGGTTCTTGCCTGTGTTACAAGGTTTGAAGTTGAATCAGACTCAATGCCCGACCACTGCAGAAGATAGAGAGAAGATGAAAGGTGTTCCCTATGCTTCAGCCATAGGCTCTATCATGTATGCAATGTTGTGTACCAGACCTGATGTGTGCCTTGCTATAGTTTAGCAGGGAGGTACCAAAGTAATCCAGGAGTGGATCACTGGACAGCGGTCAAGAACATCCTGAAATACCTGAAAAGGACTAAGGATATGTTTCTCGTTTATGGAGGTGACAAAGAGCTTGTCGTAAATGGTTACGTCGATGCAAGCTTTCACACTGATCCGGATGACTCTAAGTCACAAACCAGATACATGTTTATATTGAACGGTGGAGCTATCAGTTGGTGCAGTTCTAAGCAAAGCATCATAGCGGGATCTATGTGTGAATCGGAGTACATAGCTGCTTCGGAAGCAGCAAATGAAGGAGAGTGGATGAAGGAGTTCATATCCGATCTAGGTGTCATACCTAGTGCATCGGGTCCAATGAAAATCTTTTGCGACAATACTGGTGCAATTGCCTTGGCAAAGGAATCCATATTTCACAAGAGAGCCAAGCACATCAAGAGACGCTTCAATTCCATCCGCGATCAAGTCAAGTAGGGAGACATAGAGATTTGCAAGATACATACGGATCTGAATGTTGTAGACCTGTTGACTAAGCCTCTCTCACGAGCAAAACATGATCAGCACCAAGACTCCATGGGTGTTAGAATCATTACTATGAGATTATTGACTCTAGTGCAAGTGGGAGACTGAAGGAAATATGCCCTAGAGGCAATAATAAAGTTGTTATTTATATTTCCTTATATCATGATAAATGTTTATTATTCATGCTAGAATTGTATTAACCGAAAACTTTGTACATGTGTGAATGTATAGACAAACAGAGTGTCACTAGTATGCCTCTATTTAACTAGCTTGTTGAATCAAAGATGGTTAAGTTTCCTAACCATAGACATGAGTTGTCATTTGATTAACGGGATCACATCACTAGAGAATGATGTGATTGACTTGACCCATTCCGTTAGCTTAGCATTTGATTGTTTAGTATATTACTATTGCTTTCTTCATGACTTATACATGTTCCTATGACTATGAGATTATGCAACTCCCGAATACCGGAGGAATACTTTGTGTGCTGCCAAACGTCACGACGTAACTGGGTGATTATAAAGGTGCTCTACAAGTGTCTCCGATGGTACTTGTTGAGTTGGCATAGATCAAGATTAGGATTTGTCACTCCGATTTTCGGAGAGGTACCTCTGGGCCCTCTCGGTAATGCACATCACTATAAGCCTTGCAAGCAATGTGACTAATGAGTTAGTTGCGGGAAGATGCATTACGAAACGAGTAAAGAGACTTGCCGGTAACGAGATTGAACTAGGTATTGAGATACCGACGATCGAATCTCGGGCAAGTGACATACCGATGACAAATGGAACAATGTATGTTCTTATGCAGTTTGACCGATAAAGATCTTCGCAGAATATGTAGGAGCCAATATGAGCATCCAGGTTCCGCTATTGGTTATTGACCGGAGACGTGTCTCGGTCATGTCTACATAGTTCTCGAACCCGTAGGGTCCACACGCTTAACGTTCGGTGACGATCGACATTATGAGTTTATGTGTTTTGATGTACCGAAGATAGTCCGGAGTCCCGGATGTGATCACGGACATGACGAGGAGTCTCGAAATGGTCGAGACATAAAGATTGATATATTGGGCGACTATATTCGGACACCGATGAGTTTCGGGGGTCATCGGATATTGATCAGAGTGCCGGGGGGTTATCGGAACCCCCGGGGGAAGTATTGGGCCTTAGTGGGCCTTAGGGGAGAGAGAGGGCAGCAGCCCAGGAGGTGGCGCGCACCCTCCCAAGGGGAGTCCGAATTGGACTAGGGGAGGGGGGCACGACCCCTCTTTCCCTCTCCCTCTCTTTCCTTCCCCCTTCCTCCTCCTAGTGGGACTAGGAAAGGGGGAGTCCTACTCCTACTAGGAAGAGGACTCCTCCCCCTCCTTGGCGCGCCCCAAGACCGGCCGGTGATACGTCTCCAATGTACCTATAATTTTTTATTGTTCTGTGCTATTATATATTCTATTTTGGATGTTTAATGGGCTTATTTATACAGTTTTATATTATTTTTGGGACTAACCTATTAACCGGAGACCCACCCCAAATTGCTATTTTTTTGCCTATTTCAGATTTTCGCAGGAAAAGAATATCAAACGGAGTCCAAATGGAATGAAACCTTCGGGAACATGATTTTTGGAACAAACGTGATCCAGAGGACTTGGAGTCTACGTAAAGAAATCAACGAGGAGAGCACAAGGTAGGGGGGCGCGCCCACCTCCCCTAGGCGCGCCCTCCACCTTCATGGGGCCCACGTTGCTCCACCGACGTACTTCTTCCTCCTATATATATCTCCGTACCCCCAAACCATCATAGGCATCCATGAAAACCTAATTCCACCACCGCAACCTTCTGTACCCGTGAGATCCCATCTTGCGGCCTTTTCCGGTTTCCTACCGGAGGGGGCATTGATCACGGAGGGCTTCTACATCAACACCATAGCCTCTCCGATGATGTGTGAGTAGTCTACCTCAGACCTTCGGGTCCATAGTTATTATCTGGATGGCTTCTTCTCTCTCTTTGGATCTCAATACAAAGTTCTCCTCGATTTTCTTGGAGATCTATTCGATGTAATCTTATTTTGCGGTGTGTTTGTCGGGACCGATGAATTGTGGGTTTATGATCAAGATTATCTATAAAAAATATTTGAATCTCCTCTGAATTCTTTTATGTATGATAGGTTATCTTTGCAAGTCTCTTCGAATTATCAGTTTGGTTTGGCCTACTAGATTGATCTTTCTTGCAATGGGAGAAGTGCTTAGCTTTGGGTTCAATCTTGCGGTGTCCTTTCCCAGTGACAGCAGGGGCAGCAGGGCACGTATTGTATTGTTGCCATCGAGGATAACAAGATGGGGTTTATATCATATTGCATGAGTTTATCCCTCTACATTATGTCATCTTGCTTAAAGCGTTACTCTGCTCGTAAGAACTTAATAATCTAGATGCATGCTGGATAGCGGTCAATGTGTGGAGTAATAGTAGTAGATGTAGGCAGGAGTCGGTCTACTTGTCACAGACGTGATGCCTATATACATGATCATACCTAGATATTCTCATAACTATGCTCAATTCTATCAATTGCTCGACAGTAATTTGTTCACCCACCGTAATACTTATGCTCTTGAGAGAAGCCACTAATGAAACCTATGGCCCCTGGGTCTATTCTCCATCATATTAATCTTCCAACACTTAGCTATTTCTATTGCCTTTTATTTTACTTTGCATCTTTATTTCATATTATCTTATCATATCTATCAGATCTCACTCTCGTAAGTGACCATGAAGGGATTGGCAACCCCTTTATCGCGTTGGTTGCGAGGTTCTTATTTGTTTGTGTAGGTGCAAGGGACTTGAGCGTAGCCTCCTACTGGATTGATACCTTGGTTCTCAAAAACTGAGGGAAATACTTACGCTGCTTTGCTGCATCACCCTTTCCTCTTCAAGGGAAAACCAACGCAGTGCTCAAGAGGTAGCAAAAAGGATTTCTGGCGCCGTTGCCGGGGAGTCTACGCAAAAGTCAACATACCAAGTACACATCACAAACCCTTATCCCTCGCATTACATTATTTGCCATTTGCCTCTCGTTTTCCTCTCCCCCATTTCACCCTTGCCATTTTATTCGCCCTCTCTTTTTCGTTCGCCTCTTTCTCGCTCGCTTCTTGTTTGCTCGTGTGTTGGATTGCTTGCTTGTCACGATGGCTCAAGATAATACTAAATTGTTTGACTTTACCAATACCAACAACAATTATTTTCTTAGCACTCCGATTGCTCCTCTTACCGATACCGAATCTTGTGAAATTAATGCTGCTTTGTTGAATCTTGTCATGAAAGATCAATTCGCCGACCTTCCTAGTGAAGATGCCGCCACCCATCTAAATAGCTTCATTGATTTGTGTGATATGCAAAAGAACAAAGATGTGGACAATGATATTGTTAAATTGAAGCTATTTCCTTTTTCGCTTAGAGATCGTGCTAAAGCTTGGTTTTCGTCTTTGCCTAAAAATAGTATTGATTCTTGGAATAAGTGCAAAGATGCTTTTATCTCTAAGTATTTTCCTCCCGCTAAGATCATCTCTGTTAGAAACGATATTATGGATTTTAAGCAACTTGATCATGAACATATTGCACAAGCTTGGGAGAGAATAAAATTAATGATACGTAATTGTCCTACTCATGGTTTTAATTTGTGGATGATTATACAAAAAAATTATGCCGGATTGAATTTTTGTTCTAGAAATCTTTTAGATTCGGCCGCGGGAGGCACTTTTATGGAAATCACTTTAGGAAAAGCTACTAAACTCCTAGATAATATTATGGTTAATTATTCTCAATGGCACACCGAAAGATCTACTAATAAAAAAGTGCATGCGATAGAAGAAATTAATGCTTTGAGTGGAAAGATGGATGAACTTATGAAATTATTTGCTAATAAGAGTGTTTCTTCTGATCCTAATGATATACCTTTGTCTACTTTGATTGAGAATAATAATGAATCTATGGATGTGAATTTTGTTGGTAGGAATAATTTTGGTAACAACGTGTATAGAGGAAACTTTAATCCTAGGCCGTATCCTAGTAATTCCTCTAATAATTATGGTAATTCTTACAACAATTCTTATGGATATTTTAATAAGTTGCCCTCTGATTTTGAGACTAGTGTTAAAGAATTTATGAATTCATAAAAGAATTTCAATGCTTTGCTTGAAGAAAAATTGTCTAAGATTGATGAATTGGCTAGGAACGGGGACATAATTTCTCTTGATGTTGATTTTCTTTGAAACTTAGATCTATTCCACCTAAGCATGATATCAATGAGTCTCTCAAAGCCATGAGAATTTCCCTTGATGAGTGCAAAGAAAGAACCGCTAGGATGCGTGCTAAGAAAGATTGTTTTGTGAAAGCGTGTTCTTCTAATTTTTATGAGAATAAAGATGAAGATCTAAAAGTTATTGATGTGTCCCCTATTAAATATTTGTTTTGCAATATGAATCTTGATGCAAAAATTGATAAAAGTGGGATTGAAGACGTCAAAACTTTAGATATCAATGAACCCACTATTTTGGATTTCAAGGAATTTAATTATGATAATTGCTCTTTGATAGATTGTATTTCCTTGTTGCAATCTGTGCTAAATTCTCCGCATGCTTATAGTCAAAATAAAGCTTTTACTAAACATATCATTGATGCTTTGATGCAATCTTATGAAGAAAAGCTTGAGTTGGAAGTTTCTATCCCTAGAAAACTTTATGATGAGTGGGAACCTACTATTAAAATTAAAACTAAAGATCATGAATGCTATGCTTTTGTGTGATTTGGGTGCTAGTGTTTCCACGATTCCAAAAACTTTGTGTGATTTGTTAGGTTTCCGCGAATTTGATGATTGCTCTTTAAACTTACACCTTGCGCACTATCAAGAAACCTATGGGAAGAATTAATGATGTTGCTATTGTTGCAAATAGGAATTACGTGCCCATAGATTTTATTGTTCTTGATATAGCCTTCATGTCCTATTATTCTTGGTAGACCTTTCCTTAGAACAATTGGTGCAATCATTGATTTGAAGGTAGGAAATATTAGATTCCAATTTCTGTTAAGGAAAGGCATGGAACACTTCCCTAGAAAGAAAATTAAATTGTCATATGAATCTATTATGAGAGCCACTTATGGATTGCCTACCAAAGATGGCAATACCTAGATCTATCCGTGTTTTTATACCTAGCTAGGGGCTTTAAACGATAGTGCTTGTTGGGAGGCAACCCAATTTTTTTTTGCTTTTTGCTTCTGTTTAGGAATAAATCTTTGATCTAGCCTCTGGTTAGATTTGTTTTTATGTTTTAATTAGTGTTTGTGCCAAGTTAAACCTATAGGATCTTCTTGGATGATAGTTATTTGATCTTGCTGAAAATTCCAGAAACTTTATGTTCACGAAAACAATTGTTAACAATTATCAGAACGTGATACAATATTGATTCCAATTGTGTCAGATCAATAAACAAATTATTTAGGGTCCTATTTTGGCAGAATTTTTAGAGTTCCAGAAGTTTGCGTTAGTTACAGATTACTACAGACTGTTCTGTTTTTGACAAATTCTGTTTTTGTGTGTGTTGTTTGCTTATTTTGATGAATCTATGGCTAGTAAAATAGTTTATAAACCATAGAGAAGTTGGAATACAGTAGGTTTAACACCAGTATAAATAAAGAATGAGTTCAATACAGTACCTTGAAGTGGTGTTTTGTTTTCTTTCGCTAACGAAGCTCACGAGATTTTCTGTTAAGTTTTGTGTTCTGAAGTTTTCAAGTTTTGGATAAAAATTTGATGGACTATGGAACAAGGAGTGGCAAGAGCCTAAGCTTGGGGATGCCCATGGCACCCCAAGTTAATCCAAGGACACCAAAAAGCCAAAGCTTGGGGATGCCCCGGAAGGCATCCCCTCTTTCGTCCTCATCCATCGGTAAATTTACTTGGAGCTATATTTTTATTCACCACATGATATGTGTTTTGCTTGGAGTGTCTTGTATGATTTGAGTCTTTGTTTGTCTCCACAATCATCCTTGCTTTGCACACCTTTTGAGAGAGACACGCATGATTCTAAATTTGTTAGAATACTCTATGTGCTTCACTTATATCCTTTGAGCTCTATAGTTTTGCTCTAGTGCTTCACTTATATTTGTTTAGAGCACGGCGGTGGTTATATTTTATAGAAATTATTGAACTCTCATGCTTCACTTATATTATTTTGAGAGTCTTAAACAGCATGGTAATTTGCTTTAATCATGAAACTAATCTTCCATATTGAGTTCATTAAATATCATGAGAAGTTAGATACTTGATAAGTGTAACATCCCAAATTTTCAATTTGGAATGTTATACATTAGATCATCATGCATATCATATTTTCTTGCATTTTGGTCGATCCTAGAAATTTCACGCAACTCAAGGACCCTCGGAGAGAGTTGGAGATTTCGTTATTTTCATATTTGAGTTTTCTCAAATTTTGAAAGAAAGGGATCATTGGTTTTGTCAGAGTTATTTGCATTTTATTTGGATAGGGAAAAATGCGCGTTTTCAAAATTGCATTTTTGGCCCGGAGAAAAGTTCATTTTGTTCGACTCATTTTTAGGAGTCGGGGAAAATTTATTTCATTAATTTTGGAGTCCGGTAGATTTATTTTTCTGTGTTTTTCCGCGCGCGAAACCGATTTGAAAAAAAATTGCAGCGCCTTGGGCCAAAGGCCCAAGCCAGCCGGCCGGCCAGGAGGCCACCGCGCGCGCGCGCCCAGGCGCCAGGAGCCGCCGCCGCCGTTGCTTTTAGGAAAGTCCTAGTAGGACTTTTATCACACTTTCGTTATTCCGTTTTTGTTTCTAGATCTTTCCTTCCCTTTTCTTTCCTATTCCTAGTCTAATTCTTGATCCCTCCTCCAAGTAAACCCCTCCCCTCCCCAATATAAATACCCCCCCACCCCCCCTCTAAACCATCAAACCCAAGCCCCAAGCCTCACCCGCGCCTCACACCCGCGCCCCTCACCCGCCGCCGTCACCCGCGCCGCCGCCGCCCCCTCACCCGCCGCCGCTGCCGTTCGCCGCCGCCGCCGCCGTTCGCCACCGCCGCCCAACGCCGCACTTCGCCGAAGGTAGACGCGCCGCGTCTCTTTCTCTTTCATCGGATCGTTTTCTTCTAATCGTTCCGATTCTTTTCTTCTCTTCCGATTCGTTTTTCTTTCCGGTTCTTTTCTAAACCGTTCCGGATTTGTAGATCGGTTTTTCGTTCGGTTTTCTTTTCCGAAACCCTAGATCTGATTAGTTTTTCTTCTCTGATTTAGTTGCCTCGAGACCATTCGCCGGACCGTTCGTTCTAACGAACGAGATCACCGGATTCTTCTAGGTTAACGAACGTCCGTTCGTTCAACCGTTTTTCTTTTTCTTCTCGTCGAATTTATTCCGCGATCGCGATCTCCGATCCGATCTTCGTTCTAGTTTATCTTCTCACTCGTTTATCGGAATCAGGTGATTCAAGCGCCTGGAGTTTCGTTTCGAAACCGCCGTTCCGAATAATCAACTTAAAAAAGTTTTTGCCATGGTAAAATTTGACCTAGATTCAAATTGCTAGAACCGAGTTGTTTTCTTTCGCCGTTTGTTTTCCGTTGCTTTGTTCGATTCGATTCTTTTTGCAACCGGAGTTCTTAAGTTGAACTTTCTGGTTAGATCTTTTATTCGAGTTTTACCTGTGCATTAGATGAGTACTTATTGTATGCTTGTTGTTTGTCTGCGATAGATCACCCGGAGTGCGCCGCTTGTTATTTTGAAGCTCTAGGTTTTGAGGATCCTCAGCAAGGCAAGTAACACTTTGGTCATACCTTTCTACTACCCAGTTTTATTGAATTAGATCAATCCTCAAGCACTGCATGATTGGGATCTAATTAAATTGTGGGATGGGAAGTAGATGAGGTAGTACCTATCACCTGTTTTACTTATGAAACTTTCGGTGTACTAGAGTAGGGGTACCCTAGTATCCCGAACTTGTGCACGGGCAGTCGCAGCGTCCCGCGGCAAGGCTTGCCAGGTGACCGCCAAGGTCCTCCATGGTTCCTTTGGAGCCATTCAAGAACAAAGTATTTAAGCCAAAGAGACAAGTTCCCGGCAAGAGGAGCTTACCGGGAAGGCCCCTCAAGGCACAAGACCCCGGCAAGAGGAGCTTGCCGGGAAGGCCAACCAAGGCATCTCAAGGAACTTGCCGCGACGCGCCACGCGTCCTGGCAGGACCCGGCGAGCGACAAGCTCCCGGACGCGGCAAGACAACGGCCGCGGCAAGGCGTTTTGCCGCGGCAAGCCACCACTCTGTACCGTATGTGTCGCTCTGGGACCCTTCCAGGCGTATGTGGCGGGAGGCTGTGCAGCCAGGGGTACACTGTGGCATGCGGCGCTAACAAGATCGCCATCGTGGCAAGCGGTGGCGCCCCTGACGGTCCCTTTTCTGCACTGTCTGGGTGACGTAGATAGGCATTTAATGCCTTTGTCCCCTGCCGTCAGGGTTAGGTATGATACACTGTGTAGGTAGCTGTACCTACCGCAGCACCTTTCCATTTTTACCCCTCACTACGTTGCCACCTGTTGGAGACCCCTTGAGCATATAAAAGGAGGCCCATGCACAACGTAGAGGGGGATTGCCCCCAGCAGGACGAACAGTAGAACATTCACGCTCGGTCTCGTTAGCTGCTGGAGTGTACTGTAGCACTCAGCGCTCCCGAGCAAGAACTCAATACAATCCACAAAGCAGCAGTAGGAGTATTATCTCTCCGGAGAGCTCCGAAGGTGGGTAAAACCCCTCGCGTGCTTCGCCTCGATCCGCTCTTTGCGCGACCTCCGCCCCCCGCCGAACCGAGAAAGGGGCTCCGTCCCCATAGGTGCTCGAGGAGCCAGATTTCCCCGGCATCTTTGGCGTGCCAGGTAGGGGGCGTCGAGGTTGTGTGAACCTGATCCGGCGTTCACGCGAGCTAGATCTTCATCGACATGCCGCCAAAGAAGAAGGCTTCGGAGGCAGTTGCTCCATCCGCGTCGAACCCACCGCCGCCGGAGCAAACGGCTGGTGGGGAAGACGTCGGCGAAAGAACGGGCGTCGACGAGGTAGCCCACGGTGCCGCCAGGTCCAAGGACAAGGTTGCGCTGCCGGTCGGCGGCGTAGCAGGCTCCCACGACGACCGGGCGTCCGTGGATGCTCCGCACCCACCTCAGGAAGCGCGGGACCGGCAGCATCGTGGTACTCACGGTACCATACGCTCGCTGGACCCAAATTGAGCTGGCGGATCTCGGGATGCTCAAGGCCAGCATGCACGCCAACGTCCTGGCGCAAGCGAGGCACGGTCGCCTAGACGGAATACTGCTCCTTCTAACATCGTTGGAAGTCCGAGCATATCCCGCTCCTTGCACCGTTCGCCACCGCTACCCGCCACTCCAGCAGAAGCTTTGGCGCAAGCTCAACTGCTCCTAGGCTTCCCTCCAACGCCAGACAAGATCGACGACTGGAGGGCCACCATTCAGAGCCTCATCGGCTTCGCCAACGGCGACACTCCGCGGCAGCCAACCACATCGCAGCCGCGCCAAGCCAGCCAGGTGCGAGCCGATGGCGACAAAACCGGTGGGGGTGCAACCACCGTGCACTCCCTGCCCCGAAGGCCAAGATCGCCGACTAGCCGGGTCCACCGCGACAGCGACTCCACTGCTTCATCAGATCCGCGAACTCGTCGCGATCAGCGCCACGTTCTTCACGAACGACAGCAAGAAGACGCTCGTACTCGTATCGAGCGCCGAAGAGAAACGCGGCGTCAATCCGAGCGGCGCGCTGGGCCCACTGTCGACATGCATGCGCCAGGGGTACCAGGCGACCTGCCGTATGCGGTAGGTTGCCCTGCGTTTACTCGTGAGCTGCAGCAAGTCCAGTGGCCCAGCACGAAGAATTTCAAGCCAGACGTGCCCGAGAAGTATGACGGTAGGTTGCATCCGTCGGAGTTCCTCAGCATCTACACCATCGCGGTGCAGGCTGCCGGGAGGCGAGACGACAAGATCCTTGCCAACTACTTCCCGCTGGTGCTCAAACCCAACGTCAGGTCCTGGCTCATGCACTTGCCGGAAAACTCCATATCTTCCTGGGCAGACCTGTGCCATCAGTTTGTCGGCGCCTTTACGGGCGGCCACAAACCTCATGGCCAGGAGAGTGACCTTCACTTGCTTGCCTAGAAAGAAGGAGAGCCCTTGCGCAAGTACATCCAGAGATTCAGCCAAGTGCAATGCAACATCGCGGTCATCAGCGCATTCCACCAGAACGTGCGTAACCGCAGGATGCGGGAGGAGATGGCGATGTGCAAGATCAGAGATGTCAGCGAGCTATATGCTCTGGCCGACAGGTGTGCACACGCTGAGGAAGGGAGGAAACTCCCCGGAGAGAATACAGGAATAGGAGGATCTGACAGTGAGGATGCTGCCCCAGCAAATAAAAACCGGCGGCGGAACAACAGGAAGAGGAAAGGCAAAGATGTGCTAGTTGTTGAGCAGTCCGGCGACGACGGTGGCACCAAGAAAGCCAAAGATGGTGGCTTCGGCAAGGAGGTTGCCGCATGCGCCAACTGCCAGGCTGTGGCGGCCGCCGACAAGCAGGACGGCACCAACAAGCAGTACTGCAAGATCCACCGCACCAAGGGCCATGACCTCCAGAGCTGCAAGAAGGTCGAGCAGCTTGTCGAGCTGCAAAAGGCCGAGTACGAGCAACGCGACAAGGAGAAAGCCCAAGCAGGTGCTGGAGGATCCGGTACGAAGCGCACTGGCCAGGGAGGATGCCGCGGCAAGGCCAATCAGCGGCAAGGAGACAGACCTCCCCGCGACCGCGATAAAGATGAAGACGACGACGACGAAGACATGGATGATGACGAGACCAGTGAGCAGGAGTTTCATAAAGCCACAGAGGTCTTGTGCGTTGGCGGTGGTGCTTCTCTGCATACTTCACACCGCCAACTCAAGCAGTGGGTGCGGGAAGTTAATGCGGCAGAACCACCCATCGAGTCACGCAAGCTTCTGAAATGGTCCAGCACGCCTATCATCTTTGATATTGAGGACCACCCTGATCGCACAACTGCGGTCGGGTGCTTGCCGATGTTGGTCTCACCAACTATCCGCAACCTCAAGGTCACTAAGATGCTAGTTGACGGCGGGGCCGGCTTGAACCTGATCTCCTCCGCTGTGCTCCGGAAACTCCAAGTCCTTGACAGCAAGCTCGAAGAGACCGACACGTTCCAAGGAATCAACTCGGGAAGGAGCAAGCCGAAGGGGAAGATCACGCTGCAGGTGACATTTGGCAGCGAGCTGAACTTCAGGACTGAGAGGATCACTTTTGATGTTGCTGATTTTCCATTGCCTTACAATGGAATTCTCGGCCGTCCAGCGCTCGCCAAGTTCATGGCGGCCTCTCACTACGCGTACAACATGCTGAAGATGCCAGGACCGATAAGTGTCATCTCTGTACATGGCGACAAGAAAGATGCTCTTATCTGTGCCGACAAGATCTACCGGGAAGCAGCAGCCGCAGCGGATCGCGAGACACTTGCCGCTGAAGCTCCCGGGGGGAAGAAGAAGACCAAGCCCGGCAAGAGTTCTGATGCCCACTCCGGCAAGCGCACCTCTTCGGAGTGCTGCACTACCGTCAAGGACGCACCATCGAGCTCCACCGGCAAGTGTAAGAAGATGATGGCAGCTCCGCCAGCGACCAAGAAGGTGTCCGCCAAGGAGGACGGCACTGGTGGTACCTTCACCATCAGTGCCACTCTCGACCCTAAATAGGAAAGCGCGCTCGTTGCTTTCCTGCGGGCGAATGTCGATGTGTTTGCGTGGCAACCGTCTGACATCCCCGGCGTTCCCAGGAAATTAATTGAGCACCACCTTGCCGTCTGTCCTCATGCGCGGCCCGTCAAGCAGAAAGTCAGAAAACAAGCAGTGGAGCGCCAAGAATTCATCGCAGAAGAGATCAAGAAGTTGGAAGCAGCAGGCCTTGTCAGAGGAGTGCTCCATCCGACGTGGTTGGCCAATCCTGTAGTCGTGCGCAAGGCAAACGGGAAATGGAGGCTCTGTATTGACTTCACCGATGTCAATAAAGCTTGTCCCAAAGATCCATTTCCCTTGCCGCGCATTGACCAGATTGTTGACTCCACGGCCGGATGTGATTTGCTTTCATTTCTTGACACGTACTCAGGATACCATCAGATCTTCATGGCAGAAGAGGATGAGGAGAAAACCGCATTCATCACTCCATGTGGCACATACTGTTTTGTACGGATGCCTTTCGGTCTGAAGAATGCTGGTTCAACATTTGCAAGGGTAGTCCATACTGCTTTTGAACCGCAAATACACAGAAATGTGGAAGCCTACATGGATGACATAGTGGTCAAGAGCAGGGACAAAGCAACTCTGATTCAAGATCTAGAAGAGACTTTTGCAAATCTGCGCAAGATCAGCCTCAAGCTCAACCCTGAGAAGTGCGTGTTTGGAGTCCCTTCCGGCAAGCTTCTCGGGTTCTTCGTGTCTCAGAGAGGAATCGAAGCCAATCCCGACAAGATCAAGGCCATTGGGCAGATCGAAGCACCGAAGCGCGTCAAGGATGTGCGGAAACTTGCCGGCTGCGTGGCGGCTCTCAGCAGGTTTATCTCTAAGTCTGCCGAGCGCGCCCTGCCGTTTTTCAAAATTTTGAAAAAGGCAGGTCCAATGAAATGGACTCCAGAAGCGGAGGCTGCGCTGCAGGACTTGAAGAGATACCTGTCCTCCACTCCAATACTTGTCGCACCTAAGCCACAAGAGAAGTTGCTGTTGTATCTGGCGGCAACCAATCAAGTGGTTAGTGCTGCGTTAGTAGCGGAGAGGGAGGCAGATGATGAGCCAGCGACCGCGGCAAGCACATCCAGCGACAAGCAGGGGGCTTCCCCGACAAGCTCTGGTCCCGACAAAGATGGATCTACGCAGATGTGCGAAGTGATACAGCAGAAGAAAATGGTGCGGCGCCCAATCTACTTTGTCAGTTCCCTTCTGCAGGGAGCTAGGTCAAGGTACTCTGGTGTGCAGAAATTGCTTTTCGTCCTTCTCATGGCCTCGAGAAAGCTGCACCATTACTTCCAAGCACATGAGATCACAGTTGTCACTCGCTTTCCGCTGAAGAGGATACTGCAGAATCCAGAAGCAACAGGCATGATTGTTGAGTGGGCACTGGAACTGTCAAGCTTTGGCCTCAAGTTTGAGAGCACTTCAACTATCCAGAGCAGAGCATTGGCATAATTCATAGCAGAGTGGACGCCAACACCATTCGAAGAAATTCCAGAGACGAGCATCCCCGTCAAGGAAGCAAGCAAAGAGTGGCTGATGTACTTTGATGGTGCTTTCTCGCTGCAAGGTGCCGGTGCTGGCGTGCTGCTTGTCGCACCCACCGGAGAGCACCTCAACTACGTGATCCAGATGCACTTTCCCAAGGAGCAAGCAACAAACAATACTGCAGAGTATGAAGGATTGCTTGCCGGTCTCAGGATCGCAGCAGACCTTGGGATCAAGCAGCTCATTGTCAGGGGTGACTCGCAGCTTGTCGTCTGCCAAGTGAACAAGAATTATCAGAGTCCGTTGATGGAAGCTTATGTTGATGAAGTGAGGAAGCTAGAAGAGCGCTTTGTCGGCCTACAGATGGAACACATTCCAAGAGCTCAGAACGACATTGCTGACGGCCTGTCAAAGTGCGCAGCACTTAAGTTACCTGTGGAACCAGGGATCTTTGTGCTCAAGGTGACTCAACCATCTGTGACACCATCAGCTGGACAGAGCAAGAAGAGGAAATTGATTTCTAGTGACTATCTTCCGGCAGAGCTTCCCGAAGCTGCCGCTAAGAAGGTCCCCAAGATCATCGCCAAGAGTGCTGAGGAGCAGTCTGCTCCGACAAGCCCCAGGGTTTGTTTCGTTGTAGCAAACGCTCCCGACAAGTTTTGCTCTGGCAAGCTTGCCGGGGAACGTCAAGCTCCGGCTGAGCCGCAGGTTCTCGCCGTAGAAGCGGATGTTCCCGCAGCAGCAGATATGCCTTTAGTCCTTGTTGTCGAGCCACAAGCTCCAGCATGGGCACAACAGATCGTCCGTTTCCTCCAGATAGGAGAACTTCCCGAAGAGCCAGAAGAAGCGGAAAGAGTAGCCCGGCAGTCAAGTATGTACCAGTTTGTCGACAGCGCACTGTACAGAAGAAGACTCAACGGTGCAAAATTGAAGTGTATTCCCCGGGAAGATGGACAAAAGCTGTTGGCAGAGATATATGGAGGCATATGTGGTCACCACATTGGCGCAAGAGCGCTTGCCGGCAAAGCTTTCCGGCAAGGTTTCTTTTGGCTGACAGCCCTCCAGGATGCAACTGCACAAGTAACCAAGTGTGAAGCGTGCCAGTTCCATTCCAAGCAGATACATCAGCCAGCTCAAGCTCTCCAGACGATCCCTTTATCTTGGCCATTTTCGGTCTGGGGGCTCGACATCCTCGGCCCTTTCCCCCGAGCAGTCGGGGGCTTTGAGTACTTGTACGTTGCAATCGACAAGTTCACAAAGTGGCCAGAAGTGGAACCAGTGAGGAAGGTGACAGCACAGTCAGCAGTCAAGTTCTTCAGGTCGATTGTTTGCCGCTTCGGGATCCCTAACCGGATCATCACCGACAACGGTACTCAATTCACGAGTCGCACCTTCATGCAGTACGTCCGAGATCTTGGCGCCAAGGTCTGCTTCGCTTCTGTTGCTCACCCCAGGAGCAACGGTCAAGCGGAGAGGGCAAATGCTGAAGTGCTGCGTGGACTCAAGACCAGGACTTTCGACAGGCTGCATAGATGCGGAAGAAACTGGATCGAGGAGCTGCCGGTGGTTCTTTGGTCGATCAGGACGACGCCAAATCGAGCCACTGGCCAGACACCTTTCACTCTAGTCTATGGAGCAGAGGCAGTTATCCCCACGGAACTCGTATACGGGTCACCTCGAGTGCTCGCTTATGATGAGCTTGAGCAAGAGCAGCTGCGGCAAGATGACGCGCTGCTCCTTGAGGAAGATCGTCTTCAGGCTGCTGTGCGAGCTGCTCGCTACCAGCAAGCTTTGCGCCGCTACCATAGCCGCAAAGTTAAAGCCAGAAGTCTCGAGGAAGGCGACCTTGTTCTTCGGCGCGTTCATTCCGCCAAGAATTCCAACAAGTTGACGCCGAAGTGGGAAGGCCCTTACCGGGTGAAACGAGTCACTAGGCCTGGCGTTGTCCGCCTTGAGACCGAAGATGGCTTTCCGGTGAGCAACTCCTGGAACATCGAGCATCTTCGTAAGTTTTACCCGTAAGGCGCGGTTGTCGGACCCTGTCCGGCAACCACCATTTTATACAAGTCTTGCCGCTGTTGCATGTAAACCTTTATACAAAGCCAGACGCAGACCCTGTACATAAATAAAGCTCACGTGCTCCGCACACTTTGTCAATTTCATGCTTTTTTGCATGAATTATCTGACACTTCGTGCAGCGAACACCCCCGGTAAGCAATAACGAGCCATAAGGCTCCATATCATTATTTCTTCTACTTTCTTTTTTCTCAGGGAAATGAAAGCTCCTTCGCCCACAAGTTTGCCGGGGGGAAAGGGGAAGATAATGGTATGGACCAGGCGTCGTTCAAGAAAAGTTTTGCCTTGCCGGGAAGCAAATAACATAAAAGCTAAGTGCCAAAGTTTGAGCAATCAGATTTTTTAATTCTAAGTTATTTTCCTTGAACGACCATGCTTTGTATGGAAAACCTGTGCGCGAAGGAACTGGCTCGTGGCTAGTTGCGCCCTTACTTTGTTTCGAGTTCGCTCAACAGTTTAAGTGTGCTGCGACTAGAGTCGCACCCTTACTTTGTTTCGAGCCCGCTCAACAACTTAAGCGAGCTGCGACTAGTTATGACAAGGTTTCTTGTCGGCAACGGCACTGCCAGCAAGCTGCTGACGTCCCGCACTCAGCGCTCGCGGCAAAAGTGCCTACGCCGGCAAGTTCCCTAAGAGCGTAGGGCAAAAACATACAAAGGAAGGAGTCAAGTAAAGAAAATAACATTGCAATCACTACCCAAAATAAAGTCATATATTACAAGATAGCTTGTCGCGGCTCTAATAGATTGCTTTCATAACATGATTAGCAGCGACAAGAAAAGAAGAAAACGGGCGGCCTAGTCCACACGATCGCCCTCAACCCTCTTGATCCTGCTCACCTTGTCCACAATGGGTGCGACAAGGTCCTTGAGCGCCTCCAGATCAGCTTCCGCCGGCAGGGATCTGAGGACATTGGTGAGGTTGAGGCCTGGGTTGCGGAAGGCTACCTTCACCAACACCTTCTGAAGAGCTCCCGCGCAGATCTTGCGCGACTCGTCGGCCAGCTGCTTTGGGATCCTTTCCCGGAGTCGCTGGAGGGCCGTCGCCACGCCTTTGAAGAACAGAGTGAGCTTGGAGCTGGATGGGAGGGTCTCATCGGAGGGATACCCGAGATCCCCCATCCCCAGCTGCGTCAGCTCCTTGTCGATGTCTGCGGCAACATTCACAAGACCCTCCGTCCACTGCTCCAGAGTCTCTCTAAAATCATTCTGGGTGGCGGCTATGCTCTCCAGCAGCGCCTTGTCGGCCTTGATCTCCTTCTTCAGGGACGCCTCCTGCTCCCTGGCGCCGTCCAGCGTCTTGGTCAAGGCAGTCAGCTTCAGCTCGAGATCGGCATTGGAATCCTTGGCGGCGCTAAGCTCCTTGACCTTCTCGGCGAGACGACCCTGCAGCTCGCCAAAAGTGTAGGCGTCCTTATCGCGCTCATGCTTGAGCGCGGCAAGCGCTTCACCGCTCGCCTTAAGATCAGCCTCCAGCTGCGCCACCTTCGTCTCCAGCTCCTTCTTGGCGGCCTCGGCAGCTGCGGCAGCGTCCTTTGTTTCCTTGAGAGCTCCGCTGAGTGTTTGCTCGCGCGCAGCAAGCTCCTCTTCGTGGCTGTTCAGGCTGGCCTTCAGCTGCACCAATTCACCCTCCCGCGCAGATAGCTCCTCGGCGGCAAGCCGCTGTTGCTCTGCAACTTCTGCCTTCTCAAGGATGAAGGCCTTCTGTGCCTCATCAAGCTGCACACGCTCCGCTGCCAGCGACTGGAGAGCTGCCTGGTTGAGACCCCGGAGCTCCTCCACGCGCTTCTCCATGTCCACCCCCGCCTTCGCGACAAGCGCTTCGCGGGACTCCAGTTTGGCTTGTCGAGCGCGGTAGAGCGACACCAGCTTCCGCAGCAGTCGCTCCTCCTCAGGCTCGTCGCTGCTACTGCCTGGCGCGTCGACCAGCATTAGCCCAGCGGAGGCGAGCACCTCCACGTCAAAGCTTTCTCCTTCGACCGGCGCCCTGGACGTTGACGCCCAGGGGAGGTTGATGAAGACGCCATCGCCGGCCTTCAAGTAGACGCCTGGCTGGGGCTCTTCGGAGCCTGGCGCTACGGCAGCGGCGGGAGGATCGGCGGTCGGTGTAACGCCTGTCGCTCCTGCGGCCTCAGAGTCGTCAGTGCGATCGCCGGACCCCTCGTCGGCTACTGCGGCGGCAGCCCTGGCGGCCTCTTCGCCGGCGGGATCATCAGCGCTGGCCGCTTCTTCGGTGGCGGCGGCATCGTCAGCAGCGACCTCGGTCTCCATCGGCTCCACAGTAGATGGATCTGACGGCCGGAAAAGGAAGAAAAGTCAAGCAAATACCCAAAAAGAAGAACCCACGGGAAGTTTAGAAGTAAGGAGTACCTGTACCAGGCTCAGTAGTTGGGACCTCCGCTGCCGGGGGGTCGCTGGTACTGTCCCTTGCCGGAGACTTCTCCCTTGCCGGGGAGTTCTCCCTTGTCGGAGGATTCTTCTTTACCGGAGAACTCTCCCTTGGTGGCGTAGTCGAAGCAGATGGCATGTCAGGGGCGGCGTCCGGACGCTCCTGTTGAGGCTGCTCTCCTCCTACACAAGCCAACAGTCAGATATCAGCAAGCAAAGAGTATCCATGCGTGCCTAACAGCGGGAAGTAAACCATATACTTACGCTGGGGGCTGCGCTGGGGGCTGCTCTGAAGAACAGATGTCGGGTCCGGCAAGTTTGTCTCGGGCGCACCCCCTGCTGGCACGGTGGGATCATCCTCGATGACAATCACCGGGACCTTGGCTCTCTTTGCCATTCTCTGGGCCAGAGTCCTAAAAAGGAATAAGTTCAGAGTAAAGCAAATGAGATACAAGACAAGACAGCAAGTATTGAAGACATGCAAGTACAACAAGGATCTTACTCTTCTTCTTCCTCGTCGGAGCTGAGCGCGAAGAAGTCAAAGCCTGGCCCACCTCCGGCGCGAGGAGGCGGAGGAGTAGGATCCCTTGGCTGCTTGGCGGGAGCTGGAGCGGCGGATCGGGAGGACCCCGCTCCAGTTGCCGCTGCAGCGTGAGGTGCTTCCGCGGCAACAGAACTTGCCGCGGTGGAGCGTGTCGTGCGGCGCGGCGGGGGTTGACTCGTCCGCCGCTCCACTACGTCCCCGGCCTTGCAAAGACGCCTTCTTGATGGAGCCGGGGGCTCCGCTTGTGGAGCCAGAGGCTCTGATTGTGGAGCCGGGGGCTCTGCTTGTGGAGCCGGCGGCTCAACTTGCGACAAGCTGTCCGAAGACGAAGAGGAAGAGGAGCCGATCTGCAACGAGCCGCTCGTATCCTCGATGGGCCCGCTCGGCCCGACGTGATGCCCGGCGGACCTCTTCTCGCCGGCAAGCTCCTCTCGATCGGCAAGGCTTGTCGCCTCTGCTGCATCTGCCTCCTCCACGGTGAACCCAAACTCGCCCGCAGCTGCGGCTCCCGCCGCCTCTTCCAGCCTGGTGGCGATGCATTTGAGCTCATCTTCGGTAGTGTCCCGGGTGAGGCCCCTCTTCTCATCGGCGTCAACCGGCACTTCTATCAAGTTATCGAAGAACGCTCGCACGACATCGTCTGCAGGCTCTATCCAGGCTGGATCAATTCCGTGCGAGTCGCACAACGGCATCATTGCACGGATGCGGTCGAGCGCGGAGTTGTTGCACAGCGGAACAACACCCCTCGGCAACCTGAACACTTCGGGGTGCTGGGGGTCATGCTTGAGCAGCTCCTGGAGCATCGCGTTGAGCTCCAGGACAGTGAAGTTGAAGTTGAGGCCCGGCGGCAACCTCATGATATCCGCCGCATTCTGGAACTCCCAGGCGGGTCTCCTCCTCTCCTGCAGGGGGGCAATGCGGCGGCGGAGGAAATCTGGGCCAACCGCTCCTATAGTAAGCCCGGCAAGCCTGAGGCGTAGGATTCGGGCGACGGCAATCTTCAGGCTGTCGTCTTCCGGGGCCAGGCTACTCCAATCACTGCCGCGCACTACTGGGGTTTCGCGCAGAGCAGTAAACGGCTGCGGGTTCTCCTCGATAATCAGGCACCAGCCCTCCACTCCTTCCACCTGCTGCGGAACTCTCCATCCAGATAAGCATCCTTCTTGCCGGCTTTCGAGATCCAGGCGATTCCGCCGGATAAAGGCTCTCCTTTCTCAACCAGAGGCGAAAAGAAATGGCGGAAAAGGGCTACGTTTGGATGGATCCCGACAAAGTTTTCGCAGAGATGTGCGAAAACTGCCATGGTCAGGACAGCATTGGGGGTGAAGTCAAGGAGGTGGAGCCCGTAGGTGTTCATGATATCACAAAAGAATTCAGAAAAGGGCGGGCAGAGCCCGCAGTAGAAGAACAAGGCGAAGAAGGGATACCCAGTGGGATACTTATCCCAAGCAGTGGCTGGGAGTACCTTCGTGCGCGGATGCGCTCGCGTCCCCGTCGACCAGAAGAGGTAGAAGTCCTCCTTCAGCTCTGCCGCCTCGAGCCTCAGAGGGAAGATTGCCCGCTCCTTTCGTAGCGTCGCGAGCCGCTGCGCCTCGGCCGACTTCGCCTTCTCGGCTTTCGGAGCCATGGCGGGAATGGTGAGGGAGGACGACGGCGTTGGTGGTGCTGGTGGCGATGGGGGCGGGGCGCTGCTCTCCTTCGGCTTTGGGAAGAAGGGGAGTGGCGGAGATTCTCGAGGAGGGAATAGCAACGGGCAGATGGGCGAACTGCCCCTGTTCCCCCTGCTTATAAGGAGGGAGGGGGCGGACGGTCCGTCTTTTCGAATAAAAGAACCACTCACGATCTCTCCCACGACACCGCAATCGACGCGTGCCGTTCGGGGAGGGCGCGGTGGGTGCGGAGCAAGATACGACGTGACCCAGGCCGCGCGTGCCCGTGCCCTGTTTTGGGCCTGGCCCAACAGCGCTCGGCACCGTGTATGGCCCAGGCCCGGGGGCTCCTGTCGGTGTACTAGAGTAGGGGTACCCTAGTATCCCGAACTTGTGCACGAGCAGTCGTAGCGTCCTGCGGCAAGGCTTGCCAGGTGACCGCCAAGGTCCTCCATGGTTCCTTTGGAGCCATTCAAGAACAAAGTATTTAAGCCAAAGAGACAAGTCCCCGGCAAGAGGAGCTTGCCGGGAAGGCCCCTCAAGGCACAAGACCCCGGCAAGAGGAGCTTGCCGGGAAGGCCAACCAAGGCATCTCAAGGAACTTGCCGCGACGCGCCACACGTCCCGGCAGGACCCGGCGAGCGACAAGCTCCCGGACGCAGCAAGACAACGGCCGCGGCAAGCCACCACTCTGTACCTGCGCTCCAGCACACCCACCTACGTGTCGCTCTGGGACCCTTCCAGGCGTACGTGGCGGGAGGCTGTGCAGCCAGGGGTACACTGTGGCATGCGGCGCTGACAAGATCGCCATCGTGGCAAGCGGTGGCGCCCCTGACGGTCCCTTTTCTGCAATGTCTGGGCGACGTAGATAGGCATTTAATGCCTTTGTCCCCTGCCGTCAGGGTTAGGTATGATACACTGTGTATGTAGCTGTACCTACTGCAACACCTTTCCATTTTTACCCCTGACTACGTTGCCACCTGTTGGAGACCCCTTGAGCATATAAAAGGAGGCCCATGCACAACGTAGAGGGGGATCGCCCCCAGGAGGACGAACAGTAGAACATTCACGCTCGGTCTCGTTAGCTGCTGGAGTGTACTGTAGCACTTAGCGCTCCCGAGCAAGAACTCAATACAATCCACAAAGCAGCAGTAGGAGTATTATCTCTCCGGAGAGCTCCGAAGCTGGGTAAAACCCCTCGCGTGCTTCGCCTCGATCCGCTCTTTGCGCGACCTCCGCCCCCCCCCCCCCCCGCCGAACCGAGAAAGGGGCTCCGTCCCCATAGGTGCTCGAGGAGCCAGATTTCCCCGGCAGAAACCTTTGGGAGTTACTTCTACATTTGCTTATTATGCCATGTTATGCTAGTAGACGTGGATTGGGTGAGTGATATCCATGACAGATGTGCGTATTGTTAATTAATGGTTTATCTAATGTGGCAACTTAAATACACATCTGGGTGGATTGAGGCACCCGGTTTCTATCAGGACTTGCCTGTTTTCTTTTGGACCGCCACCCAGGCTCAAAGGGATCATAAGATCATTCATGCTAGTAACTTCCGTGTGCAGCCACAAGCCATTATGGGCTCTGGCGTAGTTGACTAAGTCGTGCGAACTCTTACAGGGTAGACTAGCAGATGTAGGGGAAAGTAGGTGTACCGGTCTATCCAAATGTAAGGTGCTAGCCTTCTGAAAGACTATGTCTCGGTCATCCGTTTCTCAAACACCATGCAGTGCGAGAAAAACCAACGGAGGCGATCGAGTCTTGTGGGGAAAAGTGGGCAAACCTCTGCAGAGTGTACAAACTAATCATGATTAGCCGTGTCCCCGGTTATGGACATCTTGAGTATCTAGTACTTGAATATCATGTGAATCTCATCATGTTACTTTAATTAATATTGTTGGGTTTTAATTGTTCACTTAATTGGGATCGGAATGCTGTCAACCATTCTTGATGTTTCAACCACCATGATAGTTAAATAAATTTATTCCTTTGCAGTAGGGAAAAACTGGCTTTACGCAAAACTGTAATCATAGAGCTTTTCCACCAGCCATATATGCATGTAGTATAGGCTTATCATTCATTATTCTCTATGTGTTACATTGCCAGCATATTCCATTTGCTGACCCGTTTTCGGGCTGCAACTTTCATGTTGCACACTTTTCAGACGACGAGTAAGGTGCTTTTAGGTCGTGGTTCTATACTCAGTGATGTCGTTGGAGTTGATGGACCCACTTATCTTCCAAGTCTTCCGTTGTTATCGTTATTAGATGGCCTTAAGCCATATTTATTGTAATAAGTTCTCTTTGAGACATTGATGTAATAAGTGTGTGATTGCTACTCTGTTATAAATCCTTCGAAGTACCGTGTGGTGTCAGCATTACTGATCCAGGGATGACACCGGAGCACAGAGACTTGACCATCTGAGGTCGGGTCGCTATAGAGATGGTATCAGAGCACACGCTGACTGTAGGACACGACCACTAAGTTAAAGCCATAGATCACTATTCTCCTCTCATTTCTAACTCCTCATCTTTTCTACTCTTTTAGGATGACGGGCGCGAAGATCAAGTACGCGCAACCGGATGAAGGCACACCTTTTGGATTTCACTTGAAGGAAGTCACCAAGTACCTGAACATTGGACTACCAAGCTTCACCGGGACATTCAACGCCACTCTGCCTAAAGAGGAGCGCTGGAAGATTCAAGCTCACGTTCCGGGAAGGACATTCGCGCCAATCACGAAGCCCATAGATAGTGTTTTCAGTGCACCAACCTGGAGTCTGGGAAAGAGCATGGCAGCTCATATCACCATGGGACGCATTGGAGAAGTTTATCAAGAAGACCTCAAGGACACTATCTACCAGATTTGCGGACGCCGAGATGAAGACTGGGAGATAGTCAGCACCAAGAAGGATAGATCCATTGCAGCTTTCATCCAGGAGTTAAACCAGCACATTCGACGCCAGGAGAACCAGATGTGCAAAGACATGATAGAATTGAAGAATGCGAAGGCAAGGATCATCGAGCTAGAAGGAGAACTGAAGGGTACACGCAAGGACTACATGGACGAGATCGTAGCTCTAGCAAGACACAATGTTGATCTTAAGCAGGAGATTGAAGAACTCAAGGGGAGATTAGCATTCAAGAATGAAGACAAGTACGTCACATGCCCAAGCAACTACATCATCATCGACGACACCGATTCGGATCCAAGTGAACCCGACTTTGAAGACGAAGCTGGAGCAGACATCATGGAGTCTTCCACCGATTCAAATTTCTAGATGACCACCAAATATTAGTAGTATTTCCTCCATGTAAACATTATAGTCCATGCACTTTTGCGATAGTTCTAGACCGTTTGTAAGCCCTTGTTTGATTGAATGAAGTGATTTTGTGTGAATTTGCCTCATGTGCATTGGGGTAGTGTTTTCTGTTAGACCTCACTCTATTCTTAATTCTCATCTTTTCTAAAACCCCTCAGATACCTCCGAGACGTGACAATGGATTCCCACCGGAGCTCACTCAGTTGATCCAGCAGCAGAACCAATTGATGCAGTTGTTAGTCCAAAATCAGCAGAACAACAACAACAACAACAACAACAACAACAACAACAACAACAACAACAACAACAACAACAACAACAACAACAACAACAACAACAACAACAACAACAACAACAACAACAACAACAACCCTCCACCGCCGCCACCAGTTGATCACCTAGCCCGTTTCCTTAGGCTAAATCCGCCGGTGTTTTCCAGTAGCACCGAGCCGATAGTAGCAGACGACTGGCTCCGCAAGATAGGAAGGGAGTTGACCACTGCAGGATGCACAGATGTTGAGAAAGTGAAGTTTGCTGCACATCAGCTTGACGGACCCGCGGCAGCATGGTGGGAGAATTTCACAGCCACTTACCCAGTTGACACTGTCACATGGGATCAGTTTCAGCAAGCTTTCCGCACTGCCCATGTTTCATCGGGAGCTATGGCCATGAAGAAGCGTGAGTTTCGCAACTTACGCCAAGGAGAAGGACAGTTGGCCAGTACGTTGACGACTTCAGCAAGCTAGCACGTTATGCCCCATATGACGTTGCTACGGATGCAACTACGCAGGAGAAGTTTTTAGAAGGACTAAATGATGAGCTAAGCATGTAGTTGATGGTAGCAAGTTTCAAAAACTACCAGGAGTTGGTAGACCGTGCCATCATGATTGAAGGGAAGCAACAACAGATTGAGAACCGCAAGAGGAAGTATGGACAGGGGAAGTATAACTCTGGAGCCCAGCAGAAGCCCCATTTTACCCCTAAACCGGGAGTTCAGTTTCAGCATACCCATGGAGGAAGTGGTTCGCACAACCATAATGGCCACAAGAATGGTAATGGGAATGGAGGAAGCAACGGCCAGAACCGTACCACCCCATCAACCCCAGCCAAGAGAGATCTGAGTCAAGTCACCTGTTTGAAGTGTTCCAAGACCGGACATTACGCCAATGAATGTCCCGAAGGCCAGAATGGCAATGGAAGCTCTGGAAAGAAGCCAAACCCTTTCAACAGAGGACAGGTGAACCACGTTAGCGTGGAGGAGGTTGAAGCTCAGCCTGATGCAGTAATCGGTAAGTTTTTGATTAAGTCATTTACTGCACTTGTTCTTTTCGATACTGGTGCATCGCATTCATACATATCAAGGGGATTTGTGGAAAAGTATAACCTACCCACTAAGATTCTTAAGACACCTATGCTAGTAAGCTCGCCAGGAGCAGAATACATGGCCAGACAAGGATGTTTTCAAGTGCCATTAAGTATAGGAAGGCATGTTTTCCCAACGGATTTAATCATTCTGGAATCCCAAGGTCTGGATGCAATTCTCGGTATGGATTGGCTGTCGATGTATGGAGGAAACATCGATTGCGCCAGTAAGACAATTTTGCTCACAACGCCAGAAGGAAGAAGGATCAAGTATGTATCTCGACATGCGCCCAACAGGACACAATTAAATTCCTTATCAGGAGTTGTACAGGAGGAAGTACCAGTGGTGAAGGATTACCCTGATGTATTCCCTAAGGAATTGCCAGGAATGCCACCTGATAGAGATATCGAGTTTTTGATTGAGCTTATGCCAGGCACTGGGCCAATATCAAAGAGACCATACAAGATGCCAGCACAAGATTTGGTGGAAATTAAGAAGCAGATTAAGGAGTTATTGGATAAAGGTTACATTCGCCCAAGTTCTTCGCCTTGGGGATCACCCGTACTTCTAGTGGAGAAGAAGGATGGATCATTAAGGATGGTTGTTGATTACCGTGGATTGAATGCAGTAACCATCAAGAACAAGTACCCACTGCCAATGATTAATGATTTGTTTGACCGTTTGCAAGGAGCTAAAGTGTTTTCCAAGATCGATTTGCGATCAGGGTACCATCAGTTGAAGATTCGAGAGCAGGACATACCCAAGACAGCTTTTACCACGAGATACGGATTGTATGAGTATACCGTTATGTCATTTGGACTGACTAACGCACCTGCCTATTTTATGAACCTGATGAACAAAGTGTTTATGGAGTTCTTGGATAAGTTCGTCGTAGTGTTCATTGATGACATTCTGATTTTCTCAAAGAATGAAGAAGAGCATAAGGAACATTTGCGTTTGGTTTTGGAGAAACTAAGGGAACATCAGTTGTATGCCAAATTCAGCAAATGTGAGTTTTGGTTGAAGGAAGTTGGATTTCTTGGACATGTTATATTCGGAGAAGGTATAGCAGTTGACCCCACCAAGGTTGAGACCGTAACCGAATGGGAAGCACCCACGACAGTTGGAGAGATCCGGAGTTTTCTTGGACTCGCAGGATACTACCGAAGATTCATTGAGAATTTCTCAAAGATTGCAAAGCCTATGACTGAATTGTTGAAGAAGGATACTAAGCTCAATTGGACTGAGGAATGTGAGGCCAGTTTTCAGGAGTTGAAGAAACGATTGGTTTCCTCACCAGTGTTGATTTTGCCAGATCAGACCAAGGATTATGAGGTGTATTGCGACGCTTCACGTCGAGGACTTGGAGCAGTGCTTATGCAGGAATGAAGAGTTGTTCCGTATGCCTCACGACAACTAAAACCTCATGAATTAAATTATGTTACGCATGATTTGGAGTTAGCAGCCGTAGTGCATGCATTGAATACATGGAGACATTTCCTCATTGGAAATCATTGTGAAGTGTACACGGATCACAAGAGTCTGAAGTATATTTTCACGCAGAAGGAGTTGAACCTCAGGCAAAGGAGATGGTTGGAGCTCATCAAGGATTATGATATGAGATTGCATTACCATCCAGGTAAGGCTAATGTAGTAGCTGACGCATTGAGCCGTAAGAGCCATGTCAATACATTGATGACGGGAGAAATACCAAATGAGTTAGCCGAGGATCTTCGTGAGCTATGTTTGGAAATAGTTCCGAGAGGCTATGTAGCAGCATTGGAGATTCAATCAACATTGATGGATAAAATCAGAGAAGCTCAGAAATCTGATAAGGAGATTGCAGACATAAAGAAGAGAATGAGCGAAGGAAAAGCAAAGGGATTTCATGAGGATGAGCACGATACCCTATGGTTTGAGGACCGTGTTTATGTGCCCAATAACCCGGAGATCAGGAAGTTGATTCTGCAAGAGGCACATGATTCACCCTATTCGATTCACCCAGGAAATACCAAGATGTATTTGGATTTGAAGGAAACATTCTGGTGGACCGGAATGAAGAAGGATATTGCAGCATATGTAGCAGTTTGTGATGTGTGTCATAGAGTGAAGGCCGAACATCAGAAGCCAGCCGGATTGTTACAACCATTGCCGATACCCGAATGGAAGTGGAATAAGATAGGCATGGATTTTATCACATGACTACCCCGGACAAAAGCAGGCTATGACTCGATATGGGTAGTAGTTGATCGTTTGACGAAGGTAGCACATTTCATCCCAGTTAAGACCACTTACACCAGTGCTAAGTTGGCAAAAATATACATGACCAGGATCATTTGTTTGCATGGAGTTCCGAGGAGTATCGTATCAGATAGAGGAACCCAATTTACTTCAAAGTTTTGGAATCAGTTGCATGAAACTTTGGGAACCAGACTAGAGTTTAGTACAACTTTTCACCCACAGACGGATGGACAGACTGAGAGAGTCAATCAGATTTTAGAAGATATGCTGAGAGCTTGTGCACTAGATTATGGATATAGTTGGGATGATAACTTGCCGTATGCGGAGTTTTCTTATAATAACAGTTACCAAACCAGTTTGAAGATGGCACCTTTCGAAGCTTTATACGGAAGGAGGTGCAGGACACCGTTGTCATGGGACGAAGTTGGAGACCGTCAGTTCTTTGGACCCGATCTGATCAAGGAGTCTGAACGGAAAGTTAAGTTGATTTGCGATAGGATCAAGGTAGCCCAATCCAGGCAGAAGAGCTACGCGGATTCTAAGCGCAAGGAGACAGTTTACGAAACTAGAGACATAGTTTATCTTCGAGTATCCCCACTTCGAGGAGTAAAGCGCTTTGGAGTTAAGGGAAAGTTAGCACCGCGTTTCGTTGGACCGTACAAGATTTTGCAACGCATGGGAGAAGTCGCTTATAAATTGGAATTACCAGAAGGACTGTCAGGAGTTCATGATGTATTCCATGTTTCTCAGCTGAAGAAATGTCACGCCGAAATGGCGAAGGTACCACTAAGAGATACAGTGCCGCTTGAAGCGATTCAGTTAAAGGATGACTTAACGTATGAAGAGAAGCCAGTCAAGATTCTCGAGTATGCCAGCAGAGTTACCCGCAGCAAGGTTATCAAGTTTTGCAAAGTTCAGTGGAACCACCACTCAGAAGATGAAGCCAGCTGGGAGAGAGAAGAAGATTTGCTCAAGGACCACCCTCACCTATTTTCTAGCCAACCCGAATCTCGAGGACGAGATTCATCTTAAGGGGGTAGGTTTGTAACATCCCAAATTTTCAATTTGAAATGTTATACATTAGATCATCATGCATATCATATTTTCTTGCATTTTGGTCGATCCTAGAAATTTCACGCAACTCAAGGACCCTCGCAGAGAGTTGGAGATTTCGTTATTTTCATATTTGAGTTTTCTCAAATTTTGAAAGAAAGGGATCATTGGTTTTGTCGGAGTTATTTGCATTTTATTTGGATAGGGAAAAATGCGCGTTTTCAAAATTGCATTTTTGGCCCGGAGAAAAGTTCATTCTGTTCGACTCATTTTTAGGAGTCGGGGAAAATTTATTTTATTAATTTTGGAGTCCGGTAGATTTATTTTTCTTTGTTTTTCCGCGCGCGAAACCGATTTGAAAAAAAAATTGCAGCGCCTTGGGCCAAAGGCCCAAGCCAGCCGGCCGGCCAGGAGGCCACCGCGCGCGCGCGCCCAGGCGCCAGGAGTCGCCGCCGCCGTTGCTTTTAGGAAAGTCCTAGTAGGACTTTTATCACACTTTCGTTATTCCGTTTTTGTTTCTAGATCTTTCCTTCCCTTTTCTTTCCTATTCCTAGTCTAATTCTTGATCCCTCCTCCAAGTAAACTCCTCCCCTCCCCAATATAAATACCCCCACACCCCCCCTCTAAACCATCAAACCCAAGCCCCAAGCCTCACCCGCGCATCACACCCGCGCCCCTCACCCGCCGCCGTCACCCGCGCCGCCGCCTCCAGCATCGCCGCCGCCCCCTCACCCGCCGCCGCCGCCGTTCGCCGCCGCCGCCGCCACCGTTCGCCGCCGCCCAATGCCGCACTTCGCCGGAGGTAGCCGCGCCGCGTATCTTTCTCTTTCATCGGATCGTTTTCTTCTAATCGTTCCGATTCTTTTCTTCTCTTCCGATTCGTTTTTCTTTCCGGTTCTTTTCTAAACCGTTCCGGATTTGTAGATCGGTTTTTCGTTCGGTTTTCTTTTCCAAAACCCTAGATCGGATTAGTTTTTCTTCTCCGATTTAGTTGCCTCGAGACCGTTCGCCGGACCGTTCGTTCTAACGAACGAGATCACCGGATTCTTCTAGGTTAACGAACGTCCGTTCGTTCAACCATTTTTCTTTTTCTTCTCGTCGGATTTATTCCGCGATCGCGATCTCCGATCCGATCTTCGTTCTAGTTTATCTTCTCACTCGTTTATCGGAATCAGGTGATTCAAGCGCCTGGAGTTTCGTTTCGAAACCGCCGTTCCGAATAATCAACTTAAATAAGTTTTTGCCATGGTAAAATTTGGCCTAGATTCAAATTGCTAGAACCGAGTTGTTTTCTTTCGCCGTTTGTTTTCCGTTGCTTTGTTCGATTCGATTCTTTTTGCAACCGGAGTTCTTAAGTTGAACTTTCTGGTTAGATCTTTTATTCGAGTTTTACCTGTGCATTAGATGAGTACTTATTGTATGCTTGTTGTTTGTCTGCGATAGATCACCCGGAGTGCGCAGCTTGTTATATTGATGCTCTAGGTTTCGCGGATCCTCAGCAAGGCAAGTAACACTTTGATCATACCTTTCTATTACCCAGTTTTATTGCATTAGATCAATCCTCAAGCACTGCATGATTAGGATCTAATTAAATTGTGGGATGGTAAGTAGATGAGGTAGTACCTATCACCTGTTTTACTTATGAAACCTTTGGGAGTTACTTCTACGTTTGCTTATTATGCCATGCTATGCTAGTAGACGTGGATTGGGTGAGTGATATCCATGACAGATGTGAGTATTGTTAATTAATGGTTTATCTAAGGTGGCAACTTAAATACACATCTGGGTGGATTGAGGCACCTGGTTTCTATCAGGACTTGCCTGTTTTCTTTTGGACCGCCACCCAGGCTCAAAGGGATCATAAGATCATTCATGCTGGTAACTTCCGTGTGCAGCCACAAGCCATTATGGGCTCTGGCGTAGTTGACTAAGTCGTGCAAAGAACCATGTGGTGCCAGCATTACTGATCCAGGGATGACACCGGAGCACAGAGACTTGACCATCCGAGGTCGGGTCGCTACAATAAGTGTTTTGAGATATAAAGGTGGTAATATTAGAGTGTGCTAGTTGAGTAATTATGAAATTGAGAAATACTTGTGTTAAAGTTGGCAAGTTCCGTAGCATGCACGTATGGTAAAAGTTGTGTAACAATTTTGACACATAGGTGTTCTTTATTGTTTTCCTTATGAGTGGCGGTCGGGGACGAGCGATGGTCTTTTCCTACCAATCTATCCCTCTAGGGGCATGTGTAGTAGTACTTTGCTTCGAGGGCTAATAAACTTTTGCAATAAGTATATGATTTCTTTATGACTAATGTGAGTCCATGGATTATACGCACTCTCAACCTTCCACAATTTTCTAGCCTCTACGGTACCGCGCATTGCCCTTTCTCACATTAAGAGTTGGTGCAAACTTCGCCGGTGCATCCAAACCCCGTGATATGGTACGCTCTATCACACATAAGCCTCCTTATATCTTCCTCAAAACAGACACCATACCTACCTATTATAGCATTTCCATAGCCATTTCAAGATATATTGCCATGCAACTTTCCACCGTTCACTACTAGGAAAAGGCCTACTAGTGGCGCACTAGTTTTGCCTACTAATGGCGCACTACTGGTGCGCCACTAGTACCACGCCACTAGTATTATATACTAATGGCGCACCACTGGTGTCGTGGAATTGTACGGCAGATGTCCTTAGCGTCAGGACTTAGTCGCGAGGCCAAGGCATCTATGCGGTAGCTAGAAGGGGTTGGTCGGAATCAAGAGACGCAAGGCGGATCATCACACAAGACGAAGATTTAGACAACTTCGGGCCCCGGGAAACATCATCCGGAATAGCCCTACATGCTGTTTGTGGCTAGGTCTCATTATGCTTATGAGGGAGTCGCCGCATAAGCCGGCTCCTCCTTTGTGTCTAGCCCTAGATATTGTTTCTTGTTGCCTGTGTCCCTTTGGGGAGCCCTGCCCCTCCTTATATATGTTAGAGGGGCGGGTTACATGTGGAGTTCAAATTGGATTAGGACTAGCCTATCTTCTACTACAAGCCGGATACAAGTCCGGGTCTTGATTCCTTGTAAGGGAGATATTCATCACGCCTTTCCTCTTAAGCCGGCCTACCATAACGTAAACCGGCCCTCTGGGCCTTGAGCCTCCTGGCCCCCCGGGTCTTGTCGCTCCTCTGATCCGCTTGCCAGGTCACCCATAAGTCGCCAGAATCGGGCGGGTCACTTAGTGTGTCGTCCAGTCAGGGCGGGTCATTAGTGAGTCACCAAGTCCGACCGGGCTATACTTCCGGCCGGGTTACACCGCGGGGTATATCCCCGACATTAGCCCCCAAGTTTAATTTGGATTTATCCATGTTGAACTGATCTGCAACATAAACACAAGAACAAATTGACAGGTTGTACTCCGGGTTAAATATTCCTGTAAGCCGGCACTTGATCATCCTTAAGTCCTTGTCATCTCCTTCTTGATATGTTCAAATTTTGCCAATGCAAAAAATCCAGATACTTCCTTTGAAAAATCCGGGTCAACAGGCCAGCTTCAGAGTCAATTTGCTGACATTGGTCTCTTGTTGAGAAATATTGTAAGAGATAATCCACTTGAGTCGGCTCTCAGTGCTCTGACTTGACAAAAATATTTGTCTTCAAATATTCAACTTATATTCAGCCGGCTTGAAGATATAAAACTTGCCGGTTTATCATTACCAAAAACTGCCGAATTATAAAACAGACGATGCCGGGTCATAATTGTTGTTGACACCGGTTTATGTAATTGATCCTCCTTATTTGCTAGAAAATAATAATTTGAAGATTTTCCTCCCTTATATCCATATTACCTGTAGCCCCCAAGTCTTGAGCAGAACAAAGTGATGGTTTAAGACTTGCTCCAATAAATGTTGCAACCTTGAAGAAATCCGGTTTATTCATCTCAATCATATAAACTGAATATTCCACACATGTATCCCCCAAGTGCCGGGTTGTCATGCTTGCAGCAACCTGGGACTTGTAATTGCTTTATGCTCATGAAAACTTCAACCAGTGTAGCCCCCAAGGGCTGGGCCATTATGCAATGATGAGCAGGGACTTTCTAGATATAACCATGTAAATTTGAACAACAATGTGTAGCCCCCAAGGGCCGGCTTAGTAAGATAATACTGAGATGGGACTTCGTATATAATTGATAATAACATTATATAATATAGTCTCCACCATGGGGCTTGAACCCACGTCCACAAGGTTAAGAGCTTTGTACTCCACCAACTGAATAGTGGACCGTTCAATATCATGGATTAATGCTTGTGTACCTTGAATTTTTTACAGGAGCAATTGGTAGCCCCCAAGGGCCAACTCATTTAGAATGTGATGAGCCGGGTCTTCAATAAGTTGAGAAAAAATTGACTTTGCATTAGCCCCCAAGTGCCATGGTGCATGCTGGCAGTGACATGGGACTTGCATATTCGATGTAATCTCAATTTGAATAATGTAGCCCCCAAGTGCCGGGTCGTAAGCCTGCAGCGACTATGGGCTATTCCTTCCATTGTAGAATAAATCATATCCATTGATAAAAATAATAGCCGTTGCGCTAAAGCGACTTTGAGAACCTCAATCATAACACTGGTTATTGATAATCACAATAGAAATCCAGCCATGTTGGCTATTCAAGATTTGAATAATATAATCCGGTATGAAAACCTCAATCATTCAATATCATCATGAAAATCCAGCCAGTTTTGACTATTAAAGATTTGAATACCTCATCGGTTGACAAGTAAATCCGGAGTTTAAATACCTGGCGGCTCTTGGCCGATGATGACTTAATGTGCATTCATTGTAAGCCGGAATTTTTGTAACCCGGCAGCTTATAGCCTTTGAGAAAATCCAGAACGGATAATCATTTTGAAGCATCAATTTTAATGATGAGCTTGGACTTAGACATTTATATAAGTCATAGTTCTGCAAATCTTGCACAGAGTTTAAACAACATATACCCTGGCGACTTAACGTCAAAAGCCAGGGCGGGTAACCACCCAAATATAGTCTTACCCTGCACACAAGTAGATCACAAGATCCCTATGATCCTTTGAATGATACCGCCGGTTTATGTGACCCGGAAAGTGAGGGTGGGAACCCAATTATTTTAAAGCCGGCACATATGATATTTGTGACAACTCAAATACTTATGATTACAAAAACTGTATAGGAAACAGATAAATTTTTTGAGGCTTCTGATTCGAATACGATTAGTAAACCGTTCCAAAGGGGTTAAGCTAAGATTCGAATACGATCATATAGCCCCCAGTGGCATTGCCGATCAAGTGGGTATCGACAACTATGCTCTCTTTGGTACGAATACGACCTATGTTTGAACAGGAAGCCCCCAAATGACCTTAAGAGTTGTTTAGCGACGCTGATTCGAATACGATCCACGTCGATTCCCAAAGGGGTTGAGCTATGATTCGGATACGATCAAGAAGCCCCCAAGTAGGTTCAGCAGTTTGCCAATCAAAAGGGTATCGACAGCTATGTTCTCTTTGGTTCGAATATGACCTATGTTTGAACAGAAAGCCCCCAAGTGACCATATAAGTTTTGGCATTGCGCCGATCAAGAGGGTACTGATAGCTATGCCCGATGAGCAGGAAGCCCCCAAGTGATCATAATAAGATAAGCCGTAAGGTAGGATACCCATGTTTTGAACCGTGCATCATGGCAGCAAGTTCTCTTTGGCAACCTTTAATTTTTCTTAGAACTCAAACTTGCGAGAGATTAATTCTTTTTGAACCGGAACTTTAAACCGGATTTGAAAGCTTGAAAAATTTGTGAGGAACAAATTTACCTCGAACCGGATTTGAGAGCTTCAGTGCTTTGTGGGAGAAAGATGTCTCTTGAACCGGATTTTAAACCATAGTCCTTATTTTGAGTCGGAAATCTTCTGACGGCTTTTAAATTTTCATCGATCTAGCAGTAATCTCCGGGGCCCGGGTTATTTTTCCCTTCAATGACCCGGAGTTCTTGAATTCATGAAAACCGGCTAATTTTGCCGAGTCATACCATTGTAGCCCCCGAGTCTCGAGATGACTCGAGGAGTTGGCTTGAGATTCTCCATATTTGACCATAGCAGAAGGTACACATCATTGGCGTTGATAGCGCGATGTGAATCCACAGAAGGTTGAGGTGACTGTGGCGGGTTATAGATGATCCCGTATGAGCCGTGTCAGCAACTCGGCCAATGGTTCCTTCCAACTGGCTGTTTAAAGTTAACCAAACTGTAGTGGCGGTGACTTGTGCACCTGCCCATTGAACCATCCAGTGCAGACGGCGGCTGATAATATATGATAAATCGCCTCTAATTTGTTGGAAGAAAACCGGGCTTCCCAAGTAGTGACTTGCTCATACTCAATAAACAGCTCATCCAGTCAAGTGCGGCCCGGTGTGTCGATGTAGACCAGGCCGTGAGAGACGGACGGTAAAGACGACCGTAACATCAGAGGTGGCATAGACAGATGAACCGGCCGTGGCGTTGTAAGCCGGTGCGGATGGGCAAGTTTTCCTCCTTGTTGTAAGCCGGCGTGGTCGCGAGAGACGACCACGGCGTTGTAAACCGGTGCGAGAGTCCGTTCAGTAACGACGACCACCTGTGCCAAAAGATGATGGCGTGCCTCCATCTCCACGGTATAATATCACTTTTTGTCATAAATAATTGACCTGCGTACAAAAATGCCATATGGCAGAGTAGTGGTGCCAGGAGGAATTAAAACGTATTGATAAAATATATAAGAGGAATACCACCTTTCTTTTATCGTAGACGCTGGTGTCGAATAATGTTGAATAACATATGCACGTTGAGCTCCGCTGATATGATCCCACGTGACCTTCCTTTGTCTTTCTCCCCTCTTTTTTTTAAACCATGCAAATGGTAGCAGCAGTACTTTCAACTAGCACCTGACCATGACTTACTTCACATGAAATGTAGTAGTGTTGTAGTACTGATTGCTTAGTCATCTTGCGAGGAAAGAAATATCTGCTTCCAGTAGTATTCATGGTACATGATCCTTGCGTGGACCAAAGTTTAACTCTTGGCAGACGGGCGCCGACAAGTCAACAGCTTGACGAGGGCCCCCAGCAGTAGATTCGGGTGACTCAGTTTTTGTCTTCTCCTCACGTGCAGACAAGTACCATCCATTGTATTCAATGTTCTAATCAAAAGTACCTCTGAACAATTCCTTGGTGCGTCCCCGGGTAAACCATTACTGAATTGCTCGAGACAACCACAAAATAGTGCTTGGACAATTTTACAAACTGGAAACGGTGACCTGACGGAGACCAGCGACTTGAGGCTGTTTTGGCGATTCGGTGGCTGAAGCGAGCTCGGAGGTGACCCGATGGAGGCGCACTGAGCGACGACGGCGACTTGACACGTCCGTAGCCATGAAGGTAACTCAGAGAGGCCACAAAGGCAGAGGCCACTTGAGGCCGTGAAACAGGGCGACTTGGTGCGGGCAGTTCAAAGGGTAGTAGAGCGGCTCAGGGCCGGTCGAACGGGTCGCTCGGCGGTATCTTGAGGCCGTGGTAGTGGGTCGTACGGCGGCAGATCGGCAGCTCTCATCTTGACGGCAGGTCGGAGCAGCGGAGGCCAGAGCGAGTGACGACGGCGGCTCTGAGGAAGCGAGCTTTGGAAGGCAGTGGCGGCTCACAGTCCACAGCACGGTCACAGCAAACAGACGGCGCGAGGCAGCATAGGCGCATAAAAAGGATGGGTCCGGCGCGCAGGTAGAGTTTGGAGCGGGAGAGCCGACACGGCTCATATTGGAGGTGGCGCGAGGAGAGCCTGCGCGGCCACTCACCGGAGACGAGTGCACCTGATTACGCAGAGCAATCAATGGGTATGAGTGCACTTGATTACGTCCGCAAGCAACGATTTTGGATATTCTGATTGCTTCTTCACGGCTGTCCCTTTTCTGGGTCCATCTTCCAATCAACTCCCAATTCCTCTTTCACGAGTCAGCCAACAAGAAAGTACGCAAGAGCACAACAACAGGAAAGTAAGCAAAATCGAGCGGGGGCGGCCTGAAGACTCATCGGCGGCAGCGGCTCGTAGGCCGCAGAGATGCAGTGAAGGCAGTTTTGGCCGCATGGGCGGCTTAGCGCGGCGGCCGCAGACGGGGCGAGGCGTCCTCAGCAAGGCGGCTCAGCATGGAGCGTGAGCCGGCGGGTGGATTGCGGCAGCTTCCGCGGGCCACAGCAACGGAGGCGGAGGCTCAAGGCGCAGTGGAAGAGACGGCTGACCGTTCGTCGTGGGTGGCTCGATGACTTAAAGCAGAGGCGGGGACGGCTCTGCTTTGAAGGCGGCGAGGTGAGTCGAGGCCGGTGGTATGGCGGGTCACTGCTGCAGTGGACGTAGAGCGCAGAGGTGGAGGCGGGCGGGTCAACGACCGGCTCGGAGGAGGGAGTCCGGATCGTGGTTTTCTCCTCTTTCAACCGCTGAAGGCTGGCGACTCTGTCGAAGCCATTCGGCGTATCGTGAATCGGAGGCGGCCTGCGGCTGAAACCGGTCGGGGCCCTATCCGTTTTCCGGTCGCGGATCTCTCTTTTTTATCCATCTGATGTACTCCGGTATCCGATCCATATCCTAACCCGATAGCTGTGGTTGCCGCTGTATGACCCGGGTTGGGGTTGGTCCGACTCATAATCTGAAATGACAGCATGATTGGAACTTGGCCTTGTGCGTTTTTTGGGTAATCTGCATCCATCAGACCCGACGAATCCGACGCTGAACAGCACTGATCTCATCTTCTGATTTTGATTAGCGAACTTGACGTTGTTGCAGACTCTTCCACAACCGGCTTTTCTTCACCTGAAAATTTCACGACTTTCTTGAAACCCTAGTAAGATCCCTCCAAGAACTCAACACCACCGTGCGCAGGCCCCACGGTGGGCGCCAACTGTCGTGGAATCGTCACGGCAGATGTCCTTAGCGTCAGGACTTAGTCGCGAGGCCAACGCATCTATGCGGTAGCTAGAAGGGGTTGATCGGAATCAAGAGACGCAAGGCGGATCATCACACAAGACGAAGATTTAGACAGCTTCGGGCCCCGGGAAACATCATCCGGAATAGCCCTACATGTTGTTTGTGGCTAGGTCTCATTATGCTCATGAAGGAGTCGCCGCATAAGGCGGCTCCTCCTTTGTGTCTAGCCCTAGATATTGTTTCTTGTTGCCTATGTCCCTTTGGGGAGCCCTGCCCCTCCTTATATATGTTAGAGGGGCGGGTTACATGTGGACTCCAAATTGGATTAGGACTAGTCTATCTTCTACTACAAGCCGGATACAAGTCCGGGTCTTGATTCCTTGTAAGGGAGATATTCCTCACGACTTTCCTCTTAAACCGTCCTACCATAACGTAAACCGACCTTCTGGGCCTTGAGCCTCCTGGGCCCCCGGGTCTTGTCGCTCCTCTGATCCGCTTGTCAGGTCACCCATAAGTCGCCAGAATCTGGCGGGTCACTTAGTGTGTCGTCCAGTCAGGGCAGGTCATTAGTGAGTCGCCAAGTCCGACCGGGCTATACTTCTGGCCGGGTTACACCGCGGGGTATATCCCCGACAACTGGTGCACCATTAGTATCTGGTATACTAATGACGCACCACGCCGTGCGCCATTAATATAGACCAACATGGGCCATTAGTATGCCTCCCAGGGGGCCATATTTACCGATGTGTTTTGGCATACTAATGGCGCACTGTGGGGTGATGCGCCATTAGTATTCTTTGGCATACTAATGGCGCACTGTGTAGTGAGACGCCATTAGTATCCTTTGGCATACTAATGGCGCACTTTGAGGTGATGCGCCATTAGTATGAATATTAGGTTTTTTTTTACTTTTCTGATTTTTGCACAGGTTACAAAATGTATTATTGGACAGAATATAGACAGCACCACACATCAACAACAGATTCATCGAATACAATAGAAGATTAGCCTCCGAATATAATTCATCATATTAGTCTCCGAATTCAAAAGACCGAACAAAGATTGAACATTACAAGTCTCGAGACCACGAGTAGCGAGTTTGTCTTCACATTACAAGTCGATATCGATCATCTAAACTACCATCACATAGAAGAGAGCTGCGGTCATCACGATGAGCATCATCGCGATGAAACTGGTCTTCATCCGGTTCCTCCAACGCTCCCTCCTCTCTCCCTCTAGATAGCGGGCGTATCTAGATTCCGCCTCCGCCCTAGTGGTGTACCCTTTGTAACTGTTACCGCTGAAACGGTGAACCTGTCTCCGACACTCCTCCCAGTCGTCGTATACTCCGAGAACCTTACCCTTGTACACGACATACGACGGCATCTCTATGCACAAGCCAAACAACAGACAATACATAAGCAATATATAAGTATGCAAGAAAAGGATCGGAAGAGAAAAGCAAGACATTAGTAGCACGATTCATGGTCCTACTAATAAATAGCATCGATTACATCTAAGTTGAACGACTGTCCAAACCAAAGAGACATACATTTCATTGAAGTTTAATTACAACATGAGCCAATCAATGTTTCAGAACTACACATAGCCTCACTACTTTCGACTCGACTCATGGGACCGGAGCATGGATGAAACCGCCGTGTGTCATGATGGTCATGAAATCGCGGGCGTTGTCAACCTGCATTTGTAGCGTTGTGTCTATCTCACTATTGGACGGTTGATATATGAGGTAGAACTGCCCCGAGGTATGAAGGACATCTTGATGGTTGATGTCCGCAAACTCTGACTGGATGCAAAAGAATTCTTATCTGATGTCCGTGTCCTGGATTGCCGACAAGCTCGCGGCCCAACCTTTGAGATTATCTGGTAGCAGAAGGTGATGATGGTCCCGTACAATCGCCCGCATGTGATGGAGGGCGTAGTAGGCATCCTTCTGACCGCCAGGCGGCTGCTTGACATAGGAGAACGTTGTATTGTGGGCGAACACATGCCTGCCGTACCTACGAACTGGCCTGATGAAGGTGCCTCCAGATTTGGCGTAGCCGGGGAGAACATCATCAAGAACTTTCTTGATATCTGTGTAGTCTATCTTGGAGTCACGGTTCGGGTTCAAATACGTGACCATGGAATATTTCGGGCTTAAGAGAATGAGTGTGCAATGTGTGTCACTGCACAGAACACGGAATGTTAGAAAAAAAAGAACGATCAAAATCTAAGAAATCATATGTTACGGGGCGGTTAGGGGATGACTTACTCGGCAAAGTAAGGCACGAGGAAGTTATCCTTATTAGGGTTTGCCAGAATGACGCCTTCGAGGTATGAACTCGCGACTTGGCGGTCCCCAGCGCTGCCCAAGAGCTTGGCACGCATGTAGAAGGGATCGACTATCACGATATTCTGGGTCTTGTCTCTAATGATCTGCATCTCCATACTCAGCGAAAACAGCCGAACGAAGGTGTAGTGCAGCGGATGGAGGTTAAACATAGCAAAGATGTCATCAAACCGCAGGACGATCGTACCCCCGATGGCGCCATCCACAAAGCCCTTGCCCTATGGCACCTTGGCCACGAAAACCGGGTATGCCACATCATTCTCTCTGAGACGCCGCTTCTCCAAAGAAAGAACACTGTCATGCAGACTCCGCATAGCACCGGTTGCAGCATTGAGCATATTTGTCGGTAGCATCACCCTCCCCGCCACATGCACCCTACTCGAGATATCCTTAGGTGAAGGTGGCCCGTCCTGAGCACGGATCATACTCGGTGTCGGCTGGCTTGCACCGGCGCCCTTTTTAGTCTTTCGTTTCCGTCCCTTCTTCTTGATCTGTTGTAATGGGACCGAGTTCTGCTCACAGACCGCCTTCTTGAGCGTGTTGGGGCTGATAATATTTCGCACCTCAGCTATCTGAGGCTCGGTGAAGGCGGCAGCTAGAGGCGTCTCTTGAGAACTGAACGCCAGACGACGCCTGTTGCAATTGGGTTTCTCTGCCGTACCAGCTAGATCGCGGTCGTCTTGGTTGGGTTCTTGAGAAGGAGGCCCGCAGAACTCGTCACCGTACCCATGTTCGGCAAAGTACTTATCGACGTTGGTAAATGTACCGTCGTCGTTTCCGTCATCGTCCTGATCCTGTGCCATATGCATGTCCGGATCATGTGCCATAGGGATGTCGGGCATGTCCGGTAGCGTTGCGGCGTTCTTGCCATGGCTTGGCGCCGGCACGACTGGCGGTCTTGACTGTGGGGTGGTGTCCCCCACCCCCAAATGAATCTGGCTCTTCGGCCAAAGCAGGGGCCAGCTTACGCAGGCGATGAGGGTCATCTCATCTTCTTCGTCGGCCCTAGCGGGTCGAATCGGAGGTAATAGCTCGTCGCAGCCTGGCAGCACCCGAACCACTTCAACCCTATACACTGTGGGTGGCATCGGATTACCGTGGAACATGGGGTTGCCCGGTTGAACGATTCTTCCCTTGGCGACATCGACCAACTCGCCGCCCACGAAGTGCAGGAGAATGCAAGGAACGTCGGCGGCGCCCTGCGAAAACATGTAGGGCGTCAAGGATGCCCAGTCAAAGGCAAGGAGATGAAGTCATCGACCGAGAGTCTTAGTTACCGTGATGCCGTCGAGCTCGGCTAATGTCGAGGCACCGCCAACGGCGGGCGTGCAACTGAGAAGGGGTCTCTTGTTGGCGAGGGGCTGGCCGGCGTACACCCGGGTGCATTAAGCTCCAATGCCCGTGCCGGCGCCGGAGACACGAATACCGGCGCCGCCTGAGACACCAATGGCGCCGCCTGCGCGTTGTGTGAGTTGCTGGCCATGAAGCTGGGAACCGGGGGAGGCCCCTGTTGGCCGCCCGCAATCCACGTCGTCAGCCCATGAATCAACATAGGCACCATGGCGTTGAGCATCGTTCCGAGTTGTTGTTGCACTTGCTCTTGGACAATCTCTGGAATCCGCACCACTTGTGCCTTGAGTGCTTCAACCTCGCGCAACTGGCTTTCCGAGCTGGTCTTTTTCTCCTTTCACCCACCAGTGGTATAGTATGACGACCATTTTGTGGACAAGCCTTTGCCGGCCACACGACCAGCGGACGTCGGCTTACTGATCTTATCCTTATTTTTCATTAAGTTCAACGCCCTATTTAAAGGGGTGTCGAAAGGGGAGCTCTGAGACGACCCCGCGCTACTGCTTTCTTTGTCCTGCGGAAGGAAGGTGAACCATTTAGAAATATTGGGGATTAATTAGAATGCAACCATACGGAGCTAATTACGCGGGGGTGTATTCCTTACCAGAACAAGCTCAAGCGCCCTGGTCTTCGGATCCGTGGTAAGCTCCTTTGTTACTGGGTCCTCCTTGTACCGGGCCCTGAGAAAGTTCCTGGTCTGCTTGTCACGGTATTTCTCGAAGCGGGGCGGTAGGCCTTGGTTGGCACACTCCGCGTCCTCCTTGTCCCATATAGGCTCCGCCACTCTGTAACCGCCAGGACCGAGTTGGTGGACCCCTAAGTTCAACTGCCGCATTTCTTTCCCCCACTGACTTGATTCGGAGGTTGCGCTGCTCTCGCACTTGATCTTGAACTCCTTGTAGTCATCTTCGCTCATCAAAGGATATTTCGCCTTGATCTTCTCATAACTATCACATTTTTCAATCATTGCCTTCACCGTGCTTCTCCAAGTAGACAGGGTCGTGCTCATCCTCATGAGGGCGGCATTGTTCACTTTATTCCCTGAGAGGCGTGTGTTTGCAAACTCAGCGGGGAACTTGTATCGTTCGTGCAGCTTCGTGAAGAGGAGGCTGCGCAAATTCCCTCGGTCCTTATGCCTTAGGTTCTCGGTGTTGATCGAGACGGTGCTCCACAGAATGCACCCGAGCTGAACCGACTACCCCTTGACTACTTGTTTGGGCGCCGTCGGATGCCCGTCGGAATTCACTTCAGTAAATTCCTCTTTGACGGTGCCGAGCACGCTCGGGCGCCGGTCCTTTCGTTGCCTCCTCGGTTGGCTGCCATCTGTGCGTGCGCCGCCATCATTAGTGGTGGCATCCTCGGCGACACCATCAGTGGTGTCATCCCCGACGCCACTAGGGGTTGTGTAGTCAGGATCGGTGTCTTCCGCGACGTCCTTATAGTGGTGAGGTTCTTCCTCCAACTCCTGGGATAGCTCCTAGAATTGCTTGCCGCCCGAACCGCCAGCCTCATCATTGTGGGCCATGTTTTGCTCTAAATAGGAAAAAGTTTGGTCAAAAAGTTGGTTTATTGTCAAGGAACAAGATCATGGTCTCATCATTTAGGGTTTGTCGACAACAAGGCATCCTAAAAGCTAAGCTTTTATCATTTAGGGTTTGTCGACGCGGAGGCACGCTAAAATCCTAAGCGTACATCATTTAGGTTCTCATCGACACCGAGGCACCCTATAGAACCCAAGGTTTCATCATTTAGGGTTTGTCGACGCCGAGGCACCCTAAATGCTAAGTTAATTTTCATCATTTAGGGTTTATCGATGCCGAGGCACCCTAGGTTGGGCCTAATCACTTAGCACTAATCACTTGGCTCTATTGCCACCTATGTTGAGTTTATCATCTAGGGTTTATCGATGCTAAGGAGAATTCTAAGTTGGGCCTAATCACTTGGCTCTATTGCCACCTATGGTTTAATGAAGCAAGAATGGCGGGGCAGTTGATCCTACTTAACTAAGTACTAAGATACCCCGGCCCATGCGTTAGTCGCAAGTACCCCATATGTCCTATTTTTAGCAAAGTCATGCTAAAATTCACGGAAAATTCCAGCATGACCTTTGCTGAAAATAGGACATATGGAGTACCCGAATTTGCCAGAACGGAAGTTAATCGACATTCTGGCAAACTCAAGGGCCTCTCGGGGTACCTGCAAATTCATCACGACACAATGGTCGGAGACAAAACCCAGCAAACTAGCGAAGTTACCACGTGTTTACATAAATTGTTTTCTGTAAAAGATGATCATCATCTTTGCAAGTCTTTCTCAATGTGATCACAAGTAATTCAGAGGCATCACAATAAAGCAACACCCTACACTAGCCTAAAAACAAGTGAAGTTTCACCCATATAAGAACAACTTTATAAAATCAGAGAAGTTGCTAAATTTTTTGTATCCTTCATACACACTGGAGTACAAAGCTTTATAATGTTCCATCATCATTACAGAAATCCAAGAAACACATGGTCTTGAGGATATTCTTTATGACTGATTATTTCAGTTTTACATGCAGATTTTGACCAAAAAACACATGGTCTTTTTAACAGTTTTCAGTTTGGACAGAAATACTGAAAACTACAGTTTGAACAGAATTCCTAACACTTTGGTCTTCTAGTTACAAAACAAAAATGACATAATTCTAGACGCCATAACTGAATTTTTTGACAGTAGCTCAAGTTTTTGACAGTAGCTCCTAACTGTACCTAACTGAATTTTTTGACAGTAGCTCAAGTTTTTTACTGTAGCTCCTAACAGTAGCTCCTAACTGAATTTTCTGCTTAAAGGGAAGGCTGACTTAAGTAGCAAGATGATACAATTTGCGTAACATAACAATATATGCATCTTAATATAACACCATCTCCTAACAGAAATAGTATCCGAGGTTTCCGTCTTAATACCACAAAGAATACCATAAAAAAATCCAGGATCATTTTTTCTAGAGAAAAGCATCATTATAAGGGGGGTATCTTACTCTACCAGATCTACTAGGGGGCAAAGTAGAACTGATATTCTTTTGCTGACTTCTAGTACAAGGTATAGAAGAGGAGGTAAATACAGTAGACATGTAATTGCAGTGTATTAACAGTATAATTTCAATAGATTTATAATGCAAATTTATAGTAGAATTACAAATACAGTGTGAGCCAGAACCATACTCCAAATGTACTGAAAGACACATTAACTAAGCAAAAAAAAGGCGAACCAACAAACACACACACACACACATCCAAAGAGATTTGGTTGCTTCATATATATGACTAAATAGATGAGTTCAGAGGGGGGAGGTTTGGCTAAAACACTACCTGCACTCCACTTAATAGATGAGTACAGTCTGACCTCATGCACTATGCATGAACATTTACAGTAATGATTTTTGACACTGACAACACATATATGAAGTGAACATGTAGTACAAGAGCATAAGTTCTGAACATACTAGGTTCACAAATTTACCAGTCTTATGATCAGCACAATGATCATAAACAAAACATAGCCATTACAAGCTTTGCATCTTATCATACAGTAAGTAGAAACACAAAAGTCATGAAGATCTTCCCCCCATTTCTGACGACTACAGATTTCTGCTCACCTAAATTCATCAAACATGCTAACCCTTCTAGGTTTCTTCAAGCCTAGCCTGGTCTGATTGGAAGATGCACCTATTTTCTTTAGCTTGTTCCTCTGAGATTGTCATGAATGTATCTTTCCTCCTCTGCCTTTGAACTAGTTGCTGCAGTTTGTGTCCTCTTGGTACTCGCGGGAAGTAGCCTAGGGGGAAGGAGGGGAAGGGGGAGAGGTGAGGAATCACCTGCGAGATAACGGCAGGCTGTCATAGGAGGGCGCTAGTGTTGAGGAGGCGGCGGGCGACGGCGCGTCGAGGAGAAGGCGGCGCGTCAACGAGGCGGCACGTCGAGGAGGCGGCGCGTCGAGTAGGAGGCGGCGCCTTCTTGCTCAGTCTCTAGCTTCCCCGAGCCCTTCCTCGAAGACGGCGATGGGGGGCAGGGGCTGTCGGCGACGGCGACGGAGGGCAGGGCAGGAGCTGCAGTGGTGGGGGGCGCGGGGGCGGCGGAGGCGCGGGGGCGGCGGTGTGGGTCGGGGCAGCGGGGGGAAGTGGATCTGGTGAGAGGGAGGGACGAAGGGGTCGGGCGAACTAGAGCTAGGGGCAAGATTACTAATGGCGCACCACCTAGCGGTGCGCCATAAGTATGTTTTTTATAGCAATGGCGCACCCACGAGTGGTGCGCCATTAGAAATCTTCTTTTAGATAGCAATGGCGCACCACCCGACCGGTGCGCCATTAGTATGTTATTATTATTATTATTTAATATGAATATGAAACAGTAATAATTTTTTATAAAAACAGTAATAATTGTTGTTTAACAACAATTGTAGTCTACACTTTTTTATTATTATTTTTTAGAAAATGAATATGAATATGAAAGAGTAATAATTTTTATTAAAAAAATAATAATTTTTTTTAAAATATCATCAAATTTGTTATTTGAAAATATCATCGGCGGCGGCGGTGGAGCGGGGGAGGGTGTCGTGGGTCGTCGGCGGCGGTGGAGCAGGGGAGGGTGCGGGGGGTGCTTGTCGGCGGCGGTGGAGCGGGGGAGGGGTGCGGTGGGTCGTCGGCTGCGGTGGAGTGGGGGAGGGTGCGGTGGGTCGTCGGTGGCGGTGGAGCAGGGGAGGGTGCGGGGGTGCTCGTCAGCGGCGGTGGAGCGGGGGAGGGTGCGGGGGGTGCTCGTCGGCGCCGGTGGAGCGGGGGAGGGTGCGGTGGGTCGGCGGCGGCGGTGGAGCTAGCGGGGGAGGGTGCGGGTGGGATCGAGATCGAGATGGAAGGGGATAGCGATCGAGATGGAGGGGGATCGAGATCGAGATGGAGGGGGATCGAAATTTAAAAATATTCATGAATTCAAAAAGTGCCCACGAAATTTTAAAATATTCATGATATCAAAAAGTGCCCGTGAAATACAATTGAGAAATGAAGACTATGATTTAAATACAATCGATCTTAGCTAGCTATCTGTTCAAAATCTTCTTGCCCTTCTTTTTCACAAATGGAGTTCTTCTGTGGAACGGACGTCCTTTAGGTAGGGTGGTCCTGCTTCTTCTTGTGGTGTATGCTGCTACTTCATCGTCGTCGTCATGTTCGATCTTTGGGTCGCCGTACTTGTCGAAGTCTTGCTCATTGGCTACTCCATACATTTCGATGATCTTCCTTTTGCCTCTCCTCACGACAACACGACTGAGCTTTGATGGGTCGGTAATGAAGAAGCATTGGTCCACCTGGGAAGCTAGTACCCATGGCTCATTTTTCGCGGTGACGTTTGCGCTCGCGGTCTTGGATTTGGCTTCGGGTATAACCATGGTGGTGAAATACCGGTCTTCTTTTAGGATGCTCTTGGCCCATCTGACACGGAACATCGGGACCTTCTCTCCAGCGTAGCTCAGCTCCCAGATCTCCTCAATCCTTCTGTAGTATCTGTCCTTGTCGTTACCGGTGTAGGATTCCATTGTTACCCCGGAGTTCTGATAACCATCGCTCTTCATGTCCTTGTCCTCGGTGTAGAATGTGTAGCCGTTGATATCGTACGCCTCATAGGTCATCAGGTTGTGCTCGGCGCCCTGTGACAAGGCGAATATGAGTTGTTCTTCCGTGGAAGAATCCTCGTGTAAAGGGTACGACTGAAGCTTCTGCTTGAACCAACGCGTGAAACATGAGTTGTGCTCTTTGATTATATCTCCATCCCTGTTGGCCTCGGTCAATGTACGTCTTCTAAATAAAGGTTTTGTGCTCTACCACCCAAGTATCGACCACGTCTATGTGTTGTAGCGCGACTAGGTTTGCTCTTTCAAAGTCGGCGAGTCGACCCTCGAAGTTGACATGCATTTCACGGCGACCCTCACGGTGACCCCATCCAGTGAGCCTACCGAGGTGCCTGTTGACGGGCAGACCAACGGGGTTCTCGATGCCTAGATAATTCATGCAGTAGGAGATGCAATCTTCGGTTAGAAAGCCCCTGGCTATGCTTCCCTCTGGACGTGACATGTTGCGAACGTATCCTTTGATGACACCATTCATCCTTTCGAACGGCATCATGCTTTGCAGGAACGTCGGCTTGAGTTGGATGATATCTTCCACGATATGGACCAGCAGATGCACCATAACGTCGAAGAATGCGGGCGAGAAGTACATCTCAAGCTCGCATAGTATCACCATGATCTCTTCCTGTAGTCTTCTGAGTTGCCTCACGCCAACCGACTTCCGAGAGATGACGTCGAAAAAGTTGCATAGGACAAATAGCGTTTCACGGACGTGCGCGTCCATGATCCCACGGATTGCAACTGGAAGTATCTGTGACATCGGCACGTGACAGTCGTGAGACTTCATCCCGCTGAACTTCTGCTTCGCTGGGTCTAGGTATCTACTTATCTTCCCCGTGTAACCGTAAGGAAGTTTTACTCCTATGAGGCAGGTGAAAAACTGCTCGATCTCCTCCTGACTTAGAGTGAAGCACGCGGGAGGGTAGTCATTTCCGGTCTTCTTGGCCTTTTTGCCTTTGCGACGACTTTCTTTGTCCTGCTTCTCCTCATCATCATTAGCGTGAAGCTCCTACCTGATGCCCATTGATTTCAAGTCTGCCCTTGCTTTCGACCCATCTTTGGTCCTCTCTGGCATGTTGAGCAGGGTACCAAGCAGACTCTCGCACACGTTCTTCGTGATATGCATGACATCAAGGCTGTGAGGCACACTGTAATGCCCTCGATGCGGCTATAGCTCCCACGTGTCGAGGCACGACTTAGAGGCATAACCGCATTGAAAGCAATGTCGCAAGTGAGGTAATCTTCACACAACCCATGTAATACATAAGGGAAAGAGATACATAGTTGGCTTACAGTCGCCACTTCACACAATTCATAAATAAACATACATCATTCAATTACACTCAAGGTCCGACTACGGTACCAAAATGAAAGAAGACTACCCCAAATGCTACATAGATCCCCGGATCACCCCAACTGGGCTCCACTACTGATCATCTGGAAAAGACACATAGTAACGCCCACGTTCCTTGTCGAACTCCCAAGTGAGCTCGGACACGTCATCTGCACTGGCATCGTTGGTACCTGCAACTTTTGTGGTAGAATCTGTGAGTCACGGGGACTCAGCAATCTCACACCCGCGAGATCAAGACTATTTAAGCTTATAGGTAGGAAAAGGGTAGTGAGGTGGAGCTGCAGCAAGCGACTAGCATATATGGTGGCTACAATGCAAAAGAGAGCGAGAAGAGAAGGCAAAGCACGGTCGTGAAGCTAGAAGTGATCAAGAAGTGATCCTAGAACAACCTACGTCAGACATAACTCCAACACTGTGTTCACTTCCCGGACCCCGCCGAGAAGAGACCATCACGGTTACACACGCGGTTGATGTGTTTTAGTTAAGGTCAACTTCGGGTTTTCTACAACCGGACATCAACAAATTCCCATCTGCCTCATAACCGCGGGCACGGCTTTCGAAAGATAATACCCTACAGGGGTGTCCCAACTTAGCCCATTATAAGCTCTCACGGTCAACGAAGGATATTCCTTCTACCGGGAAGACCCGATCAGTCTCGGAATCTCGGACTACAAGACATCTCGACAGTAATCAAACAAGTCCAGCAAAGCCGCCCGATTGTGCCGACAAATCCTGATAGGAGCTGCACATATCTCGGTCTCAGGGCACATCCGGATAAGTCAAGCTACAAGTAAAACCAGGCCTCGAGTTTCCCCGCGGTGGCCCCGCAGGCTGCTCGGTTCAGGCCAGCACCCAGAGGAGCACTAGTCCGGGGGGGCTAAAATAAAGATGACCCTTGGGCTCGCGAAAACCCAAGGGAAAAAGGTGGTAGGTGGTCAAATGGTAAAACCAATGTTGGGCCTTGCTGGAGGAGTCTTATTCAAAGCGAACTGTCAAGGGGGTCCCATAAATCACCCAACCGTGTAAGGAACGCAAAATCAAGGAACATAACACCGGTATGACGGAAACTAGGGTGGCAAGAGTGGAACAAAACACCAGGCATAAGGCCGAGCCTTCCACCCTTTACCAAGTATATAGATGCATTAATTAAATAAGAGGTATTGTGATATCCCAACAAGTAAACATGTTCCAACAAGGAACAACAAGTCCATGTTCCAACAAGGAACAAACTTCATCTTCACCTGCAACTAGCAACGCTATAAGAGGGGCTGAGCAAAGCGGTAACATAGCCAAACAACGGTTTGCTAGGACATGGATGGTTAGAGGCTGACATGGCAATATGGGTGGCATGATATAGCAAATGGTAGGTATCGCAGCATTGGCATAGCAAAAGAGCGAGCATATAGCAAGCAAAGATAGAAGTGATTTCGAGGGTATGGTCATCTTGCCTGCAAGGTTCTCAGAGTTGTCGAAAGCTTGGTCCTCGAAAGCGTTCTCAACAGGTTCCTCGTTCACGTACTCATCTCCCGGCTCCACCCACAACAAGAACACAAGCAAAGAGGACAAATATCAATCACGATGCAATGCGCAAGCAACATGATGCAAAACATGGCATGATATGTGAGATGTGATATGCAATGCATATGCATGCTCCGGAAGGACAAGGGTGAACAAGGCATAACCTTGGCAAACCAAGTATGCCACTGGATGGGTGAGGTGATTTCGGTTGAAATCGATATAAGGATCACCGGAATCGGATGCACGGTTTGCAAATGACAAGCAAAACAAGAATGACGATAATCTGCCATTAACAGCATGATGCTACTTAGCAAGCAACAAGAAATTAGGCTACTGCATCCAAACATATCAACATAGCATATGAAAGTAATCTACACAAGATGCTTGACAAAAGATGAACACTGAGCTACGGCTAAATCACATCACAACAGGTTCAAACAAGCATGGTAAAAGTGCAAAAGATAACAGGTTCACAGACTTGGTGAAATAACAACATAGCAGAAATTAACATCAGGATGACATGTTTAGAGCAATGAAACAACATGCTACAGAATCAGGTCATGGAAAAATAAGGCACGGCATGAATCTACTCAAAGCACTTGACAAAAGTCCCTTACTGACCATAAGCTAAAAAGGATCAGAAAATATGATTACACCCATGTCAATTAAGCAAGATTCGTTACAGGTTTCAGACTTAGCAGAAAACTGGACATGTCAAAAACAGATAACAAGTAGGCATGTTCGTGAGCTCGATGCACTCACTACAGAGCATGGCATGATAAACTAAGCATACCTACATCAAGAATACATGGCATAGGAAATATACATGACAATAATAACATCATAGATTGCAAGGATCAACTACACCAAGCTTGGCAAAATCGAATAACATGTAAACAATCTGCCGGCAACATTTTATAGCAAAAGTAGAGCTTGATTGACTCAAGCTATGGCACTCCATAAATACAAACAAAGGCATGGATGGATATATCAAATCCATATGCTCAAAACACCCTTACTGATCATGCTCAAAATATGCATAGATCTCTCGGAAACAACATGAACACATGGCATAAAAATAACAGCAGGCAGGGACTTAGTGAAAATACTAAGTCTCTGAAATCAGCAACATCAAGTACCCTAGTTTGCATGCTTGTGCTAGTCACCACAAAGGTCACAAAAATACATGGCATAATTCTCTGGAAAGGTAACATGGCATATTACAAAACTCATGTAGGACACAACTTCATAGGAGGCACACATCAATCATGGCAAAAATGACAAAAGTGCATGTTCTGATAAGAAACAGAAACTAACATCACATAGCCCTCTTCTAACAGCATTTCTGGCACCAAAATGATCTCAAATGAAAATGATGCAATGGAATGAAATGATGTACTCTTCGGGCCGAACAAATTGACATATTGTACGCACGAAACGGAGCTACGGATGCAAAGTTATGGCACGATGAACAGGTGATAATAATGTGAAAAACATGAGGACTTAGCAGATTTTACAAGGGGGGAAGAAGTCAACCCTAACGGATCCGAGATCCGGCGACTCCGGCGATGGCGGCTGCGGCGCGGGGCCGGCGAGCAGCGGGCGGGGCGGCCGGTGGCGGCGCGGGCGAGCGGCGCGGGCGGAGGCGGCGGCCGGTGGTGGCGCGGGCGAGCGGCGCGCGCGGGCAACGGCGGCGCGGGCGAGCGGCGCGGGCGGAGGCGGCGGCCGGCGCGGTGGCGGCGCGCGCGGGCAGAGGCGCGGGCGGGCGCCCGCGGGCGGCGGCGGCAGCAGCCCGGGCCGGGGAGGGCCGCGGACGGGCCCGGCGGGCCCGCGCGGGCGGCGATGTGGGCGCGGGGCGGGCGGCGAACCAGAGGGCGCCACGTGGCGGCGGCGGCGCGGGTCGGACACGTCCGTCTTGGCGGATTTCGTCCGGCGGCGGCGGGAGGGAAATTGGATTAGGGTTTGCCCGAAAATGGAGGAGGAGGGCACATATTTATAGGTAGGAGGAGCTAGGAAGCTCCAAATGGAGAGCGGTTTTCGGCCACGCGATCGTGATCGAACGGCGGTGGACATGGGAGTGTCTTGGATGGGTTATTGGGCTGTTTTGGAGGGGTTTTGGGCTGCAACACACACGAGGCCTTCACGGTTACCCGGTTAACCGTTGGAGTACCAAACGACCTCCGATTGACCCGAAACTTGACAGGCGGTCTACCGGTGCTATACCAGGGCCGATTGGCAAACCTCGGTCCATTCCGAGAAAGTTTAATACCCGCTCACGAAGAAATGTAAAAGGGGACGCCGGGGAACATAGGAGCGCCGGATTGCAAAACGGACAATGGGGAAAATGCTCGGATTCATGAGACGAACACGTATGCGAATGCGATGCACATGATGACATGATATCAAATGCATGACATGACCAAAATGCAAAACGACGGGAAGCCCAACCACGGAGGAAATATCATATCACATAGCCGAAAATGGCAAGAGTTGGATTACAAATATGGCAAGTTACATCTGGGGCGTTACACACACGGTGGATCTTCCAGTACGGCAAGTCCCAGAAAACAGACCTCATTTTCCATACCTTCAGCAGCGGCTCTGGCGCCTTTCGCTTCTTTCCTGGCTCTGGCGCCTTTTGCTTCTTTACCGACAGTGGGCAATCTCTCCAATTTTTCAATAGCTCGTCTATTTCCTCGCCGCTCCTCGTACGTGGGCGTCTTCGGGGTTTGGTTTCACCATCGAACAGATCCTTGCGTTTCCTCCACGGGTCATCGTCACGAAGCCACCTTCGATGTCCCATGAACACGGTTTTCAAAGACCCGGGATCTCTATCTAGCTGGCGATATGTTGTGTCATCCATGCACCTGACACATCCAGAAAATCTGTGCACCACCTGCCCCGCGAGATATCCGTAACCGAGATAGTCGTGCACCGTCGTGAGCAGTGCGGCTCTCATAGGGAAATATTCTATCTCTGCGGCGTCCCACGTATTGGCTGGCATTTTCCACAACGTGTCTAGCTCCTCTTTCAGCAGCCCTAGATACAGATTGATGTCGTTCCCTGGTTGTTTCGGCCTTTCAATTAGCATACTCATGTGAATGTACTTCCTCTTCATGCACAACCAGGGGGAAGGTTGTACATCCACACAAACACAGGCCAGGTGCTATGTGTGCTTCTCTGGCTGCCAAACGGATTGACTCCATTGGTGCTCGCGCCCAACACGATGTTCCTTGGATCGTTCCCAAATTCTGGGTCTTCGAAGTTCAACGCTTGCCACTGGCTCGCATCCTTAGGGTGACTCAGCATCTTGTCTTTTTTATTTATCTCCGGATCATTTCCGTCATCTTCCCGCTTCTTTTCCTCCCTATCCGCGTGCCAATGTAGGAGCTTTGCTACCTTAGGGTCCGCGAAATACCGCTGTAGACGAGGAGTGATCGGAAAGTACCACACCACTTTTCGAGGAGCTTTCTTCCTCTTCTTGTATCGAGTGACGCCGCACGCTGGACATATGGTAGACTGTGCGTGCTCGTACCGATAAATGATGCAATTGTTCATGCACACATGGTATTTCACGTGCGGTAAATCCAGAGGACACACGATTTTCTTCGCCTCCTCAAAACTGGTCGGGCACTTGTTCCCCTTGGGAAGACGTTCGTGCCAGAATGACATGTTCTCGTCGAAGCATGCATCGGTCATTTTGTGTTTTACCTTCATCTCGAGAGCCATGAGCGTTACTTTCAGGCGGGTATCCTCGGGCCTGCATCCTTCATACAATGGAGTAACCGCGTCTATCTCCAGTTGATCCAGCTTGGCTTTCTCTCGGGCGGCAGCTCTTGCGTTATCCGTCTGCTTGAGAAGCAGCTATTGAATATGAGGGTCCTGCACACAGCCTCCATCGTCGTCTGCTCCGGCATCTTCATCTTCATGATCATGCCCTTCGTCTTGATCTTCCTCATCATCATATCCGGCATCTTCTACATGATGACTGTGTACAGCATCACCGTCGTGATCATGTCCTGGAGATTCTTCGTCTTCTCGCCCGCCCTCGCCGCGGTGGTTGTCTTGCTGCCCTTCCTCATTTCTTACCCGGCCCCCATGGATGACTTCATAGTCATCTTCATCACCTTGCCATCAATAGCCATCCATGAAACCACACAAGAGCAGGTGGTCCCGCACCTGCCCAGAATCCGGGTCCGCAATAAGGCTCTTCAGCTTGCATCTTCGACACGGACATCTTATCTCCGTCTCGTTCTTTTGAAGCATCTCGGCCTTCGCGGAGCTCAAAAACCTATTCATGATGCCTTCAGTCATCGTACGGACCATGGTCGCCTACGGGGTAGAGCAAAACGATATTTTAGAACCAAGAAAAATTTTGGCATGACTTTCCCTAAAAATAGGACCAAAAAGAATGCGTAGTGCCAAAATTCTCGCCGAAACGGAAATGAATCAACATTCCGGCAAAATATTGGCAACTATCGCATTTCAAATACCATTACCTACAAACACAAACATATATGCAACACCACAAACATACATAGATCTAGCTAGGCCACAAAAAGTGCATGTGCAGGTTGTTGGAGCGAGCTAGGGAGAAAAAAAGTACATCTACAACATAAAGATAGTTTTCCCCTTACTTACCTATCAAAAAAGGTAATTTAACCACTTAATTTTGATGAATATATGGTGCAAATGAGGTGAGGAGGAGGAGGCAGCCGACACAATCTTGGAGAAGGAGGTGGAGGGAATGAAGTGGGGAAAGTGAGTGTGTAGGTGTGGCTGTCCAAAATATCTAGCTGGTCCCAGGTTACTAATGGCGCACCATCCACTCATGCGCCATTAGTAACCCTCGTTACTAATGGCGCACCAGCGTGAGGTGCGCCATTAGTAGTTTTGCAAAAAAATATGTATATACTAATGGCGGACTGCGGCATAGTGCGCCATTACTAGTTTAAGCTAGTAATGGCGCACTGTGCCACGGTGCGCTATTAGTAGTTTTGCAAAAAAAGAATAAAAAAATACAATAGTGGCGCACTGTGTGGCTGGTGCGCCATTACTAGTTAGAACTAGTAATAGCGCACTTTGCCTGGATGCGCCATTAGTATGTTTGGAAAAATGAAAAAAAATTGTTACTAGTGGCACACCATGTGTCTGGTGCGCCATTAGTGTCTTCCACACTAATGGCGCACCTGCACATGGTGCGCCACTGCTATATAATAGTGGCGCACCACATGTCGGGTGCGCCATTAGTATCCATTTCATCTATAGCCCTTTTCCTAGTAGTGGTTCCGTCTATCATGACACGTTTCATCATTGTCATATTGCTTTGCATGATCATGTAGTTGACATCATATTTTGTGGCAAAGCCACTATTCATAATTTTTTCATACATGTCACTCTTGATTCATCGCATATCCCGGTACACCATCGGAGGCATTCACATAGAGTCATATTTTGTTCTAAGTATTGAGTTGTAATTGTTGAGTTGTAATTGTTGAGTTGTAAGTAATAAAAGTGTGATGATCATCATTATTAGAGCATTGTCCCATGTGAGGAAAGGATGATGGAGACTATGATTCCCCCACAAGTCGGGATGAGATTCCGAACTAAAAAAAGAGGCCAAAGATAAAAAAGAGAAGGCCCAATAAAAAATGAGAGAAAAAGAGAGAAGGGACAATGTTACTATCCTTTTCCACACTTGTGCTTCAAAGTAGCACCATGATTTTCATGATAGAGAGTCTCCTATGTTGTCACTTTCATATACTAGTGGGAATTTTTCATTATAGAACTTGGTTTGTATATTCCAATGATGGGCTTGCTCAAAGTGCCCTAGGTCTTCGTGAGCAAGCGAGTTGGATGCACACCCACTTAGTTTCTTTTGTTGAGCTTTCATATATTTATAGCTCTAGTGCATCTGTTGCATGGCAATCCCTACTCCTCTCATTGGCATCAATTGATGGGCATCTCCATAGCCTATTGATTAGTCGCATCAATGTGAGACTTTCTACCTTTTTTGTCTTCTCTCATAACCCCCATCATTATACTTTACTCCACCCATAGTGCTATATCCATGGCTTGCACTCATGTATTGCGTAAGAGTTGAAAAGGCTGAATCACGTTAAAAGTATGAACCAATTGCTCGGCTTGTCATTGGGGTTATACATGATGAGAACATTTGTGTGACAATATTGAAACATAGCCTAACTATATGATTTTGTAGGGATAAGCTTTCTTTGGATATGTTATTTTGATAAGACATAAGTGCTTGGTTAGCATATTGGAAGTATTATTGTTTTTATGTCAACATTAAAATTTTATCTTGAATCTTTTGGACCTAGATATTCATGCCATAATAAAAGATTTACATTAAGTAGTATGCCAAGAAGCATTCCACATCAAAATTTCTGTTTTTATCATTTACCTACTCGAGGACGAGCAGGAATTAAGCTTGGGGATGCTTGATACGTCTCCAACATATCTATAATTTTTGATTGTTCCATGCTATTATATATTCTGTTTTGGATGTTCAATGGGCTTATTTATACACTTTTATATTATTTTTGGGACTAACCTATTAACTGGAGGCCCAGCCCAAATTGCTGTCTTTTTGCCTATTTCAGAGTTCCGCAGAAAAAGAATATCAAACGGAGTCCAAACGTAATGAAACCTTCGGGACGTGATTTTTGGAACAAACGTGATCCAAAGGAATTGCAGTCTATGTAAAGTAATCAACGAGGAGAGCACGAGGTAGGGGCGCGCGCCCACCTCCCCCAGGCGCGCCCTCCACCCTTGTGGGGCCCAAGTTGCTCCACCGACGTACTTCTTCCTCCTATATATCTCCGGACCCCCAAACCATCAGAGGCATCCACCAAAACCTAATTCCACCGCCGCAACCTTCTGTACCCATGATATCCCATCTTGGGGCCTTTTCCGGCCTCCTGCCGGAGGGGGCATTATTCATGGAGGGCTTCTACATCAACACCATAGACTCTCCGATGATCTGTGAGTAGTTTACCTCAGACCTTCGTGTCCATAGTTATTAGCTAAATGGCTTCTTCTCTCTCTTTGGATCTCAATACAAAGTTCTCCTCGATTTTCTTGGAGATCTATTTGATGTAATCTTCTTTTGCGGTGTGTTTGTCGGGACCGATGAATTGTGGGTTTATGATCAAGATTATCTATGAACAATATTTGAATCTCCTCCGAATTCTTTTATGTATGATTGGTTATCTTTGCAAGTCTCTTCAAATTATCAGTTTGGTTTGGCCTACTAGATTCTTTCTTGCAATGGGAGAAGTGCTTAGCTTTGGGTTCAATCTTGCGGTGTCCTTTCCCAGTAACAGCAGGGGCAGCAAGGCTCGTATTGTATTGTTGCCATCGAGGATAACAAGATGGGGTTTATATCATATTGCATGAGTTTATCCCTCTACATCATGTCATCTTGCTTAAAGCGTTACTCTGTTCTTATGAACTTAATACTCCAGATGCATGCTGGATAGCGGTCGATGTGTGGAGTAATAGTAGTAGATGTAGGCAGGAGTCGGTCTACTTTCACGGACGTGATGCCTATATACATGATCATACCTAGATATTCTCATAACTATGCTCAATTCTATCAATTGCTCGACAGTAATTTGTTCACCCACCGTAATACTTATGCTCTTGAGAGAAGCCACTAGTGAAACCTATGGCCCCCGGGTCTATTCTCCATCATATTAATCTTCCAACACTTAGCTATTTCTATTGCCTTTTATTTTACTTTGCATCTTTATTTCTCTTTATCATAAAAATACCAAAAATATTATCTTATCATATCTATCAGATCTCACTCTCGTAAGTGACGTGAAGGGATTGACAACCTCTTTATCGTGTTGGTTGCGAGGTTCTTATTTGTTTGTGTAGGTGCGAGGGACTTGAGCGTAGCCTCCTACTGGATTGATACCTTGGTTCTCAAAACCTGAGGGAAATACTTACGCTACTTTGCTGCATCACCCTTTCCTCTTCAAGGGAAAACCAACGCAGTGCTCAAGAGGTAGCAGCCGGCCTCCCCCTTGCTCCTTTATATACGGGGGCAGGTGGGCACCATAGAGACACAAAAGTTGATTGTTCCAAGCCGTGTGCGGTGCCCCCCTCCACCATAATCCACCTCGGTTATATCGTCGTAGTGCTTAGGCGAAGCCCTGCAGCGGTAGCCTAATCATCGCCATCATCACTCCATCATGCTGACGGAGCTCTTCCTCGAAGCTTTACTGGATCGTGAGTTCGTGGGACGCCATCGAGCTGAACGTGTGCAGATCGCGGAGGTGTTGTACGTTAGGTACTAGGATCGGTCGATCGTGAAGACGTACGATGATGACCCACAAGTATAGGGGATCTATCGTAGTCCTTTCGATAAGTAAGAGTGTCGAACCCAACGAGGAGCAGAAGGAAATGATAAGCGGTTTTCAACAAGGTATTCTCTGCAAGTACTGAAATAAGTGGTAACAGATAGTTTTGTGATAAGATAATTTGTAACGAGCAACAAGTAACAAAAGTAAATAAAGTGCAGCAAGGTGGCCCAATCATTTTTGTAGCAAAGGACAAGCCTGGACAAACTCTTATATAGAGAAAAGCGCTCCCGAGGACACATGGGAATATCGTCAAGCTAGTTTTCATCACGTTCATATGATTCGCGTTCGGTACTTTGATAATTTGATATGTGGGTGGACCGGTGCTTGGGTGCTATTCTTACTTGAACAAGCCTCCCACTTATGATTAAACTCTATAGCAAGCATCCGCAACTACAACAAAAGTATCAAGGTAAACCTAACCATAGCATGAAACATATGGATCCAAATCAGCCCCTTACGAAGCAACACATAAACTAGGGTTTAAGCTTCTGTCACTCTAGCAACCCATCATCTACTTATTACTTCCCAATGCCTTCCTCTAGGCCCAAATAATGGTGAAGTGTTATGTAGTCGACGTTCACATAACACCACTAGAGGATAGACAACATACATCTCATCAAAATATCGAACGAATACCAAATTCACATGACTACTAATAGCAAGACTTCTCCCATGTCCTCAGGAACAAACGTAACTACTCACAAAGCATATTCATGTTCATAATCAGAGGGGTAACAATATTCATAAAGGATCTGAACATATGATCTTCCACCAAATAAACCAACTAGCATCAACTACAAGGAGTAATCAACACTACTAGCAAACTACTAGTACCAATCCCGGACTTGGAGACAAGAACTGGATACAAGAGATGAACTAGGGTTTTGAGAGGAGATGGTGCTGGTGAAGATGTTGATGGAGATTGCCCTCTCCCGATGAGAGGAGCGTTGGTGATGACGATGGCGATGATTTCCCCCTCCCGGAGGGAAGTGTCCCCGGCAGAACAGCTCTGTCGGAGCCCTAGGTTCCGCCAAGGTTCCGCCTCGTGGCGGCGGAGTCTCATCCCGAAAGGTTGCTTATCATTTTTTCCTCGACGAAGGACCTCATATAGCAGAAGATGGGCATCAAAGGGCCAACAGGGGGACCACGAGGCAGGGGGCGCGCCCCCCACCCTCGTGGCCAGGTGGGTCCCCCTCTGGTGTATTTCTTCCGCTCAATATTTTCTATATATTCTAAAAATGACTTCCGTGGAGTTTCAGGACTTTTGGAGTTGCACAGAATAGGTCTCTAATATTTGCTCCTTTTCCAGCCCAGAATTCCAGCTGCCGGCATTCTCCCTCCTTATGTAAACCTTGTAAAATAAGAGAGAATGGGCATAAGTATTGTGACATAATGTGTAATAATAGCCCATAATGCAATAAATATCGATATAAAAGCATGATGCAAAATGGACATATCAACTCCCCCAAGCTTAGACCTTGCTTGTCCTCAAGCGAAAGCCGATAACAATAAATATGTCCTCATGTTTAGAGGTAGAGGTGTCGATAAAAATAAAATACGGACATGAAGGCATCATGATTATTTTTATAACAGCAACATATATGGATATTGCACTACAAAAAAAAGACACATCCCTAACATTTTGGGTCGAACGAAATTTTTTTCTGTCATACATATGACACTTCTATGACGATAATTGTGATAAAACCCGGTATCATCATAGATGTGGTGCGCTCCTACTTCTATGACAAAAAAATCATGACAGAAAATGGGCTTTTCGTCCTGGGCGGGCCGAAGACGCAGCTGCATGACATTCGTTGGGCCGTCCATGGCGGAAAAAAACCATGGTAGAAGCGAGGGCGAGGAAAATTTCGGGGAGTTCCCGGTTATGGTGGGAGGTCGGGGGTCGAGCGATGCGCGTTTCTCTCGTACAGTACGCGCGTGTGTGCGAGGCGTTGGCTCTAACTGAACCCGAGCGAGGCGTTGGGCTCTAACTGAACCCGAGTGATTGCACTGCAGGCTACGCGTTACTGAACTCGAGCGATCGATCGATGGCTGTTAACTGAACCCAATCGAGTGATTCCTTCGCTGCTGTTGCTAACTGAAGTCGATCGATTGGATGAACAGTGAGCGTTGTGGGGGGGTGGGGGTTGGATGAACAGTGAGCGGTGGCGTTGCCTCTGGATGAACAGGACCCCGTGGTGTGGAGGGCTGGATGAACAGTAGACGGTGGAGGGGTTCCCGTGGAGGGGTGGTTGAACATGACCCCGTGGTGTGGATGGCTGGATGAATAGTAGACGGTGGAGGGGTGCCCGTGGAGGGGTGGTTGAACAGGACCCCTGGTGTGGAGGGCTGGATGAACAGTAGACGGTGGAGGGGTGGTTGAACAGTAGCCGATGGAGTAGCGCGCAGTGGAGGCTAGATGAACAGGAGCCCGTGGAGGCTGGAGGAGGTCGACGGTAGCCCATGGAGGCTGGATGAACAGTAGCTCGTGGAGGCTGGAGGGGGTCGATGGTGGAGATGAACAGTATCCCGTGGAGTCCCATTTTGCGGTACGCCACACCCCTCCCGATGAACAGGACCCCCGTTTCGACCGTAGTGCTCCAACACAAGTCCGTTTCGTCCGTTTTGCGGTACGCCACACCCCTCCCGATCAACAGGACCCCCGTTTCGACCGTAGCGCTCCAACACAAGTCCGTTTCGTCCGTTTTGCGGTACGCACACCCCTCCTGATCAACATGACCCCCGACCATAGGAGGTCCGTTTCCTCCGTTTTGCGGTATGCCAGATCCCTCCCGATCAACAAGACCCCGTTCCGAACGTAGGAGGTCCGTTTCCTCCTTTGTGCGGTACGCCAGGCCTCGTTTCCATCGCCTGTTCTGTCCAAGCCCTCCCGATGAAACGATCACGCATTCCGTTCTGACCCAGCCGGTTGGCTCCCACGCGTTTCGTTGCCTCCCGATGAACACGACGCATTCTGTTGCCTCCTCATGAACACGACACATTCTGTTGCCTCCCCATCAATACGACGACGACGTTGTTTCTCCGTTCCAACCCAGCCATGTCAACGAGCCCTTGCCGTACGTATGCGCGAGTAGGCATTCGTGACCCCGCCCGTATGTACACATACGTGGCCGTATTTTCTTTCTTGCACCATGGGCGTTGTACGTACGTGTACATGCTACGTGTGTGCCTCTACTACGACATGTGCGCGCCTCTACATCCATCAGTATATATGTACGTACACGTTCGCGACCAGAATGACAATGCTACGTACGCTTCGACCAGGTGGGTCCCGACTGTCAGGCAGTTCCTTGCGTGCGAAGATGTAGCTGGTGGGTCCCAGTAGTCAGGGGGGCGAATCATTATTTTTTGCCCGGACGCACTTCCTTGCGTGTGAAGATGTAGCTGGTGGGTCTCAGCAGTCAGGGGGCGAATCGTTTTTTTGCCCGGACGCACTTCCTTGCGTGCGAAGATGTAGCTGGTGGGTCCCAGCAGTCAGGGGGAAATGTTTTTTTCACGAAATACAGTGGCCCGTCCGGTGGGTCCCAGCTGTCAGGTGGAGGAATCATTATTTTCCGCGTAATAAGGAGGCACTTCCTTGCTGTGGCCGTGGACCCAGCTGTCAGCCTCTCCACGTATAGTCCATGTCCGATGGAAGTCGTTCCTTGAGCACGTTGACCACGCCGCGCCGAGAGCACCAGGGCGGTGGACGATGGCGAGGCCTAGGAAGGGGACAACGCGGAGCTGGGGAAGATGCGCCAGTGGAAGCCCGCGCGGAGAGGAGTACGAGGGTTCACTGGTTCGGCTGCGGTGTGAGGCTGCCGTCGCCGCAGGGCGTGGCCAGCGGTGGGAATAGTAGGGGCAGTGAGGCCTCCGCGGCAGCACATCCAGCCACGAGAGGCAGGAGCATGCGGCACGACCAGCGCTGCTTTGGGTGGCTGGAGCAAGAAGACCAGAGGTTGAAGAAGCACTACGGCCGTTGGATGGACATCGTACGGTCACTGGAGCTAGAATCTTTTATATTGACTAAGTTGACAAAGCCCTCTGTCCCCGTCAACTTAGTAGGCCCACAAGTCAGCCTCCCACCAAGGTGGGTCCTAGCTAGCAGGGGGTATTCATTTTTTTTGTGCGTAATAAGGAGGCACTTTCGGTGGGTCCGAGCTGACAGCAGGGGGAACATTTTTTTCGCGAAATACGGTGGCCCGTCGGGTGGGTCCCAGCAGTCAGGGGCAAACGTTTTTTTCACGAAATATTGGTGGGCGTCCGGTGGGTCCCTGCTGTCAGGTCGAGGAATAATTATTTTCCGCGTAATAAGGAGGCACTTCCTTGCGGCTGCCGTGGACCCAGCTGTCAGCCTCTCCACGTACAGTATTCTTCCGATGAAATTCGGTCGTTGACCACATTGACCACGCCGTGCCGAGAGCACCACGGCGGTGGACGACGACGAGGCCTAGGAAGGGGACGACGCGGCAGTGGATGCCCACGCGGAGAGGAGTACGAGGGTTCACTGGTTCGGCTGCACTGTCGTTGCTGCAGAATAACAGGGGGTGTGGGTGAGTGGACTGGAGGGATGGCCTGGCCAGCGGTGGGAGTAGTATGGGGGCGGTGAGGCCTCCGCGGCAGCACAGCTGGCCACGGGAGGCAGGAGCAGGCGGCACGACCGGCGCTGCTTTGGGCGGCTGGAGCAAGAAGACCAGAGGTTGAAGAAGCACTACGACCGTTGGATGGACATCGTACGGTCAGTCAAGCTAGAATCATGCATATTGACTAAGTTGACAAAGCCCTTCGTCCCTGTCAACTTAGTAGGCCCACTATACTGGGTCCCAGCTAGTAGGGGGAGTATTCATTTTTTTGTGCGTAATAAGGAGGCACTTCCTTGCGTGCGAAGATATAGTTGGCGGGTCCGAGCTGTCAGCGGCGGTAACTTTTTTTCGCAAAATACAGAGGCCCTTTTGGTGGGTCCCAGATGTCAGGTGGAGGAATCATTATTTTGCGCGTAATAAGGAGGCATTTCCTTGCGTGCGGCCGTGGACCCAGCTGTTAGCATCTCCACATACAGTCCACTTCAGATGCATGTCGGTCGTTGACCACGTTGAGCACGCCACGCCGAGAGCACCAGGGCGGTGGACGACGGCGAGGCCTAGGAAGGGAACGACACAGAGGCAGGGAAGACTCAGCAATTGTTTTTGTTTCCCATGCGGAGGGGAGTACGACTGTACGAGGGTTTACTAGTTCGTCTGCCGTCGCCAGAGAATAACAACAGGTGTGGGTGAGTAGAGGGATGGCTAGGCCAGCGAGGGGAGTACGATGGGGCGGTGAGGCCTGCGCGGCAGCACAGCCGACCGCGGGGAGGAGGGAGCAGGCAGTCCCGTCGGCGCTTGTTTGAGCGGCTGGAGCAGGAAGAGCAGAGATTGAAGAAGCACGACGGCCGTTGGATGGACATCCAACAGTATACAGGCCATCTGTGGAAAGCCTCAAATCTGTGGAAAACAGCATACAACCCATCTGCCATTTTTTCAAATAATTTACAGCCCATTTGCTAATTCTTACAGGTTTTTTTGGAGCCCATATTCTTTTTGTTAGCATTACAGCCCATATTGTGGCCACGGTTAAAAAATTATACGAAATTTTGCATACGTCGGTGCGGTCTGAACTGTTTTTAATCCCGAAATTTTGAGTCACATTCAGACTAATTTTAAAAATAAATGTATATCAATATAAAATCCAATAAATTGTCCACGCATAAAAATCAATGCAATTTAAAATCTCGAAATAAAAAAAAGACATTTGAAACTAATTGCCAGTTTGATGTGTTTAAAAATGTACAGCCCATTTCTCATTACTGATAAGCCATTTTCTCAGCCAGCCGAATGAAGCTCTCCTCGTCTTGAAAGATTTGCAGCCCAATAGGCCTAATAAAGCGACTTACTTGACAAATCACAAAAAACTGGGCTAGCCATTTTCAGAAAGAAAAAAAACTACTGGGCTGGTTTGTGGTAAACCTAAAAGAAAAGGGTGTCTAGACAAGCCAGAGTGTCCTGCACAGCCCAGTTGACACCCTACTTCCGTCTCAAAAACAAATTAGATAAATGCCACCCAGTTATGGAGATTCATAAAAATGCCACTGCAATTTCCAAACTTTGAAAAATGCCACTACAATTTTTGCAAACTTTGAAAAACGCCACTGCAATTTGCAAACTTTGAAAAACGCCACTCCAGACTTCGAAAAATACCACTAGAAATGGCATGAAATGGCATTTTTCGAAGTTTTGAAATTACAGTGGCATTTCTCGGATATACCAGATTTGGAGTGGCATTTATCAAATTAACCCAAAACAAAAATAACTGGGCGAGCTGCTGGGTCCCTGGTGTCAGCCGCTCGTTGTGCAATTCTCTTGTTTATTGACTACGTTGACAATGGCATGGGACCCAGATGTCAGAAATCCACTAGGAGGAGCCTTTTTTATTGGCTTGAAATAAGGAGGCACTTACTTGCGTACTGCCATGACCTTGGCGGGTCCCTGCTGTCATCCTCTTCATGTACAATCATCTCCTGATTGTGTACGCGTCAACTTGCTAGGCCCACAATCAGCCTCTAAACCCGTGGAGGATAAATACAACCCATTTAAAAAAATAACATCCCATTCCATACATTCAAACAGAAAGTTCAACATTCAGAGCAAAGTAACAGGTCTGATCCACATATAGAGTACTGAACTTCCACATTGACAACAACCATCGCCAAGTTAACTATCTACTCCCACTAATACTCTAGTAGCGTACAAGTACTAACTTACTCTTAGCTAACTAGATGATGCCGGCCGCCATCTGTGGTACACGCTAAACGCCGGCACCGACTTTGTGTGCCTCGCCTCGGACTTGCAAGAGGTGCGATAGGGTGCGTTGCTCCCGCGCGTTGGTCCTTTCCATGCCGGCGTGGTCCACCGAAGCTTCGGCTTCCAAGCGGGAAACCCACTTGATGAGCTGGTAGTAAAAATCGGCGTCGCGAATGCGTGCGTGCCCGACAGCCTCCAGGGCTATTTGCCAAGCGCCGGCCTCCACGTAGTCGGCCCAGTTGCGGGCGCTCTGCTCGCGACTCAGAGCGTCGGTGCGCTGCTGCTCCATGTCCCGCTGGCGGCGCAAATCGGCGATACGCTGCTCCTCCGCCAGGCGCTCGCGCTCCAACAACTCATGTTCCTCCGCCATGCGGTCGCGCTCCAACAACTCCTCAATCTCCGCATTGCCATCTAAAGACAGATAGAATGCCTCCTCCCTCCGTCTGCCTTCCGGTGAAAACCCGAACACTAGTTCCGGCGGTGACCGCCTCCGGCGTCGCCTACCGCGGACGGGCGGGGGCATGGCGGACGTGGCGAGCGACGTCGGGCCGGTGGGGGCTTATGAGGATATGGCGAGTTGGGTCACGGTGGCACCGGAGAAGGCCGGAAAATAGTACTTATAGGCGGAAGGTAGCGCGACGGTCATTGGAATTCAATGCATAATGGCTTAGCGCGCCAGCCTGCCGTGGAAAACTAGAGAAACTGAAATTATGAATGTGTCGTCCCGTCCCGTCTGGGTCGCACGCCGGCATGGCGGTCAAACGAGTGCACTCGAATCATCTCCCTCCTTGTCAATAATGATTCCACGGATTTTAAAAGCCTGTAACAATTAAAGCGTATCTTTTTCGCATCAGTTAGTTGCCTTAATTATGGCCGGCTGCATGCAGGCACTCAGAATCGCTCGCAGGCAGTACGTGAAGCAGCTTGTAACGAGTTGCAGCCGAGGGCATGCATGCAGCCACTTAAATCGCTGGAATTAATTAGGCTTAAACTTCTGCATGCCGTTAATTATTGCCATGCCTTGGTCTTGCAGCTTTTCTCACGGGACTAATAAACCCGGACGGAGGGAGTACCTTGGTTGGTGAGAGGTTTGAATTAAGCCCTACAAACTGGAAAGGAGATACTAGTACATGTGTGATCCGCTATTTATTCGTGTAGGATCGAGTAGGTCGTTTCTTGAATTGAGCCCTGTAAACCGGAAAGGAGGTACTCCCTCCATTTTTGTATACAAGGCCACTAACACCAATCGAGATAAAATTGATGAGGTTTGCCTCGTACTAGCAATCGAGAACATTAATACCCCATGCATGCATGCGGGGGTGAGAAGTTTGGTTTGAATGCACCGAATTAACCAACCAACGAGGAGTGAGAGAGTAGTCTTGTTGTGCGTTGGAGGAAAAAATACGCATTAATTAACACGTCAAGTGAGGAGAAAAGACTAGTTTGTAACATTGGTTTAAATGGCCATTAGTTTCTACCTTGTTACCTATAATATGGGTTTGTGGCCTTGTATACAAAAATGGAGGAAGTAGTACGTGCGTGATCGGCTATTTATCCGTGTAGGATCGATAGTGTAGCTTGTCAGTTTCTTCAGAGGTAGGCATTTTTATCCGTGTAGGATCGATAGTGTAGCTTGTCAGTTTCTTTAGAGGTAGGCATTTTTATTCAAAAAAAACTGCCACTTCGCATCTTGCACCGCAAATAAAACTGCCAGGAGCGCATTTGTAGGCTAGCTAGTGATCGATCAGTAACTTGTAAACACTGAGCGAACAGAAATAAGTAACTGTTAATGCATCTCAATGATTCAGAGATCATATACAAATATGTAGCTCCAAAAGCAAAGATCAGCCACTTCGGATCTTCCGTCGCAACTAAAACTAACTAGTACGATTCCCATACATAAGATCAACATGTTAATGCATCTCAATGATTCACAGATCATATACAAATATGTAGCTCCAAAAGCAAAGATCTAGAAATAACATATGTTCTTCCTACTAACATGGATGCTTCTCTTGGCCAACATTCAGTACAGACTGAAAGACAAATTTGTTTGTGAAGTCTACAATTCCTCTTGCAAACGTAAGTGGTTTCACCAACAGCTGGAACCATGAGAATGAACCACACATGATGGAGGAACATCCACTGCAATATGATTTGGTCTTCTCTCGATCACACCGCGAGACTATTTTGGAATACAAACTTTAACTTAGGCAAAATGATGCCCATTGTATAATCAGACCAAAGCAATGAAGCACCTAGTGTTGGCCAATAAATAGTACGGTACTACTTTTCTCCAGTCCATGAAGTGACTAACCAATCTTTCTGTGTCTATTTTCAAATGGTACTGCATGCAGTGACTATACTATTCTCTTGTGCAGTTCAACCAAAATTTCGGACACTTTGTTTGTTTGCCAAATAGCAACGGGCAGACATCTCTGTCTGCACAAATATCAAGCAGCTAGTAAACATATATCACACCTTGTATTTTTGGTTTAAACATGTCTCTTCCGCTTAGCATCTGTCATGTTCTGCACTAGACAATCTGATACAGTTATGTTTTGCCCTGGACAATTCCATACTGAATTGATTTGCTGGTCCAGAGCAGAAACATAGCGCCTATTCTTCATCAGACCAAGGATATCCATGTTCGCAGTGATGGAAAAGGTGAAATCGATACAACCGAAATTGAGCATCCAATCATTGAATCATGTCCTGTACCTCCAATGTAGGTCCACCCTGCCAATAAATTCACATGCATACCACTAGTATTACTATCTAATGACAGTACAAAAGGAGTAGCAAGATAGTAGCAAACCATGTACCTTCGTAATAAACAGCTCATAGTGCCACCAATTGGATATAAAGGTTTGGAAAAAACATGCTCCTAATGTTGAACAGGTTGGACTTTTTGTGCAGTTCCACTAAAATCGAGCATCCCTGTTTGCATAGATATTGAAAGTGTGATTACTCTAAAAGTGGGACTAGTTGAAGCATAGACTCACAAATATAAGCATTCCAATTTCTTAATGGGAAAAGGTAGCAAGATTGTTTCTAACCACCTGTTTGAAGGAATAAATAAAGCAACAACGGCTGATGTCAGGAAGGCATACATAGTTTTTTCTGAAAAAATGAGCCATTCCTGACCTTTCCTCTTCTTTTAAGCAATTTTTGTGCAGTTCTACTAAAATAAAATGCCATCACTTGACAATTCAGTGACACTGTACAAAAGGAAATGACTTAACATTACATCATGATGTCAGGTATGTAGTCGACAGGCATTAGAGACAAACATACAGACCTCCTCCGATAACATAATGAACATTAATTTTAACAAAGTTGTGACTAGCTTTACCGGGATAATTTGAGTGAACTCTACACCCTTTGTTCCTTAATATAAGATGTTTTCGTGGTTCAATTTAAAGTACCCAAACGTCTAGTATTTAGGAAAACAGGTAGTAGTTTTCTTGAGCACATATCTGGGAAAGCTTGCCACACTTTATTTATGTCCATACGCTAAAGCAACACCATTCGAATACTACAAATATACACTAATCCAGTGGCTAGTGCAACAGTAGAGTAGTTAGTTTATTACAGGGTACAGTACAATGGTTTTACTGAACAGATTTCAATAAACTCTAGCACTGGAAGGTTTCTATAAGAATTAACAATAAAAATGTGAAGGTAACAAGTTTCAGCATTGGTATACTAGCTGTGCATGAGCATTAAACCAAATACAAAAGTCTGAAGGTAACTAGCATTATTAACTAATGACGGTATAAAAAATTGCAAACCATGTACCTCCAAGGTAAATATCATTTCGAACTCGGGGGGACCTTAAAAATTGCTATCCCAATCTTGATAATCGATCAAACATAAAAACTTGATCGAACGAATCAAGAGAATAGCCGGAGGAGGAGGTGCCCACTCCTGACCTTTCCTCTTGTCTTCATAATTGTTTGTGCAGTTTAACCAAAATAAAATGACATCAGCGCCTTGGCATTTTGGTGACACTGTACAAAAAAAATTAACTTATCTCATGAAAGTTAGGTATGTAATCTATAAGCATTAACAGTGCAAAAATCTGAAGGTAGTAACAAGTTTCATCGTTGATATACTGGCTGTGCAACAGCATTAGAATGCCTTAGCTGGAAAAAATTTAATACATCCACAATCAACAGCTAACCCTGAAATAATCCAGTGACATTAAATGGCATTGCTTAAATTTATCGGTGGCATTAGACTGAGAGCGGCATTAGTTAAATGTGGCATCACTTTAGCAGTAGCATTGCTTGACTTGACTGCTGGCGTTATACTAACAGCAAAAAAAAGTGGCAATAAGAGCATGGGCCATTCGGACAGTGGGCGCACCAGTACAATGTACCTCCACGGACGCAGAGTGGTGAGGGAGGTATGGTTGCCCAGAGCAACAAATATCCAGGCACCATATGTGGATTACGTCCCATTTTTGTTCTCTTTAGCCACCTTTTTCCTATGCGAGGACAACAAACCGATCGACCTGGTCATTCCCTATTGCGTTGTCATGCCTTTCTACCCTTCTTCAACAAAGAGACACGAGACTCGTTCCTTAGCTACTGATTTTCCCCTTTTCAACCTAGATGTGGGTTCGATGCCTACTCTCTTGGACAGTACAGTCTCCCTTCCTTTCCTTATTCAACCCAGACATGGATTAGTCTGCATGAAGTAGGGTTTCCTTTAATAGTGCAAATTATGGTTTTCGTTTGCGTGGCCAGCAGAGCAGAGGATAGCAAACTGGGAAGATGGTGGAGTGGAAAAAGATCCACATGCAACGACGTGGTAGATGGGGCAATAGAACAAGGTTATGGTTCGAAAAGAGGTAGCATACCTGAGGGTCGGCGGGAAGTGGCTTCGCTCGTGGTCGTCCTCCTCCGCACACACTTCGGCAGTGAGCTTGGGGACGGAGGCCATCCCGCGCGGGCGCTAGGTCTGAGAGGACGGCCTTGTCGTCAGTGCGTGACCTCGCTCGCCGACGACGAGTGCGTCAATGCTGCACGTCCTTTTCTTCCCCGGTGGATCTGTGACCACCGGTGAGGAGGGAGAGAGGGGCCGTGAGATAGGGTGGTAGTGTGAGAAGCAAGTGGGCAGCCCTTAGCAAGAAAGCGCTGAAGCTCCAGCCTATATATCTTTTTTATACTACTAGTACTGGAGGTGGAGTAGTGGTACTGTGGTAGAGTAGTTTATATTTTCTCTGCATACAGTACCAGTTAGTTGTGCTTCAAAACTGATCGGCATGCCATTAAAAAAAATAAAGGTCGATAACTAATGCGGCACCTCGGGCCAACGCGGCCAGATCGCATTTTGCACGAGAAATTACACACCATGTTTCGTTGACATGTGGTCCTGTTCCAACATATCAGTGAGACGACGACGAGTAGTAGGAGTATTTCTGATATGAGCACGCATAATTTAACTACAGTAGTCGATACTGCTACGGCCATGACAAATGAGGAAAAACTAGTTGCCGAAACTTGTATCCATCAAGACCAGCTAAAGGGGTTGCGTTTGTATCAGTACAAAGAAAAATATAAGGACATGTTTGGGGGCAAGACATACACGTATATATATTTTGGATGCCTTGGTCTGGATGTTATAGCTGCACGTACATGCAATCATGCATGCTGGGGTAATTACTCTAAAGGATGTTCTTATGTCATGTTAGAGAAAGAAAAGGAGACCTACGATGATTCAAGGACTCAAGCAGACTCTGATTTAACTGGTTCAGTCCACCAGATAAAAAATAGAGATCTGTTTATTTTTCTACCACGCAAAGAGAAGACATGTGAAGATGCCTCGAGGACTTTTGACGTGTTTGAGTTTCTTTCCTTGTGCTCTGTTGGCTGGGGGCCACCCTTGGAAGAGATCAAAGTTGCCGGATAATTAATTAGTTAAATTTTAATTAGTTTGGATAGAGGATAGAAAGAGTCCGGTTAGATTGGTTTTCTTTAGTCGGTTTGCAAAGGTTAGTCGCCTATAAAAAGGTCAGGCTTCGGCCATGTACTGGAGGTTATATTTGAGGAATAAACACGATGTGTTTTTAGGGTAAATACCCGTATCGAGTCTTGGGGAAAGCTGTCTAAAAATCTCTAAGTTTTGAGGAAGCTTTAGAAAACCTCTTTGTTGCGATTTCTGCGAGGAAATTGTTTTGTGCGTGAGTACCATCGTCGAGATTGGGTTTCTCGTGCTGGACCGTAAGGTTTCATCCCTCTACTTCACGCACATCGTGTGCGTGGGCGAGAGGTTACTACCGCTGAAGGAGGAGTGTCATGAAAGGTCGGGCCGCAACAACGGATCGGATCTCGCCACGAGGTTTGGTCTACATCAATTTCCGAACGGACGTGTAGGCCGGGGCATCTCTTCGTGAACCGTGGCAAACTCGCAACCGTCCATCGACTCTTTGCCTTTCCCTCTCAATTTGGAACTGCTGTCGCACGCTCTTCCTCTCCCTCCTCCATTTTCCTTCAGACCTTCACCCTTTCTTCTGCCATTGTTCGATCGTCTTCTCCATGGAGGGAACAGGCCGGAAACGACCCCGTTATTATTGCCCCAATCTGAAAGATGACGTGGTGCAGGAACTCATTGATCGGTGCGATGTCATCACCTCGTCTAGCATGGCAGGTTCGTTCAAGCCCATTCTCGACTCAACTAATAACATCATTACAAGGAACCCAAGAGTCAAGGAGCGGTTTGATCTCCTGTTGAGGCATGTCTCTCTCGATGTAGTTTTGGTGATTGATGACAACATGCTTACAGACTAATCGTGTGCTTTGAGTATTTCAGAGATTCATCCCTGGCACGAGATGATTTCTTCCCCTCGGAGTGTCATTCAAGACGGTGTAGCTCGGTCGTTTCTTTTACGGTGGACTAGTTGCGTAGAGGGCACCGTACTATCAAGAGGGGGTCCGCTTTGGTATTTCTTGGGTGGAATCAACACGTACACATCCGCTTTTCACCCTCCGAGCCCTTCCGCTTCTATGGAGAGTTTTTCTCCTTCCCTGTGGGCTCTGTCTGGTACCCAGCGGCAGTACCGCGGTACCCAGCGGTAGTACCTCTTGGGGGTCACAAGCGGTAGTACCGCTCCGCAGCGGTAGTACCGCCGGTGGCCCGCTGGCTTGCCAGGACCCTGCCACGTCGATTCGAGGGGCATTTCTCTCGTGTCAGGTTTTGCGGCACTTGCTACGGTAGTAGTGGCGATAGTACCGATTCCCAGCGGTAGTACCGCCCTTCCTCCATGGTAGTACCGGTCTGGGTCCTTGTCCTTGGATCCTCTCCCCTGCGCGGTAGTACTGCTATGGTGGAACGGCAGTACCGCTGGCTCAGCGATAGTACCGCCTACACAAGCGGTAGTACCGCTCTCTGTGGGGCTGAGTGGGGGGTAACAGTTGGATTGTTCCCCCCACTATATAAAGGTGTCTTCTTCCCCTTTGTTGACCACATCTTCCCCCATGAACTCCATTGTTGCTCCAAGCTCCATTTTCGCCCGATCTCTCTCCCTAGCCAATCAAACTTGTTGATTTGCTCGGGATTGGTTGATAAGGCCCCGATCTACACTTCCACCAAGAGAAATTTGATTCCCCCCACTAATACCTAGCGGATCTTGTTACTCTTGGGTGTTTGAGCACCCTAGATGGTTGAGGTCACTGTGAAGCCATAGTCCATTGTGATGAAGCTTCGTGGTGTCGTTGGGAGCCTCCAATTAAGTTGTGGAGATTGCCCCAACCTTGTTTGTAAAGGTTTGGTTGCTGCCTCCAAGGGCACCAATAGTGGAATCACGGCATCTCGCATTGTGTGAGGGCGTGAGGAGAATACGGTGGCCCTAGTGGCTTCTTGGGGAGCATTGTGCCTCCACACCGCTCTAACGGAGACGTACTTCCCCTTAAAAGGAAGGAACGTCGGTAACACATCCTCGTCTCCACCGGCTCCACTCTTCGTTATCTCATCTCTTTACTTGTGCAAGCCTTTTGTGTTAGATCCTTAGCTTTCTTGTGTGCTTGTTGTTGTTGCATCATATAGGTTGCTCACTTAGTTGCATATCTAGACAACCTACTTTGATGCAAAGTTTAAATTGTTAAAGAAAAGCTAAAAATTGTTAGTTGCCTATTCACCCCCCCCCCTCTAGTCAACTATATCGATCCTTTCAATTGGTATCAGAGCCTCATCTCTTTTTAAGGACTTTACCGTCCGAAGAGTATGGTTGACGTCGAAGACGATGTGGCGGAGCACTCCGGTGTGAATCCGATATCGTCTATGGGAGATGGGGTTAACTCGATCTCACGCGAGGAGTTCAATGTGGCGTTGGACACATTGAAAACCTCCATGACGACCGAGGTCAAAGACATGTTTAAGGAATTCTTAGAAGGGCTTAAACTTTCCACCGCACCGTCGAAAGTGGGTAATCCCGCCAACATAGTGACGGATGCTAACCCCGACAAGGGGGAAGCTACTAGTGAGAAAGCCCCTTTGTCTAGTGGTAAGAATGGCACTGGCATCTTTGCCCGTGTGCAACCTCCACCCGTCTATGGTGGATCGATTCCTTCTACTCACTTGAATCATGCCGGTCCACCCCCAAAGATTGATAAAAAGGAGGATTTTGATTCTTGGGTCTATCGTTTTAAGCGTAATTTAAATCATGTGAACACTAACCTTTTGAGAATCATTGAAGAAGGTTTTTATCCACGTGACCGAAGCAACTTCACTCCTAGAGAAGAGGTGGAGAATCAATTCAATGAGAATGCTCTCTTCATCATCCAAGAAGCAATCCTTCGCGAAGACCTCCCGCATCTCCGGCCCTACTCATTGGCCAAAGATGCTTGGCACAAAGTGGTTTCCCTCTACCGGGGAAGCGCAAGCATTCAACGTTCCAATTATGAAGTGGTACAAGATGAAGCCGATGAGTTTGCAATGAAAGAAGATGAAGAACCTCATGAGCTCTATCGGAGAGTTACCAAGCTCGCGGTCTCTCTCCGGGATCATGGAAGCAAGGACACGGATGACAATTGGATCAAGCGCAAATTCCTCAAGGCAATGATGCCCTACCACAAAGCCATGTCCTCCATCATCCGTCAAAGGCCAGACTTCCACACCTTGTCCTCAAGTGATGTGTTGGATGAGTTTGTGGCTATGAGCATATTGAACAAGACCGCCGATAATGCGGTGCTTCGCTCCCAAAGAGCAAAGAAGCCCAACCTTGCATTGAAGGCCAAGGTTTGTGTCGAAGAAGAAGAGGAGGAGGAAGAAGAGGAGAGCAACCTCGAAGATACGAAGTATGCCTATCATGAACACATGGCCCTTGCTTCAAGGCAATTTTGGAGCAAGTAGAACTCAAGGCCCAACTTCAACAAGAGCAACTCAAGTGGCGCAAAGGGCAAGCAGCGAGCGAGGACTTGCTTCAATTGTGGCAATGTGAGTCACTTTGTTGCGGAGTGCCCTTATGAGAAGAGGGAAGACAATGGTGGCAAGCTCATCCGTAAGGACAAGGCCAAGTCTTTCCCCAACAAGAGCAACTTCACCAAGAAGACTCCTCACAAGGCATTGGTGGTACAAGAAGAGTACAATGAGGATGATGATGAAGATGGTGACTCGGTTGCCATGGCCTCCGTTGCCATTGCGACGACTCCATGGGTGTCTCTCTTCGACTCACCCAATGAAAGCATCACCGCCAAGTGGCTTATGGCTAAAGCCACCAACAAGGTAACCCCCCAACATCAAAACTACCATCATTAATCATCCTTCTTCAACGGGTAGCATTGATGAACATGAGGGAACTAATGCGTAGGAGAATGAGTTTGAGACCTTTATGGGTAAACTCAAGGGTAAATCCAAGAGGCACTTTGTTGCTCTCTTGGAACAACTTGGTGAAGCCAATGACATGATCGAGGCTCGCGAAGATACCATCTCTAAGATGGAGGGGCATAGTCGTGACTATGCCGATGAGATTTCGGATCTTTCCAATGCTCTTGAGGAAGAGCGTGGTCTTCGTTTGGCTCTTGAGGAGTCATAAAACGATGATCATGCTAAGCTAAAGAAAGATCTTGATCATGCTCTTGTTGTGTCTCGTGTGCTAAGCTCCGAGAAGGCAAAGCTTGGGGTTGATCTTGCTAGACTCAAAGAGGAGTTTGACATTCTCAACAAGGCTCACAAAGTCTTGAAGGGTGTTCATGCTAGCCTCAAAGAGTCTCATGATCAACTCCAAGTGAAGCTAACCAAGGAGAAAGCCACTTTTCCTCATATGGTGTTGATTGATAATGCAAATGCTACTAACCCTTGTTGTGAGCATGTGCATCTTGTTGAGGAAAATGCTAAGTTGAACGAGAAACTTGAGAAAGGCCTTGTTACATGCATACAAGGTGAGAAGAACCTCAACGATCTTTTGAGCAATCAAAAGGGAGTTGTGGGCAAGAAGGGGATTGGGTTTGCACCCAATCCCAAGAACAAGAAGAAGAATGACAAGACCAAACGACCTCCTCCTCTCAAGCAAACTTTTGTGAAGGAGGGAGAGGGTACTTCCAAGTAAAAGAAGAATAATGCGAAGGGTGGCAATGTCAAGAAGGGCAATGCCACCCCTCCCAACAAATCCGGCGACTTTAATCCTTCTTATGTGTTATGTCGTGCTAGTGATGGGCATGTTTATGCCAAATTTGTTTGTTCTCCTCATGAATACATTGAATGGTCTATTTGGGTTCCTAAGACCCTTGTTACTAACATCAAAGGACCCATTACAAAATGGGTACCTAAAACCAAGCATTGATCTCTTGTAGGTGTTTGCTTCCGGTGGGGGATCATGGTTGCTCGATAGTGGAGCTACAAATCATATGACCAGAAGCAAGGACTTGGTGGTGGACGTGCACAAGATTCCATCTATGCCCACCAACGTCGAGTGGGGTGATGCCTCATCTTCTAAGGTATTGGGACTCGGCAAGGTTGTCATTTCTCATGATCTCACGATCGAGAAGGTCATGCTTGTAGAGTCCCTTGCATACAATCTACTTTCCGTTCGTCAACTTGCAATTATGGGCTTTGCCACTTTCTTTGATATTGATACAATGGCCCTATTGTGGAGAAAGACTCTTAAAGTAGCCTTTGCTGGGAATATCAAGAACGGTCTTTATGTGATTAACTTTTCGGAGCAACCCACTAAGATCGCGACATGCCTAATGGCTAAAGTTGACGTGGGATGGCTTTGGCATCGCCGTTTAGCCCATGTCAATATGAGATCTTTGCAAAGTCTTCTCAAAGGGGACCATGTCCGTGGACTAACGAATGTTAGTTTTGCTAAAGACCGTGCCTGCAGTGCTTGTATCGAAGGAAATCTTCATGAGAAGGCTCACCCTCCCACGACTATCATTTACTCGAAGAGGCCTTTGGAGCTCCTTCACTTGGTTCTCTTTGGGCCTCTGTCGGTGTCAAAACCGGCGGATCTCGTGTAGGGGGTCCCGAACTATGCATCTAGGCGTATGGTAACAGGAGACAAGGGACACGATGTTTTTACCCAGGTTCGGGCCCTCTCAATGGAGGTAAAACCCTACTCCTGCTTGATTGATATTGATGATATGGGTAGTACAAGAGTAGATCTACCACGAGATCAGAGAGGCTAAACCCTAGAAGCTAGCCTATGGTATGATTGTTGTTGTCCTACGGACTAACCCCTGCGGTTTATATAGACACCGGAGGGGGCTAGGGTTACACAGAGTCGGTTACAATGGGAGGAGATCTGAATATCCGTATTGCCAAGCTTGCCTTCCATGCCAAGGAAAGTCCCATCCGGACACGGGACGAAGTCTTCAATCTTGTATCTTTGTAGTCCAATAGTCCGGCCAAAGGTCATAGTCCGGCCGTCCGGACACCCCCTAATCCAGGACTCCCTCAGTAGCCCCTGAACCAGGCTTGAATGACGACGAGTCCAACGCGCAGATTGCCTTCGGCATTGCAAGGCGGGTTCCTCCTCCAAATACTTCATAGAAGATTCTGAACACAAGGATCGTGTCCGGCTCTGCAAAACAAGTTCCACATACCACCGTAGAGAGAGAATAACTTTTTCACAAATCTAATCTGCTGACGTATCATGTAGCATGACATCACACCACAGCCAAGCCTTTATTCGAATCGTTTTTATCGTCCCACCTCAGCGCGTTTTGCGAGGCGGTTTCCTTGGCACGTCTTGTCGAAGCAGATATCGTGTCCCCTTATTCCGGGATTCTCGTCAATACGGGCGTGGGTAACCCAACCGTGCCATTGATTACGGCGCTTGGGGGATAACCGAGTTTAACCAGGCTGGTGGGGACGCATAGTTTCGTCCATCCATATAAGGGGATAAGGATCCACCTTTTCAACCACGCCTTCTTCCTCCTTTGCTCATCCATTTTCGCACACTCGAGCTCCAGCGCCCAAGTCCGCATTCCCCACCTCAACCTTCTCCAACCATGTCCGGAGCGGGAGGCAGGTGGATGGTTTCCTCCGTCACGGAGGGACACATCAAAAAGCTAAGGAGAGCACGATACCTGCCCGACGACATCGCGCACCGGCTCCCAGATGAGGGGCAACTCATGCCCACCCCCAGGCCCCATGAGAGGGTGGTATTCCTCACCCATTTCCTCCGCGGACTGGGCTTCCCACTCCACCCATTCGTCCAGGGGCTCATGTTCTACTACGGCCTGGACTTCCACGATCTGGCCCGAACTTCATCCTCAACATCTCGGCGTTTATCGTCATGTGCGAGGCCTTCCTCCGCATTAAGCCCCACTTAGGCTTATGGCTGAAAACCTTCAATGTCAAGCCGAAGGTAGTGGGCGGCCGGAAGGCGGAGTGTGGAGGCGCCATGGTGGGCAAGATGCCCAACGTTATATGGCTCAAGGGCTCCTTCATGGAGACCATAAAGGGGTGGCAAAGGGGTGGTTCTACATCACCGAGCCGCGTGACCCTGAATGGGCAGCGGCCCCCGAGTTCCGATCTGGCATCCCCACGCGGCTCACCTCCTAGCAAGAGAAGGGCCTGTCTTGGGGTAGTTTGGGAGAGCTGACTGGACACCAAACCTGCATCCAAAACCTGGTGGAAAGAAGGTCAAACTCGTCAACGTAGTCTAGGTCATGCTCATCCACCCGATCCTCCCGTGCCAACAACGGGCTTTCAGCATGTGGGAGTTTGACCCGGCCCAGCCCCGAACTCTGAACGGGCTCTTCGACACAACATACGAAGATTCCTGGAAGGTGCTATTCAAGGGCGTCGAGGCTCCCGCTTCCGCTACCGAGGACCGCGGATTCTACGTGTGGCGTCGAGCCAGCGCGGTAAGCTTTTTTACCTCTTACAGGATATTTGTTTTTCATAGTTTGACTCTATGCGGGATCTAAGCCCCCATGCCTTTGACAGGACTGGCAGGAGAAGGCCGGACAGATCGACTGTCCGGCTCCTTTGCCCGAAGGCCCAGCAGACGCCCGCCTGACGAAACTGCTGGTCTCGGCACCTTACATGGTGCCGGGGAAGAAGGCCAAAAAGAAGGCCACAGGAACCCGAAAGAGTTCCCGGCGCCCGGTGGAGTCGGACCCATCGTCCGATGACTCCAAGGCGCACTCCTCCCATGAAGGCGAGGAGGAGGAAAGAGAGGTTTCTTCCCCAGCAGGGGGAGAAAAGAAAAGGAAGGACGACCCAACTGGGGAGGCCGGAGGGTCCAAGAAGGGGAGGACCCTTCCTCCGGACTACTCCACCAATGCCACCGACAGCGAGGAGGAGTGGCCGCCCAGGGCCAAGCCCCTGGTGAAGTCGTAAGTATTCGGACACCAGAGTGATTCATAGCATTCCTTTGTTGCACAGCTTCTCCTGACGCCGTACGTAATCATGCAGTCCGACCTGAGCCCGGATCGACGTGTCGTCGAGCGGCTCCTTGAATTCGTCGCATGTGAATAGCCTTTCACTTCCGGCCGCCTCCTCCCCTCGCCCTGCAGACAATGCCGAGGTATTGTCCCAAGAGGTTCCAAATCGAGGGGAGGCAGTCCTGGGGGCGCCTCAAGGCGACATCCCGGATTCCAGGCGCAAGGGGGCAAGACCCCCAGGGGCTCCAAGTCCGGCCCTGGGTCGAACACCGCAGCGGAACCTGCATCGGTCCCGGAGTCCGGCAGGCGGCCCCCCGCTAAGAAGGGCAAGCCTACCGCGCCGATGACCTCCGTCCAACCGGAGGTACCGGATAACTTGCTGGAGGTGCTTAACGGCGCCTCCATCGACGAGGAGCACCGCACTATTATGAATGCGGTGATCCAGAAAGTTCAGTCCGCCAAAGCGGGCTGACCGAAGCTTATGCCAGCCTGTTAACAGGCTTTGAGGTATGTAGAGTATATATGAAAATATTACCGCATAGACAGTAGCCCCTGATACTCTGTTTGGCGTTCACAAGGAAAAGCCGAATAGAGGATCTAATAATATTCACAGGAGTCTAACATAATTATGTCGATATGCGTATGCAGGATTCGCTGTTGGCCTTTGCCGCACTGACTGTGGAGGTGGACACGCTGAAGCAGAACCTCGAGCGGTCCGAGCAAGAGCTCGGCCTTGCCAAGAAGCAGCTCGAGGAGAGCCAAGGTACGTAATGCCTTGTGTAAGTATATAAAAGATGTAGTTGCAAAAAATGACAGGATCGTTATTGGTGTCTTAGGGGCCACGACTGAGGTGGCGACCTTGAAGCAAGCGCTTTCCGAGGCCGAAAAGAAGGCGGCCATGGAGCACACTAAGCGGGAGAAACATGAGGCACGAGTTGGCAAGGTACAGCAAGAGCTCCAGGCTCTCGTGAAAAAACACGAGAGTTTGGAGCTTGACTCAAAGATGCGAGAGTCCGAGCTCGCAACGGCCCTTGAAAGCGCCAAGTCTGCCAAGGCCGAAGCCCAGAAAGCCCTCCAGGAAGTTGAGGCGATGAAGAAGATAGCGGCGGGTAAGGCATTCTTTATGCAAAGCAAGCACGTGAAAGTGAATTACTTGTTACTTACCCGAGTCCGGAGCTCTCCAGGAGCATTCGCAGATTTGCCCCGTAGTGTGTTAGATGCCGCCGCCTTCTATCGGGGCGAAGAGGGAAGATCGACGGAGAAGGTGTTCTGGTCTCAGTATGATGATACCGGACACCCGGTGCCCTTGAGCGACCAGCTGAAGCAACTGGTCGAGCTCCATAAGGTGGCCGAACTGGCCATGAAGGGTCTCATAGTCCGGCTGTGGCCTGGAGAGTCCATGCTTGGGAGCTACTTCGGGTTGGTGAGGCGGCTGGTGGATGCCTATCCACGGCTTGAAGTCATCAAGCGCTCCCTCTGCATCGAGGGTGCCCGTAGGGCACTTGCCCGTGCTAAAGTGCACTGGGGCAAGATGGATGCTGAGAAGCTTGTGAAGGACGGGCCACCGCCGGGCAAGGAGCATCGCCATCCCGAGATGTATTATGAGGGCGTCCTGAAGGGTGCCCGCCTTGTGGCAGATGAATGTTCCAAGGATGTAATATTTCAGTAAACTTGTTTGTTTTATCCTGTGCACTGAAAACTTGTTCATATGCACTATGCAACGCTTGTTTTAATTTAAAATATTACCTTCTATGCGGTCGTTTATTAAATATGAGAGATGGCGAGTCGTCGGCTTCTGCCCCCATGCCACTAGTGCTGGGGTGTTCGGGGATAAACCTGAGCACTCTTTTTCCCATTATTGGGTCCTTCGAGGGAGGTGCTCAGCATGGCGAACAAGGCAATCGGAGTATAGTGCATTATCACTCTCACTTAGCCAGAGAATTCTATAATTTTAAATTTCGGCAAAGCCCCTAGTGTTCGGAAGACCGAGTTCGGGGCGCTATACACGCCTTAGGCCGGACAAAGCCGACTCCTCAGTCTAAGCGGCATAAGTCTTGAAGGACTCGAAACCTCTCGAACAACGACCAGCTCTCGCCCTATCATGACAGTCAGCTTTAGCTTTCTCTACTGAGGTGCTTAGCCCAGCTGAACCGGGGGATAATCGCAGTAGTTCTCCCAGCGCTACCTTAGCCGATATAAAGGAATGTAAGGTACCAAAACATGGGAGCCGGGCAAACCCAACTATTGACCCAAGACATGATTCGGAGCTGATGCATATAATCCTATAAGTTCGGGGTGCCGCACTTGTGAAAGTGTTCGGACTTCTCACGCCGTATTATGGGGTGCTTAAGCCCCTGGCGTATTAGCCGTACCAAAGTGTACAGGTGCTGAATGTCACGAATGAACATATATACATAAAAATAAAGGAATAGAGAATGCAATAATAGACTGGAGCTATGCATTTTTATTTCGAAAAGGTGCATTAAAGCAGAACGATACAAATGGTGCGATAGGAAAGAGATGGGACTATCTGACATGTCCCCTCCAGGGGCGAGCTGCAGAAAGGTATTTAAAGCAGGTATTTTGCTCGTTATAGAGACCACCTGGGAATTCCATAATGCGACGTAGCTTTCTACCTCCCTGGGTGTTGTATCGTGTGTTCGGCAATTGTACTGTCGAATAGGTCTTCCAAAGAGTAAGGTCCTGAAAGTAAGAAAAATGATAGAATCGGCAGCCCCTAGTGCGGTTGAGCCGTGTATTGGGGCGTGCCGTGGTCATGCCCCTCCTCCTGTGCCCATGGTATTTTCAGAGCGTAATTATGTATGCGTAGTACTGATTTCACAGTTTCGCGAGGGTTGGGGTTGGGGCTGCATTGCTACGCTTGCTCGAAACGTGCCAGGCGGTCTTGTTGTAGGTTACTCCGAGCGCGCTTGATGATGTCCGGATGTTTTATTGCCGGACTAGAGAATTGCCTTGAGAGGCTGCTTTGTACTTTTGCTGCGAGGGCCGCCATATGCTCCTCTGTTCGGAGAGAGCGTTCGGTGTTTCCGTTGACCGTAATGACTCCTCGAGGTCCTGGCATCTTGATCTTGAGGTATGTGTAATGCGGCACCTCATTGAACTTTGCAAACGCGGTTTGCCCGAGCAGTGCGTGATAGCCACTGCGGAACGGGACTATATCAAAGATTAACTCCTCGCTTCGGAAATTATCCGGGGATCCGAAGACCACTGCAAGTGTTACTGAGCCCGTGCAATGGGCCTCTACACCTGGTATGACACCTTTAAAGGTCGTCTTTGTGGGTTTGATCCTTGAGGGATCTATGCCCATTTTGCGCACTGTGTCCTGATAAAGTAGGTTCAGGCTGCTGCCACCGTCCATAAGGACTCAAGTGAGGTGAAATCCGTCAATGATTGGGTCGAGAACCAATGCGGCGAATCCTCCATAGCGGATGCTAGTGGGGTGGTCCCTTCAATCGAAAGTGATCGGGCAGGAGGACCACGGGTTGAACTTTGGGGCGACTGGCTCCAACGCGTATACGTCCCTTAGCGCACGCTTCCGTTCCCTCTTGGGGATGTGGGTTGTGTATATCATGTTCACCGTCCGCACTTGTGGGGGGAAGCCCTTCTGTCCACTATTGTTCGGCGGTCGGGGCTCCTCCTCGTCATCGCTATGTAGCCCCTTGTCTCTGTTTTCGGCATTTAACTTGCCGGCCTGCTTGAACACCCAACAATCCCTGTTGGTGTGATTGGTTGGTTTTCGGGGGTGCCATGTATCTGGCACGAGCGATCGAGTATACGGTCCAAACTGGACGAGCCCAGAGTGTTTCTTTTGAATGGCTTTTTCCACTGACCGGGTTTAGAGCCTCTGAATCCGGCATGAACTGCCATATCTTCAGCATTGTCGCTGTTAATGCGGCGCTTGCGCTTGTTGCGATGCGACCTGCCATTGCTGTCCTTGGTATCCGAATTACCAGGGCTCTTGGTCATGTTATTGCTACGAGCCAGCCAGCTGTCTTCTCCCGCGCAAAAGCGGGTCATGAGTGTCATGAGGGCTGCCATAGATTTCGGCTTTTCCTGTTCAAGGTGCCAGGCAAGCCACTCGTCACGGATGTTATGTTTGAAGGCTGCTAGGGCTTCTGCGTCCGGACAGTCGACGATTTGATTTTTCTTGGTTAGGAACCGTGTCCAGAATTGTCTGGCAGATTCTTCTGGCTGCTGAATTATGTGGCTCAGGTCATCAGCGTCTGGTGGTCGCACATAGGTGCCCTGGAAATTGTCAAGGAATGCGGCTTCCAGGTACTCCCAACAACCAATTGATTCTGCTGACAAGCTGTTAAGCCAATGCCGAGATGGTCCTTTAGGCTTGAGTGGGAGGTATTTGATGGCGTGTAGATCATCGCCACGGGCCATGTGGATATGAAGGAGATAGTCCTCGATCCATACCGCAGGATCTGTTGTGCCATCGTATGATCCAATGTTTACGGGTTTGAAACCCTTTGGTATTTGATGATCCATTACTTCATCTGTGAAGCATAGTGGGTGCGCGGCACCTCTGTACTGGGCTATATCACGACGTAGCTCAAATGATCTTTGTCTGCTGTGTTCGGCCCGGCCGGATTTACTGTATCCGGCGTGACGGTTAACGTCTCGTGTCGTGGGGCGCCCGCGCGATCCATAGATCGATCTTGTTTGCCTTGCCTTGTCCTCCAACATATCTCGCAGGTCTAGCGCATTTCCCCGTGCCTTCGTATTTTTTGAGCGACGCTGGGGTACAGCTTGAGTGGAGGGCCGAGAGGCCTCTCTGTCGCAGCTGCGAGGTGGCCGGTCAGCCGCATCATGCGCTGGTGATGTGGGTTTAGGTGCTTCCTCCTCTAATCGGGGTAGCAACATGTGCTTTGGGTAGCTCTTGGAGGGGCGTTTGAGTTCGTATTCCTCGGCCGCAAGGACTTCAGTCCATCTGTCGGATAGCAAGTCTTGATCAGCTCTAAGTTGTTGCTGCTTTTTCTTAAGGCTACTCGCCGTGGCCATAAGCCTGCGCTTAAAGCGCTCTTGTTTGACGGGATCCTCAGGCATGACAAATTTGTCGTTGCCGAGGCTTGCCTCGTCTTCAGAGGGAGGCATGTAATTATCATCCTCTTCCTCTCTGTCTGCCGCTTTCTCAAGGTGGCTGACTTCTCCATCCTCCTGCGCTGAATCTTGCTGGAGGGAGTTGTCTTCGGCACTGTCCGGGGTGTTATTATCTCCCGTGCTGGAATCACCGTTTTTGCTCTGGCGGGACTTAGAGCGGCGCCGCTGACGACGATGCTTGGGTTGCTTCTTGGAGGGGTTATCCTCCGCTGATCCGTCATCGTTGCCTTCTTTGGGTGTATCCACCATATATATATATCATATGACGAGGTAGCTTTCCAGTACCCTATAGGCGCTGGTTCTTGTTCGTCTCCTACATCGTCGTCCATACCATCAATGTCTTCAGAGTCGAAGTCTAGCATGTTGGTTAAATCATCGACAGTGGCTACGAAGTGGGTGGTAGGTGGGCGTCGAATTTCTTCGTCGTCCGCATCCCAATCCTGCCGGTCATAATCCAGCCAGGACTCTCCTGACAAAGAGAGAGACCTTAGTGAATTCAGAATGTCGCCGAAGGGCGAGTGCTGAAAGATATCTGTGGCGGTGAATTCCATGATCGGCGCCCAATCGGATTCGATTGGCAGGGGCGCGGAGGGCTCGGAGTTCGGAGAAGAGTCCGGCACTTTGGAGTCATAGGCTTCGCAGAGGATAAGGCTGGTGTTCGGCTCGGTCGCCATTGAGACTGCAGCCCCCGCGGCGGGGTCTAACCACCCGTCCTCGATCGACGCAGTTGGCTCCGAGCTAAGGGTCGGAGCGGATGCGGGTGCGGCCTCCAGGACACTGTTTGGCGGCAGAGCTAAATCATGCCCATCGTGACAGTGCGGCGCGCTCGGCTGTGGCTCGAATCCGTTGAAGATCAAGTCTCCGCGGAAGTCAGCCGTGTAGTTCAAACTTCCAAATCTGACCTGATGGCCAAGGGCGTAGCTTTTAATATGCTCCAGATGGCCAAACGAATTGGCTCGCAGTGCAAAGCCGCCGAATACAAAGATCTGTCCGGGGAGAAAATTCTCACCCTGGACTGCATCGCCAACGATGATCGAAGGAGCCATCAAGCCTGATGACGACGACACAGAGGAACTCTCGATGAAAGCACCAATGTCGGTGTCAAAATCGGCGGATCTCGGGTAGGGGGTCCCGAACTGTGCGTCTAGGCGGATGGTAACATGAGACAAGGGGCACGATGTTTTTACCCAGGTTCGAGCCCTCTCGATGGAGGTAAAACCCTACTCCTACTTGATTGATATTGATGATATGGGTAGTATAAGAGTAGATCTGCCACGAGATCAGAGAGGCTAAACCCTAGAAGCTAGCCTATGGTATGATTGTTGTTGTCCTACGGACTAACCCCTCTGGTTTATATAGACACCGGAGGGGGCTAGGGTTACACAGAGTCGGTTACAATGGGAGGAGATCTGAATATCCATATTGCCAAGCTTGCCTTCCACGCCAAGGAAAGTCCCATCCGGATACGGGACGAAGTCTTCAATCTTGTATCTTCGTAGTCCAACAGTCCGGCCAAAGGTCATAGTCCGGCCGTCCGGACACCCCCTAATCCAGGACTCCCTCAGCCTCCATCCTTTGATAGTCTTGGGGGTAGAAAGTATTGTTTGGTGATTGTTGATGACTATTCAAGATACACTTGGGTATATTTCTTCAAGAGGAAGAGAGAGACCCAACAAACCGTCATTGACTTTGCAAATGAAGCACAACGTCAACACAATGCAATGATCTTGACAATAAGGAGTGACAACGGCACCGAGTTCAAGAACTACACCTTGGATGAGTTTCTTAGTGATGAGGGGATCAAGCATCAATATTCCGCACCTTACACCCCTCAACAAAACGGTGTTGCGGAGAGGAAGAACCAGACGTAGATGGATGCGGCAAGGACCATGATGGCGGAGTTCAAGTCTCCATACAACTTTTGGACCGAAGCCATCAACACCGCATGTCATGCATCCAATCGGCTCTACCTTCGCAAGGGCTTGAACAAGACTCCATATGAGATACTCACCGGTAACAAGCCCAACCTCAAGTACTTCCGGGTGTTCGAGTGTAAGTGTTTCATTCTCAAGAAAGATGTTCGGTTGTCTAAATTTGAGGCTAGAGCTTATGAGGGCATATTTGTTGGTTATGCTACAAACTCTCATGCTTACCGTGTCCTCAATAAATCCACGGGACTTATTGAGGAGACGTGTAATGTGGAGTTTGATGAGAATAACGGCTCCCAAGTGGAGCGAAGTGGTACTTGTGATGTAGGTGATGAAATTCCTCCTCAAGCCATAAGAAGAATGGCTGTTGGTTTTATCCTACCCATTGAGGAACCCCTTGTGGCCGAAGGAGAAGGACAATGCTCCACTCAAGTGGATCCATCACCAACCCAAGACCCACACGCCTCCGAAGAACAAAGTGAAGGCCCTCGACCTCATGAACAAGACCAAGGGCAAGATCATGCTCAAGAAGGTGTTGTCACACCAAGCGATGCCCAAGGTCAAGTTCTCTCCCCCGAGCAAGTTCAAGGTCAAGAACAAGCTCAAGATGGCGCTCAAGATGATCAAGTGACCGCTCCTCAACTCGCCACCGAGGAGGAATTAGAGCGTCGTTCCGCCAAGATTGCTTCCAAGCTCTCCACCAAGGGTCATCTCATGAAGAATGTACTTGGAAGCATTCAAAAGGGGGTAAGCACTCGTAGACAATTGGCAAACTATTGTGAACATCACTCATTTGTCTCTTGTGTTGAACCCCAAAAGGTATATGAAGCACTTGAAGATCCGGATTGGCTTAATGCCATGCATGAAGAACTCAACAACTTCGAGTGCAACAAGGTGTGGAGGTTGGTGCCAAGGCCAACGGGGAACCACAATGTCATTGGGACCAGGTGGAATTTCAAGAACAAGCAAGATGCTCATGGGACCATCATTCGCAACAAGGCAAGATTGGTGGCACAAGGCTACTCCCAAGTCGAGGGTATCGACTACGGTGAAACCTTTGCTCCCGTTGCTTGTCTTGAATCCATTCGTTTGTTGATTGATTATGCTTCTCATCACAACTTTAAGTTGCAACAAATGGATGTGAAGAGTGCTTTTCTTAATGGTCTTATTATTGAGTTGGTTTACGTCAAACAACCCCCCGGGTTCGAGGATCCCTACTTTCCCGATCATGTGTATCAACTCGATAAGGCACTCTATGGCCTTAAACAAGCTCCACGTGCGTGGTATGACCACCTTACCGAGTTGCTACAAGATCGCGGGTTTGAAGTTGGGCTAATCGATCCCACTCTTTTTACTAAGAAGGTCAAAGGGGAGTTGTTTGTGTGCCAACTATATGTTGATGACATCATCTTTGGTTCCCCTAACAAATCTTTCAGTGATGAATTTGTCACACTAATGACCTCAAAGTTCAAGATGTCTTCCATGGGAGAGTTGAAGTTCTTTCTAGGTTTCGAAGTGAAGCAAAGAAGAGAAGGTACCTTCATCAACCAAGCCAAATACACTCAAGACATGCTCAAGAGATTCAAGCTAAGCGATGTCAAGTCGGCTTTCACTCCAATGCCTACAAAGTGCCAACTTGACATTGATCCCAATGGTAAAGCGGTGGATCAAAAGGTATATCGCTCCATGATTGGATCCTTGCTTTACCTTTGTGAATCTAGACCGGATATCATGTTGAGTGTGGGAATTTGTTCACGGTTTCAAGCCGCACCTAAGGAAAGCCACATTGTGGCGGTCAAGCAAATCTTTTGATATTTGGCTCATACCCCAAACTTTGGCTTATGGTACCCAAGAGGAGCAAACTTCAAGCTTGTAGGATATTCGGATTCCGATTGGGTGGGAGACAAAGTGGATAGGAAGTCCACTTCCGGAGGGTGCCAATTCCTTGGTTGCTCTTTGGTAAGTTGGTCTTCCAAAAAGCAAAGTTGTGTGTCTCTCTCGTCTACCGAAGCGGAGTATGTGGTGGCCGGTAGTTGTTGTGCACAACTCTTATGGATGAGGCAAACTTTAAAGGATTACTGTGTCATTTGTGACAAAGTGCCTCTTTGGTGTGACAATGAAAGTGCCATCAAGATTTCTCTCAACCTGGTGCAACACTTCAAGACGAAGCATATTGAGATTCGGTATCACGGGATCACATTAGGCGAGGGGAGATCGAGCTCAACTACGTCAACACTCATGATAACCTTGCAGATATCTTCACGAAGCCTTTGGATGAAGCAAGATTTCGCGAGTTAAGGCATGAGCTAAATATCATTGATTCGAGCAATGTTGCTTGAAACCGTGCACACCCCACCATACTCAACTTGTTGTCTTGTTTAGGTGTAAGCATGGACATAGGGGCATTGTTGTTCTCTCAATGAACTCTCCCTCCCCCCATCATGCATAAATTGATCAAGTCTTTCACATTAGCCATTGTTGATGGTACTTGTGCTTTAGAGATGAGTTTTGGACATGGGCCCAAGGATAATTCTTCGCGGTGCCATACCAATTGACTCAAACATAGGTGGCCTTGGCCACCGCCCTCTCTTAGAGAGGTGTGTGTTTTTATTGTTCTCTTTGAGTGTGTGTTTTGGTCTCGTTTCCGTTTTTGTTTTCTTCTTGAGCTTAGTCGTGTCGTTTAGTTGCCGTGGCGTGCTGTGCGGTACTGCCGCTGGTGGTGTGCGGTACTACCGCCTAAGCGGTACTACCGCCCCCAGCGCGGTACTACCGCTGCGGGGCGGGACTAGGGGGTTATGTCGGGGCAGGGGGAGGTTTCTTCTCCCCCATACCCATTCGCTTCGCCCCCTCGTTCATCTTCCTCTCTCCAGCAACGCACCGCCGCGGGAGGGCTCCGGCGGATCTTCTTCTCCGGGGCGTCTCTCTCCATTTCCTTCGGTGGAGTCGATCCCCACCTCGTTCTCTTGCCATGGATGCCGGTATTGCCCCCGTTCCTTCTCTCCTTTTGTCTCTTTTTCAGATCCTATGTTTTAGGGGCAATAGTAGTTGCATCTCTATATTTTTGGCTAAATCTAGGCTTGAGTAGATTGGAGAAGGTAACTAGACTCTCTAGATTAGAGTTTGGTCGGAATATTTTTGAATTTGACAGGCCGGTAGTGCCGGTTCTGACCACGGTAGTAGGGAACTGTTGTTCCCCCGCCTCGAGCGGTACTACCGCTTCCTTTGGAGCGGTACTACCACTTACAGGTCGCGGTACTACCGCTGCCTGCCAAGTTCCATCATATCCCTACCATACCTTGATCCTTTTTGTTGTGTTTGTTGGCTTATGCTCGTTCTTTTTGGTTGTTCTGTGTGTTCGTGTGTTTGGTTCCAGGTGATGAACATCCTGAGCCTCAGGCTCATCGTATCAACCCCAATCATGCCTTGTCGAAGCGCTATCGCACTTCTGAGTCTGCAATTGGTTCCACTAGTGCTCCACCACCGCCTGCGGGTGCTTCCTCAAGTGTGGCTCCTCCGCCTCAACTCCAGAAGAAGCCTGCCAACAAGCCGAAGCCAACGGGCAAGACTGTGACTGAGATGACAGCCAAGGAGTTTTGGGATAAGCGTCGCCGTAACCCCTATGAGGATGCCCAAGAACCCAATTTGGTCAACCGCCCGTTCTGGAACCGCTTTCATTTTGCCATCTTCTTTGATGTGATCAAGGCCAAGAAGAACCTCTTTGTTAATGTTCGCTCCATCAACATCGATGTCATGGAAAAGGATCTAGAGTACTTTGGTGAAGCGCTTCAGATGTGTTCCCAGCTGAACATCCTCAGGATCATGCAATTCAACAAGGATTTCGATGCTGATTTGGTGGCTCAATTTTATGCCACTGTCCATCTTGGGACTGATGCAGAGAGGACTCTGACTTGGATGACCAATGGCAAGCTGCTTTCTGTCAAGTGGAAGGCCTTTATGGAGTTACTTCATGTGGAAGATCAAGGGCTTGAGACTCCAGTTGGTTTCTGTCGGGGATATACCCCGCGGTGTAACCCTCCGGATGTATGACCCGGCTGGAGCATGGCGACTCACTGGTGACCCGCCTGGAGCTTGGCGATTCATAGATAACCCGCCCGATGATGGCGACTCATTAGTAACCCGGCGGGCGGGTCAGATGGACAACAAGGCCCAAAGCCCAGATGGCCGGCTCACATTATGATGGGCCGGCTTAAGAGGAAAGGGATGACAAATATTTCCTTTACGAGGAAGCAAGACCCGGACTTGTATTTAACTTGTAAGATAAGATAGACTAGTCATAGTCCTACTAGGACTCCACATGTAACATGTCCCTCTAACTTACATAAGGAGGGGCAGGGCACCCCAAAGAGGGACAAGCAACAAGAAACAATCTCTAGGGCTAGACACAAAGAGCCGGCTTGCCGACGACCCCCTCATGAGCATAATGAGACATAGCCACAAACAGCATGTAGGGCTATTCCGGATGATGTTTCCCGGGGCCCGAAGCTGTCTAAATCCTCGTCTTATGTGATGATCCGCCTTGCGTCTCTCGATTCCGACCAACCTCTTCAAGCTACCGCATAGATGCGTTGGCCTCGCGACTAAGTCCTGACACTAAGGACATCTTCCGTGACAATTCCACGACAGTTGGCGCCCATCGTGGGGCTCGCGCACGGTGGTGTTGAGTTCTTGGAGGGATCTCTCTTAGGGATTGAGAATTTCACAATTTTCTGGAGGAAGAAGAATCATTGCAGAAGGATTTACATTGTTTGGAAAGCACACCACCGCGGTTGAGTCACCGAGATCGGTAGTACTGTTTCTGCCGCACACAAAGTATACTACAGGAAACCATCAAAGTCGTCGGGTCACCTATGGCATAAACCCACACTTATGGTTCTAATTTTTATCCCATGGACGGAAACCGGCGGCCGGTTGCAATTTGCTCGATCCGATCTGCTCAAAAGAAAAAAAGGGGAGGTTATCAGGTCAACCACGACGGATCCTCGGCACGGACTCCGTCGCTGCTCGGGGCCGGCTCTTGCCTCGCGCCTCTACCTCCGGCCAGTCGTTCCTCTGGGCTGGCTCCTGCGTCGCCGTGCCTCGAGTGGTTGCCTCCGCCTCTCCGCCTATCTGCGCCGGTGTAGCTCTTCGAGTCGGCGCTTTGCTTGGCAGGCGCCCCCTCGCGCTTGCCTAAGCCGTCCCCGCTGCTCATCTGCTCCAAGTCGACCTCGTACTGCCACGCTGTCGAACCGCCCCGGCTTCATTGTGCCTCTCGCTGAAGTGGCCCCGTCTTCGATTGCCGCCGCTGCTGTCTGCCACTGGGTACGAGTCCTGCTCCGCCCGCGCCGTCTGACCGGGCCTGGCTCTGCCATCCCCGCGCGATTAAAAAGCCGTCGTGGTCAGCCGCGACCCCTCGCCGAAGCCTCCTTTTGAGCCGCCGGTGTGCGCCGCTCGTCTCCGTGGTAAGCCGCCGATCCGCTGCTACTCCGCTATTCTGAACCACCGTCCCCACGGCCGCGGGACAAACGGTTGAGCCGCCGGGACTTTACCTCAGCACGACTCTAGCCTTTGTCGTGGCCCGCCCACGCCGTCTGCTTCAAGTGGCCGCATCAAATTGCCGCCAACCGGGCGGCCCTCGTTCACCTCTTCTAAGCAACCTCGTCGACTCGCTGCTCCCGTGGCCGTATGGAGCCGCTTCGTCGAGAAAGCATGTGCCAGACTAGATTGAGATGAGTTGGAGTTTCCCCTCCATACGATGAAGCAAATCGCTGGGTCAAAGATTATTCAGAATTTCCACTACAAAGTTTTTTACAACAGCCAGGTCAGACTATTATTCTGTGTTTTCCCATGCGCGTACAATACAGTGGGTAAAATACGTTGGGGCTACTACTCTTCGTACAGTACAAGTTCGGCGGGAGTTAATTTAGGTATTGCTATCTCAGATCAGAAAAAGACAGTACAATTTGCGGCCACGCGTCAGGTTTTAGCTCAGGGAATCGATCAAATCTACTGGAGATGGAAACTACAACCATCATCAAACAACGACATCAACGCCGTTGTCTCCAAGCATACTGCCAGCTGTTGAAGATCGCCACCGTCTTGCTTTGTTGTCAGGGGTTCACCTCCGCCGCAGAACCGTCCCTGTCGTATCCAGGGTGGTTTGTTGACCCGGCCGCCTTGCGTCTGCTGGCTGCCTTTGAGCGGACGTCGTCACCACCTCGAGCCAGCCTCTGCCGACATGGCTCGCCCTCCGCCGCTTGCCTTTGCGCGTCGACCACGAGCCGCCCGCTGCCTAAACTGCCGGTACGGCCTCTAAACTCGCCGGTTTTGCATCCACGGCCGGACTCCTGAGCTGACCAGCTGTACGACCAAGTCACCGTCACCCTGCCTACGGGTGCTGAGCTGACCATGTTGAGTCGCCTCTGCTGCGATGAGCCGCCGGGAGTCACTGGTTTGCCTAACCACCAGGGCTATATTGAATAGCCGGCTCTGCCGCGATGAACGGACCATCGGCCGTCCGAACAAATTAGGTGATATTCATCTGAGTTTATTTTATTAAACATATTGTTTTCATCAAAGAACAATTACTTTGGTCTATATATTTTTATGTGCAGCAAAGATGGTGCCATGTTGTGCCTATGAAGTGTACGTCAGCACCATCATGCACCGACGTCTGTGCCTGCTTACTGATGGAACAGTTGTGTGCAAGTCGCCACCCATGCAGCTTAATCTACATCAACCCGCCGGAGCTGCGTTGAGCCGCCTTTGCCGCTTGAGCCGCCGGGGTTATATTAATTCGATGGTCTGCCTGAGCCGTCGGAACCATATTGAGCCGCTGGTCTGCCTGAGCCACCTCTGTCGTGATAAACAGATCATCCGTTGTCCAAACAAATCAGGTGATATCCATCCAAATTTGTTTTATTAGCACATGTTGTTTTTGTCAAGGAACAAGTTTATCTTTGCCTTGGTCTGCAATATTATTTATGCAGGGCAATTATTTATGACAAAAAATGATATTATACCGCGGAGATGGAGGCACGCCAACATTTTTTGGCACAGGTGGTCGTTGTTACTCAACGGACTCCCGCACCGGCTTACAACGCCGTGGCCGTCTCACGCGACCACGCCGACTTACAACAAGGAGGACAGCTTGCCCGTCCACACCGGCTTACAACGCCACGGCCGGTTCATCTGTCTGTGCCGCCTCAGATATTGCAGTCGTCTTTACCGTCCGCCTCTCGCGGCCTGGTCAACATCAACACATCGGGCCACATCTGTCTGCATGAGCTGTTTATTGAGTATGAGCAAGTCACTGCTTGGGAAGCCCGGTTTTCTCTTCCAACAAATTGGAGGCAAATTATCATATATTATCAACCGCCGTCTGCACTGGATGGCTCAATGGGCAGGCGCACAAATCACCGCCACTACAGTTTGGTTAAGTTTCAAACAACCAGTTGGAAGGAACCATTGGCCGAGTTGTTGACACAGCTTATATGGGATCATTTATAACCCGCCGCAGTCACCTCAACCTTCTGTGGATTCACATCGCGCTATCAATGCCAATGATATACACCTTCTACTATGGTCAAATATGGAGAATCTCAAGCCAACTCCTCGAGTCGACTTGAGACTCGGGAGCTACAATGGTATGACTCGGCAATATTAGTTGGTTTCAATAAATTCAAGAACTCCGGGTCATTCAAGGGAAATTTATTTACCACAAAGCTTTGAAGCTCTCAAATCTGGTTCAAATCCGGCTCAAGGTAAATTTATCTCTCACAAAGTTTTGAAGCATTCAAATCCGGTTTAAAGCTCCGGCTCAAGAAGAATTAATCTCTCACAAGTTCGAGTTCTCAAAAAAATTAAAGGTTGCCAAAAGAACTTGCTGCCATGATGCACGGTTCAAACTTGGATATCCTGCCTTACGGCTTATCTTATTATGATCACTTGGGGGTTTCTTGTTCATCGAGCATAGCTAGCAGTACCCTCTTGATTGGCGCAATGCCAAAATTTATATGGTCACTTGGGGTCTTCCTGTTCAAACATAGGTCATATTCGAACCAAAGAGAACATAGCTGTTGAAACCCTTTTGATTGGCGTACTGCCAAACCCACTAGGGGGCTTCTTGATCATATCCGAATCATAGCTCAACCCCTTTGGGTCCGACGTGGATTGTATTCGAATCAGCGTCGTTAAACAACTCTCAAGGTCATTTGGGGGCTTCCTGTTCAAACATAGGTCGTATTCGAACCAAAGAGAACATAGCTGTCGATACCCTCTTGATCGGCATCGCCAAAGCCACTGGGGGCTACATGATCGTATTCGAATCTTAGATTAACCCCTTTGGAACGGTTTACTGATCGTATCCGAATCAGAAGCCTCAAAAAGTTTTATTATGTCTCTGGTAAAGTTTATTGCAGCCACAATTACTTAACTTGAGACCTTTTTGGGATTATATCTCAAATATATATATATAAGTGTTTTATGCTTAACCCGGCTTGAGTTTTGATTATAAGTCGCCAGTTTATGACAATCATCATCTATGTGGAAGCATTGGCTTCTAAGGATTGGGTTATCACCCTTACTGCACAGGTTATGTAAGTCGGCAGTACAAATTCAATATCACAGTGGTTATATGTGAGATATTATGACCCGCCCTGGTTTTGACGCTAAGTCGCCAGGGCATATGTTGTTTAAACTCTCTGCAGGATTTGCAGAAATATGACATATAAATGATTAAGTTCAAGCTCATTACCAAAGTTGATGCTTCAAAATGATTATCCATTCTGGATTTTTCTCAAAAGGCTATAAGCCGCCGGGTCATAAAAATTTCAGTTTACAATGAAGGCGTATTAAATCGCCATCGGCCAGGAGCCACCGGGTATCTAAAATCCAGATTTACTTGTCAACATATAAGGTATTTGAAATCTTTAAATAGCCAAACTTGGCTGGATTCTCGTTATGATATTGAATGATTGAGGTTTTCAAACCGGGTTATTCAAATCTTTAATAGCCAACATGGTTGGATTTTCATTATGACATTGAATGATTGAGGTTTTCATACCGGATTATATTATTCAAATCTTGAATAGCCAACATGGCTGGATTTCTATTGTGATTATCAATAACCAGTGTTATGATTGAGGTTTTCAAAGTCGCTTTAGCGCAACGTCTATTATTTTTATCAATGTATATGATTTATTCTACAATGGAAGGAATAGTCCCGAGTCACTGCAGGCTTACGACCTGACACTTAGGGGCTACATTATTCAGATTGGGATTATATCAAATATGCAAGTCCCATGTCACTGCCAGCATGCACCATGGCACTTGGGGGCTAATGCAAAGTCATTTTTTGCTCAATTTATTGAAGACCCGACTCATCACATTCCAAATGAGTTGGCCCTTGGGGGCTACCAATTGCTCCTGTCAAAAATTCAAGGTACACAAGCATTAAATCCATTATATTGAACGATCCACCATTCAGTTGGTGGAGTACAAAGCTCTTAACCTCGTGGGCGTGGGTTCAAGCCCCATGGTGGAGACTATATTATATGAGGTTATTATCAATTATATACAAAGTCCCAGCTCAGTATTATTTTACTAAGCCGGCCCTTGGGAGCTACACATTGCTGTTCAAATTTACATGGTTATATCTACAAAGTCCCTGCTCACTATTGCATAATGACCCGGCCCTTGGGGGCTACATTGGTTGAAGCTTTCATGAGCATAAAGCAGTTGCAAGTCCCAGGTTGCTGCAAGCATGATAACCGGCACTTGGGGGCTACATGTGTGGAATATTCAGTTTATATGATTGAGATGAATAAATCGGATTTCTTCAAAGTTGCAACATTTATTGGATCAAGTCTTAAACCATCACTTTGTTCTGCTCAAGACTTGGGGGCTACAGGTGATATGCATATAAGGGAGGAATAACTTCAAATTATCAGTTTTGAGCAAATCGGGTATTATATTATTATCAGATAAATCTGCAAAGTTTATGACCCGGCGTCATCATAAGATTAACCCGGCATCAGCAACAGTTATGACCCGGTGTTATCAATATTTACAAGCCGGCAATTTTGCTCGCCAGCATCTACATCTTTAAACCGGCGGATCACCAGATGAATCTTGAGTCCAATATGTTTATTAAGCCGGCGCCTTGGAAGCCGACTCAAGTGGATTATTCTTCACAATATTTTTCTGTGAGAAACCAACATCGGCAAATTGAGTATGAAGCTAGCTTACTTGACCCGGATTTACTAGATGAAGGAAATGACAATTGGACTTAAGGATAATCAGGTCCCGTCTCAGGAGAATATTTAACCCGGAGCACAAGGAATTAAGGATGATCAGGTGCCGGCGTACAATTTTTTTAACCTGGAACACAAACTGTCAAAGTTGTTCTTGTGTTTATTTTGCAGATTCAGTTTAACATGAATAAATCCAAATTAAACTGGGGGCTAATGTCGGGGATATACCCCGCGGTGTAACCCTCCGGATGTATGACCCGACTGGAGCTTGGCGATTCACAGATAACCCGCCCGATGATGGCGACTCATTAGTAACCCGGCGGGCGGGTCAGACGGACAACAAGGCCCAAAGCCCAGAAGGCCGGCTCACGTTATGATGGGCCGGCTTAAGAGGAAAGGGATGACAAATATTTCCTTTACGAGGAAGCAAGACCCGGACTTGTATTTAACTGTAAGAGAAGATAGACTAGTTCTAGTCCTACTAGGACTCCACATGTAACCCGCCCCTCTAACTTATATAAGGAGGGGCAGGGCACCCCAAAGAGGGACAAGCAACAAGAAACAATCTCTAGGGCTAGACACAAAGAGGCGGCTTGCCGGCGACCCCCTCATGAGCATAATGAGACCTAGCCACAAACAGCATGTAGGGCTATTCCGGATGATGTTTCTCGGGGCCCGAAGCTGTCTAAATCCTCGTCTTGTGTGATGATCCGCCTTGCGTCTCTCGATTCCGACCAACCCCTTCAAGCTACCGCATAGATGTGTTGGCCTCGCGACTAAGTCCTGACACTAAGGACATCTGCCGTGACAATTCCACGACAGTTTCCGTCCTCACCGCAATGCCAACTCGACTCATAAGCAAGCTTTGTGGGCCTACTGCACTGTGAAGGTCAACCCTGTGACTGAGAAGGAAACCTATGAGCTGCCTCCCTATCTCGACATCCTTCATCGTGTCTTTCGAGAGACTCTTTTCCCTCGCATCGGGAATCTGGATATGGTCCACTCCTATCTTGTGGATATGCTACTCTTCTGCCAGCGTGAGAAGGAAGCGAACACTGGCGAGTCCCTAAATATCTCTCATGTTATGTGGTCTGAGCTTCTTTCTGCCATTTTTGAGCGCAAGTGCCCGATCTATGGCCCATTCATCATGCTGCTCATTGAGAAGGCTTGGGCACATGTCTATCCCAAGGTTGGTTTGGAAACTGGAGATTTGGTGTCTCACGAGATCAAGAGTCTGAGGAAGAAGGACACTTGGGGCACCCCCACTCCCAAAGCTGGGGGTCCATCCACTGCAGCTGCCATAGAGACCGAGGCCGAGGCTGAGGCTGATGATGACGATGAGGACTATGAGCCGTCTGGGACAGAGCCCTCTTGGGAAAAGAAGCTCAAGCTCAAGATGAAGAAGCTCTTCTGCATGGAGTCACATGGCCAGTACATGACTCATGTGGCGGAGAAGAAGTCCCGGAAGCATCACAAGGAACTCATGCGTTAGTTGGGTGCGACCGTGGTCAGTGGTTCGGAGGATCAGATCACTGAGGAAGGAGAATGGATCCAGCAGCATTGCCCGTGGACAGATTCAGACGCCGAGCAGTTCCCGACTAATGACGGAGGTGCAGACGATACCGCATGGATGTGATGCTCGTGATCCTCAGCTTGTTATCACCTGGAGCCGTCGCCTAGCTCTTTGCCCTTTTGGTGTCTCGATGCCAAGGGGGAGAGAGGTTTAGGGATTTGTGGATTTGTCGCTGTCGTGCTTTGTGTGTGCCGTGTTTTGTGTGTTCGTGTTCGTCGTCTGCTTTGCTTTATTTGGTTTATGCCTGTGAGACCTAAGTACTAGTCATATGGTGTGAGACATATGCTACCTTATTACCTTATCTATGTCAATCTAGTACTCTGGTATCTTATGAGTTGTATGTCTACCCTGTTTTACTTTCCTTGCTCTCGTATATCCTTTGCTTAGGTTGTTGGACTATAACATATAGGGGGAGTGTTGATCCTAATGTGTGTGTCTTGCTTTCCTTGCCTTCCTTTCTAGGTGCAAACATTCAGGGGGAGCCCATCTATATGTTGTAGTCCTAAGTATCTCTTCTTTCCTGCTTTTTCCTTTGTGCAAATCCCTGGTTGTCATCAATCCACCAAAAAGGGGGAGATTGTTGAGGCATGTCTCTCTCGATGTGGTTTTGGTGATTGATGACAACATGCTTACGGACTAATCATGTGCTTTGAGTATTTCAGAGATTCATCCCTGGCACGAGACGATTTTTTCCCTCGGAGTGTCATTCAAGACGGTGTAGCTCAGTCGTTTCTTTTCTGGTGGACTAGTTGCGTAGAGGGCACCGTACTATCAAGAGGGGGTCCGCTTTGGTATTGCTTGGGTGGAATCAACACGTACACATCCGCTTTTCACCCTCCGAGCCCTTCCGCTTCTATGGAGAGTTTTTCTCCTTCCCTGTGGGATCTGTCTGGTACCCAACGGCAGTACCGTGGTACCCAGCGGTAGTACCGCTTGGGGGTCACAAGCGGTAGTACCACTCCGCAGCGGTAGTACCGCCGGTGGCCCCTCAGCGGTACTACCGCTGGCTTGCCAGGACCCTGCCGCATCGATTCGAGGGGCATTTCTTGTCGGGTTTTGCGACACTTGCTGCGATAGTAGTGGCGGTAGTACCACTTCCCAGCGGTAGTACCACCCTTCCTCCACGGTAGTACCGGTTTGGGTCCTTGTCCTTGGATCCACTCCCTTGCGCGGTAGTACCGCTATGGTGGAACGGCAGTACCGCTGGCTCAGCGGTAGTACCGCTCTCTGCGGGGCTGAGTGGGGGTAACGGTTGGATTGTTCCCCCCACTATATAAAGGTGTCTTCTTCCCCTTTGTTGACCACCTCTTCCCCCAAGAACTCCATTGTTGCTCCAAGCTCCATTTTCGCCCGATCTCTCTCCCTAGCCAATCAAACTTGTTGATTTGCTCGGGATTGGTTGAGAAGGCCCCGATCTACACTTCCACCAAGAGAAATTTGATTCCCCCCACTAATCCCTAGCGGATCTTGTTACTCTTGGGTGTCTGAGCACCCTAGACGGTTGAGGTCACCGTGAAGCCATAGTCCATTGTGGTGAAGCTTCGTGGTGTCGTTGGGAGCCTCCAATTAAGTTGTGGAGATTGCCCCAACCTTGTTTGTAAAGGTTCGGTTGCCGTCTCCAAGGGAGCTTTGACTTGTGCGTGGGAGGTGAGTGCTTGTGTGGCCGGAGACCAACTGGGTTGTCTTCTCCCTCATCAACAATGCCCAAACAATCCATGAAGTCCTTCCAATCAACCTTGAATCTCCTCCCACCGGTCCTCCATGTCATAGATCTCTCCTCATTTGCATGAAAGTGAACCATGGCATAGAATTGAGCCACAATCTCTGGATCATATATAGTCCTTGTTGTATGAGATGACGGTAATGAGTCCCCACTATTGACAAAGAGCCAGAGCCTCTCCAAAGTACGCCGGGTCCTTCTCCATCTGAGAGACATTAGTAGACTTGACGGACACAAACAAGTTCTTCTTGGCCTTCAGAATGTCAAGGTAGATCAATGATTGCTCCTTGGTCCAGAAGGGACAACCAACAAGAGCCTCATCTTGAGGACGGCGATATGGATAGAGAATGTGGAACACCTCAAACTCCTTTGCAGTCATCTCATCAGGAGGGGTGCACTTCTCCTTCTCCTTCTGCTTATTGGTTGTTGTCTTCACATTTTGCCTGGGTGGACCACTGGAACTGGCAGGAGTGCCATCTGTAGTACGGTAGCGCTTGGAACTACCTGGACACCCTGGGTTCTTTCAACGAGCATGATGAACGGAGCTACCATCACCTGGAACCCGCAAACACAACGCGAGGGAAAAGCAGGTGTAAAGCCATATCATAAGCCAAGGGACTAAAAATGAGAATAGAAGTAAGTGCATTTTTTTTTGAAAATCCAGATCACAACAGTAGTACCGTGCCTAGCAGCGGTAGTACCGCTGGACACGAGTGGTAGTACCGTCCGCGTCCTAGCGGTAGTAACGCCCACCCGACGGGATGACTTCCGCGGTGTGGATCCGGTAGTACCGGTGACGTAGAGGTACAAAATCTTGGCAAAGACTACTGGCAAGAGTTAAGGGCAGGAAAGGACGCCCACATGAAAAACAACTAGGGATTAACGGACTAATATAACGAAAGCCGGTTTTCTCCCACCCCCGACCGACTACTAGAGTAGCCGGCCGGCCGGCTTCCATTCACCTCGCTACAATCTAAGAAAGCTCGAGTACTCGCCTTCCCCAAAATATAGCCAAGTTCTTCCCTAGCCACAGACTGCAGAGCAGCTGCCGGCTGGGAAAGCAGCAGCCAGGGGAAGGCGGCAAAGGAAACAACCTAAGGATAAAAAGCATACGCGAATGGAAGTCAAACACACACATGATTATATTTACACAAAAGCCTTCGCAAGGCCGGCGTTCAACATAAGTTTGAATACGCCCCCAGTGGGTGGAACTGCGCAAGTTTAACAAAAATTATTCAAAGAGTAACAAGCAGGAAAAGCAAGGACGGCAGATTAAGCCAAGGGAACGACTGGCGAGTCGGGCAGGTCGTTAGAGACGGCAGTGCTGGCTGGAGGAGTGGCCGGCTGGCGAACCTCGGCATGATCACCATCTCCCGCAAAAGGCGCGCTAGCACGCGCCTCGTTGCTGGACGCGCGATCATGCTGAGGCTGGCTGGCCGCTTCACCGGCTGGCTCGACATCTTCGCCTTCCTTCCCTTCTTCGTCTTCGCCTTCGTCGCTGGAAGCGATCTCCTCCGCCGAATCTTCTCCCTCCGCCGGGTTCAACCCGAACCACTCCTCCGGCTGGGCGACGCCGTTGTCATCCACCTCAGGAGCGAAGACGCTGGTGTCGGTATACTCGGCAAGCGCCGAAGCACGCTGGATGATAGCCGGCCGCACCTCCACCAGCTCTTCGTCAGCCTCCTCCCGCAAAGTGCTCAGCTGATCCAAGTTCAGCCCAGGATACCAGGCCCAGACGAACTCCAACGCCCGCCTGGCGCCGGATCGAGCGGCGAAAGCCTTCCAGGCCTCGAAGCGGCCGACTGCCACCTCCAGCCAGTCGGCAGTCCGGCTGGGGGTGCGGGGAATCGCCTCGCCAGGCCAAAGGGCGGCCAACACTTGCGCCCGACGCGCTGGAGGCGGCGGAGCATGCGGTGAGCCGGCTGCAGCCGGGCTTGGATCGCCAAGAGCTGCTCCTCAAGCGTCCCGCCCGCGTCCGGCGTGATCTCAACCCCCGCTTGCCGGTGTGCCTCGCGGTGAGCCTCGATGGTCTGGGTGGCAACGACGAAGTAGCCAGGGAAGTAGTCTGCGCAAAGAACAAAAAGCAGCACAAATCAGAAGACAAATCAGAGGGCAAGGGGCAAGCAAGGAGTGAGGAAGGCGGCTTACCATCGATCAGATCCTCAACCCGGCCATAGCCCTCGCTCAACGCTTGTTTCTCCTCGGCCCAGCCCGCTGCCTCGGTCTCATATTCGGCTTTGAGGGCGGCCTCGCTGTCCTGCACCTTCTTCAGGGCCGCCTTGTGGCTCTCCTCCTGGTCGACCAACTTCTTGGCCAGGCGGTCACGTTCCTGGCCCAAGGCGCTGCACTTGGCCTCCTTGGCGCGAAGGGCGGTCTGGACCCTGCCGAGCTGCTCCCTCAAGTCGGCGTTGGCTCCTGCAAGCATGAAGGAAAAGGAAAAATCAATAAGGAAGAAGTCGCCAGGGAAGATCCGATCCGACTGCTCAGCAGTCAGCCCGAATCTCGGGGACTACACCCAGTGGGTGCGCTGACGCGCCCCCACAGGAGATGAAGGAAACAAAGCACGCACTCAGGCTGTTGGTCAGGTCCTCGGCCTTCTAGCTCAGCTCCTGAGCCTGGGAGTTGAAGGCAGCAGCGCGGAGGTTATGGTATTCCTGGAAGATCAGACAAGATGCAAGAATAAGATAGCTGTCAGGACCTAGTAAGTTCCAAGCCGCCTGCTCAGCAGCCGACTTGAAACTCGGGGACTACACCTAGTGGGTGCGCTGATGCGCCCCCACGGAAGAAATCAAAAAAGCAAATCAACCAAGGCCAGAAGACTCACCCGGATGATGGCCCGCATCAAGAGGAACTCTTGGGTATATCGCTGCAGCGACGCGGCCGGGGCCTGAAGCCGGTTCCGGACCTCCTGGGCCGTCGTGTTCAGCTCGGCCGTCCCCCCGCTGGGCGTCCATTCGGACATGCTGGCACTGGCCTCCTCCAGGGCCTCCGCCGTCCGGCTGGCGCCCGCAGGTCTGTGCGGCTCCGGCACAGAGGTAGCTCCCCCTGCGCGCCGGCGAAATGCCGGCTGCACCTCGAGGCCGGCTCCTGCTACCGGCTCGCTCTCGACCGGCTGCTCTGGCGCCGCGGCTGGTTGGCCGCTTTGGCCCGCTCCAGTTGGCACTGTCCGCGGCACCTCCTCCAAGACGACCACATTATCCTCCCTCCTCTTCGTCTCCGACCGGTCGCGGTCGGCTTCCTCTGACGGGGGCACGGGGACGTCGGGGGCCACGACGCGGAGGGGAACGACGAGCCACGGAGGTTGGTTGCGTGAGGCCTCCGCCTCCTCCGCGGCCGCCGCCTCCGCCCGGGACTGGGCTGCCGTGTCGGCTTGCGCCTTGGCCGACTTCTCCTTCGCCGCCTGGGCGGCCCTTCGCTCCGCCGCCTCCCTCTCCTCCCGCGCGTTCCGCTCTGTAGCCTCCATGAGGTCGGCGCGGGGATCCACGCGGCGGGAGCCCGAGGATCCTCCAGCCGGTCCGATTACGGAGCCGGCAGGACCCCGCTCGAGGGAAAGCGGCGCCCTGACCGGTGAGCCAAGAAAAAAGTTTAGAAGAGCCCCAATCGAAGAAGACAGCAAAAATACAAGACGTTTAACACTTATGCCGAAACCGCCTGCGGCTGCTTCACCACCTTGTGAAAACGGGCCGCCTTCGCGGCCGCTTCGTCCCGCTTGGTCGCCGCGGCGGTGCCCCTGGGTTTCTTCGGCCGACTGCCGAAGTAGGTCGACGCGGCCCGGCGTTCCTGCGCACCACCATGGGCAGCCGGCGCGGCGGATGGACCCGCGCCTTGATGATCAAGCGCCGGCTGGCGGTGCGAAACGACTTCGACCTCGTCATCATCCGCCCAGTCCTCGAGGGAGGCCCCGAGCCCCGCGCCGCCTGCCTCGTCGCCTTCCCCTACCATGGCGTCCTCCATGGCGGCCGCCCCCAGGTCCGGATTGTCGACGTCATCCACCGTGCGGTCGGGGAGGAGCTGGCGCTCTACCCTTGTGGCCCCGGCCGCCGGAGGAAGAAGGGGGTTCTGCTGAAAGAAAACCGGCTGATCAGAAGCCGGCCATCATGAAGCCGGCAACACAAAAAGAAGAAAAGAAGAAAAACTTACAGCAGGCGGAGGGTTGGCGCGAGAATACGGCTCCTTGCCGTATCGCCAATCCTCGGGGAGCTTGCAGTTGGAGATGTAGTTCACCATGTAAGACACCTCGACGTGGGGCATCTCCCTGGTGCTCAACCGGCACGGGTCGAAGCAGCCGCTCATCTGACAAATCATGGATCTGTGAGGCCGGTCTTGGAGCGGAAGTACTCGACGCTCCACGAAGGCGGCCACCAGGTCGGCTCCGGTCAGGCCCTCCGACTGGGTCATCACCCGGAGCCGGGCAACGGCGGCGTTCCCGGCCTGAGACAGCGACCTGGCCCGGTAACTCCATGAGGGTGGCCTCCCAGCCAGCGGGCCGGCTACGTAAGCCGGCAGGTTGACGAAGTCGCCTTGCTGGGCGACGTTCCTCACGTAAAAATAGGACATCTGCCAGAGCTTCACCGACTAGATCAGCGGAATGGACGGGAACGGATTGTTCTCGCCCATCCGCCTCATGGCGATGAAGGCTCCGCATGGGGCGGGCACGCCCGCGATGACGGTACCGAGCTAGCATTGGAAGAATTCCCCCCAGAGCTCGAGAGTGGGGAGAACACCAAGAAAGCCCCCGCAGAGGGTGACGAAGGCCGACAATAGCATCACCGCGTTGGGTGTGAGGTGATGCGGCTGGAGGCGGTAAAACTCAAGGAAAGAGCGAAGGAACCCGCTCGCCGGAAGGCCGAAGCCGCACAGGCAGTGCGAGCGGAAGATTACCCGCTCGCCCTCCTCCGGTGCCGGCGAGATCTCCCTCTCCGGTGCACGACGAACCCGCACGAAGTTCGCGCCCGGCAGACGCCGCGTCCGGCGGAGGAACTCGACGTGGTCTTCATGGACGTTGGAGCCGTCCCACGAGCTCGACAACGCCATGGGAGCGCCGCGGCAAGGAACAAGGTGCGGCAGCGGAGACGCGCGCAACCCCGCTACGGCGGGACCGGAGGAACCGAGAGGTCCGACGGCGGAGCGGCGCGGCAGTGGGGCATTGCGGCGACGGAAGAGAGGAGAAGGAAGTTGGGGAAAGGTGGAGCGAGGGAGAGCGTGCAAGCCTCTACCGCTCCCTCTCCTCCCCCTACTTATAGCCCCGTGCGGCGAAGCCGAGGGGGCGAGGCGTGGGGGAGCGTGGGATTAACTGCCCCAACTCCCCACGTTCCGCGATTATTACACCGTAAACGGCGTGCGGCAACTACCGCTGGAAGACGTGCGGTCCGCCCGGGCCACAGAGGATCCACGTGTGGGCCCAGGCCCGGCGGTGGCGGGCCCGGACTGCGGCAACGTCCCGTCGCGTGCGTGGGCTGGCAGGCCTTGCCAGCCTTCGGGTGCCACGTGGCGCGTAGGCGGCGGGCGGTCGGCTCGCAACCCCGCCCGCGCGAACACCCGGTTCCCGCCTTCGCACTTCGATATTGCCAAAGAATGGCGCGCTGAGTCCGGGCTAGCTCCCGGCTGCTGGCTCTTCAGGATAGGAAGCTGATTGAGCTTCTCGTCTCTTTTCGGCCTCGGAGCCCAACCAGCTTCGGGGACTACTGTCGGAGTAAATGACCACGGGTAGCCTAGCCGGCTCCCCCTGGCACTTTTGAAAAAATTACGAGCCGATCCGGCCTTCAAGAATCCAAGACGTGGGGCCGCCTTCCCCTGGCCGGCTGTCTCCCAGGCCGACTATCGGAAGGCGGCCCGGCCTAGACCCTCATGAAGAAAGCCGCGGGAGGGCCGGCTCTAAGAAGCCGGCCACGAGGAGGCCACCTCCAAGAAGCCGGCTCCCACGAAGCGGTCAAGATCGCACCCTTGAAGTCTGCATCCACATAACGGCGATGAGACGGGGCGTGGCTACAGTAAAGCCTGCCACCCCCGAATCCCGGAGCACGCCTGACACAGTGCACCGTACGGGGTGGCCATGACCCGTCCGGTGCGGCACTGTTGTCATGTTGACCATGACGCCATCCACGACGGGCTGTCAGCGCGGCCCACGGGCAGTGGGCCCCTTCGGGCAGAGAGACACCCCAAGGCGGCTAGGCCTCCCCCAGTCGGCCCGAGACAAGGCCGGCTTCCCATAGCCGGTTTGCTTCCTCCCTCGAAGGAGGTGCCCCATTAAGGAGACAAGACGAGGTGAGGCAATAGTGATCGCCCGCCGGGCGGTGGCACTGTAGCCACGCTTACCTCGACAAAGCCCTCATCACCGGGATTGAGGCAACAGTAACCAGCCCCTGACAAGGCCCTTGGCAGTGGGGCCAGCCTGTCGACCAAGGAGCCGGCAGCCGGCGGGACCCGCCAGTCAGCGGGCCCCAGCAGCCGGCGCAGAAGCCGGCGAGCGTAGACACTGACGGCTAGGGCCCGCGCCCTGCCGGATTACCATTGTACCCCCGGGAGTGGGCCTATATAAACCCCCCGGGGCACCCATGCAAAGGGTTGATCTCAGCTAGTTTTAGACACCACATAGAGAGAAGAGGAGAGCTAGTCGTGCCCTTCTTCTTCCTCTCACCGAACAGCTCAAGGAGCATCTTGTAGCCACTTGTTCATCTAGTGATCATGCGGAAACCCCGCAGAGCAGCAGTAGGGGTGTTATCTCCATGGAGAGCCCTGAAGCTGGGTAAGATTCGCCGGCGTGCATGTCATCGCCTCATCCCGCTTCCAGGCACCGGCGACGTCTTACTGGCTCCCACAATGATAAGCCACCCGTTGGCATATGTCGCACCTACCACCCGACAGCTCTCCACCGAGACCAGATCGTTCGTGTACACCACCGAGAGAGCCTTCCCCCTCACGTGGGTTTCCACGACGTGTTGCATGGTGAACTTCCCGCCGTTGTCGTCGTCGGCCGCTGGGAGCGCCATTGCAGCCACGGGGAGCGCCATTGGAACCGCTCGATGTCCTCTTTGTATGTGTCCTCATGGGTGTGCTTATTGTGTTGTGTGAGACGAGAGATGAAGGTAAATGGCCGCAGGAATAAAAGGGGGCCGGGCGGCGTGGATTCTCGGCACGTTTGCATGACAATTTTTACAGCGGGTAACTACATCATCGCGCCGCGCCCGGCGCAACCGCATGCACACTAACGTGCATGATCGTGCGCCGGCCCCAAACACTGGCAGCGCGCATGGAGGGACGAGGGCAGAGCACCCGGGGGGACGCGAGAGCAGAGCGCGCCGCGGCCGCCTGAACCGCAAGCAACCACATACATAGAGCAGTTGAACACAGAGGAAATGGTCGCCTACAAGACGGCCGACAGTTGCATCGCTGCGTAGAGAGCGGCCGTGTGCCACCACCTCCGTCTAGTCTATAGTCCCCTTTATATTCTGTGCTATACTTTTCCCTCAAGTTTAACCAACAAAATGTTAATGCATGTTATAAAAATTATATAACTGGAAACTATGTTCAAATACGAGTCCAACTATATAATCTTTGGGGACATGCATTCATATTTTATTAGTTAAATCATACTTATAAACCATGATGGGGGTATAGTAGGTAATTAAAACGTTTTTTATTAATCGTATGTGTACGTGGCCTTTCGTCCTCCTCTCGCACGTCTTGTCACCCTGCTGTCGCAGACAGCTTACAGCGCAAGCTTGCACAGCGCGCGGGGGCGTTCTTTTGGCCAAACGGTGGCGCCAATGAATCATCGGTGAGCCCGTTCCTGCGCAACCTCGCAGGTTCCCGCGCAAGCTTCCCGCCCGACTCGGTGAAATCCCCCAAAATCCCAATGCTTACCGGCCTGCTATAAAAACCCTCACGACCGGCGAGTCCTGCGTCGCATTTCCCCTCCCTCCCTGTAGCTTCTCTCGTCTGCTTCTCCCACAATCTCCAATGGCACCGGTTCGTCGTCGTCGCTCAGCCACTCCGCCGTCATCAGAGGACAGCTCCAGCTGGGAGGCTACACTGCGGCGGCGGTGCAGTCCCCGTCGTAGTGTAGTGCATGTGGCGTCCCTGTTGGGTGTGCGCGGAACACCCACCACACGCTCCGCCGCCGGTGCCCGTCGGCAGCTGTTGCCGGCCGCCGTTGCTGCCACACCACCGTCAAAAGCCAATGCCATCGCCCGCTCCGCCTCCGCGGCCCGAAGGCGGGATGTAACATCCCAAATTTTCAAATTGGTATGTTATACATTAGATCATCATACATATCATATTTTTCTTGCATTTTGCCGATCATTTCACGCAACTCAAGGACCCTCGGAGAGAGTTGGAGATTTCATTATTTTCATATTTGAGATTTATCAAATTTTGAAAAGAGAATCATTTGATTTTATTTACTTTATCTTCAAATATTTTCCAATATCAAATATATGAGAGGGAATAATATGACTTTTCCAAATTTTAGGAAAATGAAGATTTAATAAATAAATCAGATTTTGGATTTTTTCGGAGTTTATTTGCATTTTAATTGCATTAGAGAAAAATGCGTATTTTAAAAAATTGCATTTAGGCCCCGAGTAAAAGTTCATTTTGTTCGACTCATTTTTAGGAGTCGTGGAAAATTTACTTTGTAAATTTTGGAGTCCGATTAGATTTTATTTTATTTATTTTTCTACGCGCGAAACTTAAAAAAAACTCACAGCGCCCGACTGGGCCAAAGGCCCAGCCGAGCCGGCCCAGCCCCGCCGCCTCCCCGCGCGCGCGCCCGCGCCGCCGCGCCGCCGCCGTCGCCGCCGCCGTCGCCGAGTCGGAGGAGGACTCCTCCTCCTCCTGGCTTGCCCCCTCCCCCAAGCTAGCACCCCCCTTTAAATACTCCACCCCCTCTCTCCTCCCCATCCCAAGCCGCGCCGCCCCGCCCGCAGCAGCAGCAGCCGCAGCGCGCCGCCGCCGCCGCCGTTGCCGCCGCTCGCCCGCACCGCCGCCGCCGTCGCCCGCCGCCGTCAAGCCCCGCCGCCCCGCCGGAGCCCCGCCGCCGTCGAGGTAGCCCGCGTCGCGCCACCCTCACCCTCGTTCGGTTTTTCTAATAAAACCGTCCCGGTTTATTTCGTTCGTCGTTTCGGTTTTTTTTAAAAACCCTAGATCGGTTTTTTTCCGGTTTAGTTGCCTAGCGAGCGTTTGCCGGACCGTTCGTCTTAACGAACGTGTTCACCGGTTAGTCTCGATTAACGAACGTCCGTACGTTTAACCGTTCGTCGTTTTTCTTTTCGTCGGATTTATTCCGCTATTTTTCTGATCGCGATCTCAAATCCGATCTTCGTTCTAGTTTATCTTCTCGCTCGTTTATCGGAATCAGGTGATTCAAGCGCCTGGAGTTTCGTTTCGAAACCGCCGTTCCGAATAATCAACTTAAACAAAGTTTTGCTATGGTAAAATTTGACCTAGTTTCACTTTGCTAGAACCGAGATGTTTTCTTCCGCCTTTTGTTTTCCGTTGCTTTGTTCAGTTTGTTTTCTTTTGCAACCGGAGTTCTTAAGTTGAACTTTCTGGTTCGGTCTCTCGTTCAAGTTTTACCTGTGCATTAGATGAGTACTTATTGTATGCTTGTTGTTTGTCTGCGATAGATCACCCGGAGTGCGCCGCCTGTTATTTCGAAGCTCTAGGTTTCGCGGATCCTCAGCAAGGCAAGTAACACTTTGATCATACTTTTTCTACTACCCAGTTTTATTGCATTAGATCAATCCTCAAACACTGCATGATTACAATCTAATTAAATTGTGGGATGGGAAGTAGATGAGGTAGTACCTATCACCTGTTTACTTATGAAACCTTTGGGAGTTACTTCTACGTTTGCTTATGCCATGCTATGCTAGTAGACGTGGATTGGGTGAGTGATATCCATGACAGATGTGAGTTTTGTTAATTAATGGTTTATCTAAGGTGGCAACTTAAATACACATCTGGGTGGATTGAGGCACCTGGTTTCTATCAGGACTTGCCTGTTTCTTTTTGGACCGCCACCCAGGCTCAAAGGGATCATAAGATCATTCATGCTAGTAACTTCCGCGTGCAGCCACAAGCCATTATGGGCTCTGGCATAGCTGACTAAGTCGTGCGAACTCTTACAGTGGTAGACTAGCAGATGTAGGGGATGTAGGTTGGTACGGTCTATCACAACGTAAGGTGTGAGTGCTTCTGAAAGACTATGTCTCGGTCATCCGTCTCTCAAACATCATGTAGTGCGAGAAACCAAACGGAGGCGATCGAGTCTTGTGGGGAAAAGTGCGCAAACCTCTGCAGAGTGTACAAACTAATCATGATTAGCCGTGTCCCCGGTTATGGACATCTTGAGTATCTAGTTCTTGAATATCATGTGAATCTCATCATGTTACTTTAATTAATATTGTTGGGTTTATAATTGTTCACTTAATTGGGATCAGAATGCTGTCAACCATTCTCGATGTTTCAACCACCATGATAGTTAAATAAATTTTATTCCTTTGCAGTAGGAAAAAAACTGGCTTTACGCAAAAATTGTAACCATAGATCTTTTCCACCAGCCATATATGCATGTAGTATAGGCTTACCATTTATTATTCTCTATGTGTTACATTGCCAGCATATTCCATGTGCTGACTCGTTTTCGGGCTGCAACTTTCATGTTGCAGACTTTTCAGACGACGAGTAAGGTGCTTTTAGGTCGTGGTTCTATACTCAGTGATGCCGTTGGAGTTGATGGACTCACTTATCTTCCAAGTCTTCCGCTATTATCGTTACTAGATGGCCTTAAGCCATATTTATTGTAATAAGTTCTCTTTGAGACATCGATGTAATAAGTGTGTGATTGCTACTCTGTTATAAATCCTTCGAAGTACTGTGTGGTGTCAGCATTACTGATCCAGGGATGACACCGGAGCACAGAGACTTGACCATCTAAGGTCGGGTCGCTACAGAGATGGTATCAGAGCACACACTGACTGTAGGACACGACCACTAAGTTAAAGCCATAGATCACTATTCTCCTCTCATTTTCTAACTCCTCATCTTTTCTACTCTTTTAGGATGACGGACGCGAAGATCAAGTACGCTCAACCGGATGAAGACACACCTTTTGGATTTCACTTGAAGGAAGTCACCAAGTACCTGAACATTGGACTACCAAGCTTCACCGGGACCTTCAACGCCACTCTGCCTGAAGAGGAGCGCTGGAAGATTCAAGCTCACGTTCCGGGAAGGACATTCGCGCCAATCACGAAGCCCATAGATAGTGTTTTCAGTGCACCAACCTGGAGTATGGGAAAGAGCATGGCAGCTCACATCACCATGGGACGCATTGGAGAAACACTATCTACCAGATCTACGGACGCCAAGATGAACAATGGGAGATAGTCAGCACCAAGAAGGATAGGTCCATTGCAGCTTTCATCCAGGAGTTAAACCAGCACATTCGACGCCAAGAGAACCAGATGTGCAATGATATGATAGAGTTGAAGAATGCAAAGGCAAGGATCATCGAGCTAGAAGGAGAACTGAAGGGTACACGCAAGGACTACATGGTCGAGATCGTAGCTCTAGCAAGGCACAATCGCGATCTTAAGCAGGAGATTGAAGACCTCAAGGGGAAACTAGCGTTTAAGAATGAAGACAAGTACGTCGCATGCCCGAGCAACTACATCATCATCGACGACACCGATTCGGACCCAAGTGAACCCGACTTTGAAGACGAAGCTGGAGCGGACATCATGGAGTCTTCCACCGATTCAAATTAGTAGATGACCACCATATATTAGTAGCATTATTTCCTCCATGTAAACATTATAGTCCACGCACTTTTGCGATGGTTCTAGACCGTTTGTATGCCCTTGTTTGAATTGAATGAAGTGATTTTTGTGTTCATTTGTCTCATGCGCATTTGGGTAGTGTTTTCTCTTAGACCTTATTCTATTCTTAATTCTCATCTTTTCTAAACCCTTAGATGCCTCCGAGACGTGACAATGGATTCCCACCGGAGCTCACTCAGTTGATCCAGCAGCAGAACCAATTGATGCAGTTGTTAGTCCAGAATCAGCAGAACAACAACAACAACAACAACAACAACAACAACCACCCTCCGCCGCCGCCACCTGTTGATCACCTAGCCCGTTTCCTTAGGCTAAATCCGCCGGTGTTTTCCAGTAGCACCGAGCCGATAGTAGCAGACGATTGGCTCCGCAAGATAGGAAGGGAGTTGACCACTGCAGGATGCACAGATGTTGAGAAAGTGAAGTTTGCCGCACATCAGCTTGACGGACCCGCGGCAACATGGTGGGAGAATTTCACAGCCACTTACCTAGTTGACATTGTCACATGGGATCAGTTTTAGTAAGCTTTCCGCACTGCCCATGTTTCAACAGGAGCTATGGCCATGAAGAAGCGTGAGTTTCGCAACTTACGCCAAGGAGGAAGGACAGTTGGCCAGTACGTTGACGACTTCAGCAAGTTAGCACGTTATGCCCCAGATGACGTTGCTACGGATGCCACTAAGCAGGAGAAGTTTCTAGAAGGCCTGAATGATGAGCTAAGCATGCAGTTGATGGTAGCAAGTTTCAACAACTACCAGGAGTTGGTAGATCGTGCCATCATGATTGAAGGGAAGCAACAGCAGATTGAGAACCGCAAGAGGAAGTATGGACAGGGGAAGTATAACTCTGGAGCCCAGCAGAAGCCCCGTTTTACCCCTAAACCGGGAGTTCAGTTTCAGCATACCCGTGGAGGAGGTAGCTCGCACAACCATAATGTCCACAAGAATGGTAATGGGAATGGAGGAAGCAACGGCCAGAACCGTACCACCCCATCAACCCCAGCCAAGAGAGATCTGAGTCAAGTCACCTGTTTCAAGTGTTCCAAGACCGGACATTACGCCAATGAATGTCCTGAAGGCCAGAATGGCAATGGAAGCTCTGGGAAGAAGCCAAACCCTTTCAACAGGGGACAGGTGAACCACGTTAGCGTGGAGGAGGTTGAAGCTCAGCCTGATGCAGTAATCGGTAAGTTTTTGGTTAAGTCATTTACTGCACTCGTTCTTTTTGATACTGGTGCATCACATTCATACATATCAAGGGGATTTGTGGACAAGTATAACCTGCCAACCCAAGCCCTTAGGTCACCCATGTTAGTAACCTCGCCTGGAGCAGAATATATGGCTAGTCGATGGTGTGATCGGTTACCATTAAGGATTGGTAACTATGTGTTTCCCTCAGACCTAATAGTATTGGAATCTCAAGGATTGGATGTGATATTATGCATGGATTGGTTATCAAAGTATGAAGGGAACATTGAATGTGCCAGTAAGACAATTTTGCTCACAACGCCCGAAGGAAGAAGAATCAAGTATGTATCTCGACATACGCCAAACAGGACACAAGTAAATTCTTTATCAGGAGTCGTACAGGAGGAAGTACCAGTAGTAAAGGATTTTCCTGACGTATTTCCAGAAGAGTTGCCAGGCATGCCACCGGATAGAGACATTGAGTTTTTGATTGAGCTTTTGCCAGGCACTGGGCCAATATCGAAGAGACCGTACAGGATGCCAGCACAAGATTTGGTGGAGATTAAGAAGCATATTAAGGAGTTATTGGATAAAGGTTACATTCGCCCAAGTTCTTCGCCTTGGGGATCACCCGTACTTCTAGTGGAGAAGAAGGATGGATCGTTAAGAATGGTTGTTGATTACCGTGGATTGAATGAAGTAACCATCAAGAACAAGTACCCACTGCCAATGATAAATGATTTGCTTGATCGTTTGCAAGGAGCTAAAGTGTTTTCCAAGATCGATTTGCGATCAGGGTACCATCAGTTGAAGATTCGAGAGCAGGACATACCCAAGACAACTTTTACCACGAGATACAGATTGTATGAGTATACCGTTATGTCATTTGGACTGACTAACGCACCGGCCTATTTTATGAACCTGATGAACAAGGTATTTATGGAGTTTTTGGATAAATTCATCGTAGTGTTCATTGATGACATTTTGATTTTCTCAAAGAATGAAGAAGAGTATAAGGAACATTTGCGTTTGGTTTTGGAGAAACTAAGGGAACATCAGTTATATGCCAAATTCAGCAAATGTGAGTTTTGGTTAAAGGAAGTCGGATTTCTTGGACATGTTATATCTGGAGAAGGTATAGCAGTTGACCCCACCAAGGTTGAGACCGTAACCGAATGGGAAGCACCCACGACAGTTGGAGAGATCCGGAGTTTTCTTGGACTCGCAGGATACTACCGGAGATTTATTGAAAATTTCTCAAGGATTGCAAAGCCCATGACCGAATTGTTGAAGAAGGATACCAAGTTCAATTGGACTGAGGAATGTGAGGCCAGTTTTCAGGAGTTGAAGAAATGATTGGTTTCCTCACCAGTGTTGATTTTGCCCGATCAGACCAAGGATTATGAGGTGTATTGCGACGCTTCACGTCGAGGACTTGGAGCAGTGCTTATGCAGGAAGGAAGAGTTGTTTCGTATGCCTCACGACAACTGAAACCTCATGAACTAAATTATGCTACACATGATTTGGAGTTAGCAGCCGTAGTGCATGCGTTGAAGACATGGAGACATTTCCTCATTGGAAATCATTGTGAAGTATATACAGATCACAAGTGTTTTAAGTATATTTTCACGCAGAAGGAGTTGAACCTCAAACAAAGGAGATGGTTGGAGCTCATCAAGGATTATGATATGAGATTGCATTACCATCCAGGAAAAGCTATGTAGTAGCTGACGCATTGAGCCGTAAGAGCCATGTCAATACATTGATGACGGGAGAAATACCAAAGGAGTTAGCCGAGGATCTTCGAGAGCTATGTTTGGAAATAGTTCCTAGAGGCTATGTAGCAGCATTGGAGATTCAGTCAACATTGATGGATAAAATCAGAGAAGCTCAGAAATCTGACAAGGAGATTGCAGACATAAAGAAGAGAATGAGTGAAGGAAAAGCAAAGGGATTTCGTGAGGACGAGCATGATAATCTATGGTTTGAGGACCGTGTTTATGTGCCCAATGACCCGGAGATCAGGAAGTTGATTCTGCAAGAGGCACATGATTCACCCCGGAAATACCAAGATGTATTTGGATTTGAAGGAAACATTCTGGTGGACCGGAATGAAGAAGGATATTGCAGCATATGTAGCAGTTTGTGATGTGTGTCATAGAGTGAAGGCCGAACATCAGAAGCCAGCCGGATTGTTACAACCATTGCCGATACCCGAATGGAAGTGGGATAAGATAGGCATGGATTTTATCACAGGACTACCCAAGACAAAAGCAGGCTATGACTCGATATGGGTAGTAGTTGATCGTTTGACGAAGGTAGCACATTTCATCCCAGTTAAGACCACTTACACCAGTGCTAAGTTGGCAAAGATATACATGACCAGGATCATTTGTTTGCATGGAGTTCCGAGGAGTATCGTATCAGATAGAGGAACCCAATTTACCTCAAAGTTTTGGAATCAGTTGCACGAAACTTTGGGAACCAAACTAGAGTTTAGTACAACTTTTCACCCATAGACGGATGGACAGACTGAGAGAGTCAATCAGATTTTGGAAGATATGCTGAGAGCCTATGCACTAGACGATGGTTCTAGTTGGGACGATAACTTGCCCTATGCGGAGTTTTCTTATAACAACAGTTACCAAACCAGTTTGAAGATGGCACCTTTTGAAGCTTTATACGGAAGGAGGTGCAGGAAACCGTTGTCATGGGACGAAGTTGGAGACCGTCAGTTCTTTGGACCCGATCTGATCAAGGAGTCTGAACGGAAAGTTAAGTTGATTCGCGATAGGCTCAAGGTAGCCCAATCAAGGCAGAAGAGCTACGCAGATTCTAAGCGCAAGGAGACAGTTTACGAAACTGGAGACAGAGTTTATCTTCGAGTATCCACACTTCGAGGAGTTAAGCGCTTTGGAGTTAAGGGAAAGTTAGCACCGCGTTTCGTTGGACCGTATAAGATTTTGCAACGCATGGGAGAAGTCGCTTATAGTTGGAATTACCAAAAGGACTGTCAGGAGTTCATGATGTATTCCATGTTTCTCAGCTGAAGAAATGTCACGCCGAAATGGCGGAGGTACCGCTAAGAGATACAGTGCCGCTTGAAGCGATTCAGTTAAAGGATGACTTGACATATGAAGAGAAGCCAGTCAAGATTCTCGAGTATGCCAGCAGAGTTACCCGCAGCAAGGTTATCAAGTTTTGCAAAGTTTAGTGGAACCACCACTCAGAGGATGAAGCCACCTGGGAGCGAGAAGAAGATTTGCTCAAGGACCACCCTCACCTATTTTCTAGCCATCCCGAATCTCGAGGACGAGATTCATCTTAAGGGGGGTAGGTTTGTAACATCCCAAATTTTCAATTTGGTATGTTATACATTAGATCATCATACATATCATATTTTTCTTGCATTTTGCCGATCCTAGAAATTTCACGCAACTCAAGGACCCTCGGAGAGAGTTGGAGATTTCATTATTTTTATATTGAGATTTATCAAATTTTGAAAAGAGGATCATTTGATTTTATTTACTTTATCTTCAAATATTTTCCAATATCAAATATATGAGAGGGAATAATATGACTTTCCCAAATTTTAGGAAAGTGAAGATTTAATAAATAAACAGATTTTGGATTTTTCGGAGTTTATTTGCATTTTAATTGCATTAGGGAAAAATGCGTATTTTAAAAATTTGCATTTAGGCCCCGAGTAAAAGTTCATTTTGTTCGACTCATGTTTAGGAGTCGGGGAAAATTTACTTTGTAAATTTTGGAGTCCTATTAGATTTTATTTTATTTATTTTTCTACGCGCGAAACTTAAAAAAAAAACTGCGCAGCGCCCGACTGGGCCAAAGGCCCAGCCGAGCCGGCCCAGCCCCGCCGCCTCCCCGCGCGCGCGCCCGCGCCGTCGCGCCGCCGCCGTCGCCGAGTCGGAGGAGGACTCCTCCTCCTCCTGGCTTGCCCCCTCCCCCAAGCCAGCACCCCCCTTTAAATACTCCACCCCCTGTCTCCTCCCCACCCCAAGCCGCGCCGCCCCGCCCGTAGCAGCAGCAGCCGCAGCGCGCCGCCGCCGCCGCCGCTCGCCCGCGCCACTGCCGCCGTCGCCCACCGCCGCCAAGCCCCGCCGCCCCGCCGGAGCCCCGCCGCCGTCGAGGTAGCCCGCGCCGCGCCACCCTCCCCCTCGTTCGGTTTTTCTAATAAAACCGTTCCGGTTTATTTCGTTCGTCGTTTCGGTTTTAAAAAAAACCCTAGATCGGTTTTTTTTCGGTTTAGTTGCCTAGCGAGCGTTCGCCGGACCGTTCGTCTTAACGAACGTGTTCACCGGTTAGTCTCGATTAACGAACGTCCGTACGTTTAACCGTTCATCGTTTTTCTTTTCGTCGGATTTATTCCGTGATTTTTCTGATCGCGATCTCAGATCCGATCTTCGTTCTAGTTTATTTTCTCGCTCGTTTATCGGAATCAGGTGATTCAAGCGCCTGGAGTTTCGTTTTGAAACCGCCATTTCGAATAATCAACTTAAACAAAGTTTTGCTATGGTAAAGTTTGACCTAGTTTCACTTTGCTAGAACCGAGATGTTTTCTTCCGCCTTTTGTTTTCCGTTGCTTTGTTCAGTTCATTTTCTTTTGCAATCGGAGTTCTTAAGTTGAACTTTCTGGTTCGGTCTCTCGTTCAAGTTTTACCTGTGCATTAGATGAGTACTTATTGTATGCTTGTTGTTTGTCTGCGATAGATCACCCGGAGTGCGCCGCCTGTTATTTCGAAGCTCTAGGTTTCGCGGATCCTCAGCAAGGCAAGTAACACTTTGATCATACTTTTCTACTACCCAGTTTTATTGCATTAGATCAATCCTCAAACACTGCATGATTACAATCTAATTAAATTGTGGGATGGGAAGTAGATGAGGTAGTACCTATCACCTGTTTACTTATGAAACCTTTGGGAGTTACTTCTACGTTTGCTTATGCCATGCTATGCTAGTAGACGTGGATTGGGTGAGTGATATCCATGACAGATGTGAGTTTTGTTAATTAATGGTTTATCTAAGGTGGCAACTTAAATACACATCTGGGTGGATTGAGGCACCTGGTTTCTATCAGGACTTGCCTGTTTCTTTTTGGACCGCCACCCAGGCTCAAAGGGATCATAAGATCATTCATGCTAGTAACTTCCGTGTGCAGCCATAAGCCATTATGGGCTCTGGCATAGCTGACTAAGTCGTGCGAACTCTTACAGTGGTAGACTAGCAGATGTAGGGGATGTAGGTTGGTACGGTCTATCACAACGTAAGGTGTGAGTGCTTCTGAAAGACTATGTCTTGGTCATCCGTCTCTCAAACATCATGTAGTGCGAGAAACCAAACGGAGGCGATCGAGTCTTGTGGGGAAAAGTGCGCAAACCTCTGCAGAGTGTACAAACTAATCATGATTAGCCGTGTCCCCGGTTATGGACATCTTGAGTATCTAGTTCTTGAATATCATGTGAATCTCATCATGTTACTTTAATTAATATTGTTGGGTTTATAATTGTTCACTTAATTGGGATCGGAATGCTGTCAACCATTCTCGATGTTTCAACCACCATGATAGTTAAATAAATTTTATTCCTTTGCAGTAGGAAAAAAACTGGCTTTACGCAAAAATTGTAACCATAGAGCTTTTCCGCCAGCCATATATGCATGTAGTATAGGCTTACCATTTATTATTCTCTATGTGTTACATTGCCAGCATATTCCATGTGCTGACCCGTTTTTGGGCTGCAACTTTCATGTTGCAGACTTTTCAGACGACGAGTAAGGTGCTTTTAGGTCATGGTTCTATACTCAGTGATGCCGTTGGAGTTGATGGACTCACTTATCTTCCAAGTCTTCTGCTGTTATCGTTACTAGATGGCCTTAAGCCATATTTATTGTAATAAGTTCTGTTTGAGACATCGATGTAATAAGTGTGTGATTGCTACTCTGCTATAAATCCTTCGTAGTACTGTGTGGTGTCAGCATTACTGATCCAGGGATGACACCGGAGCACAGAGACTTGACCATCTGAGATCGGTTCGCCACACGGGAGGTGGCCGTCGTGGCCGCCACTCCACTACCGGCCACTGTAGCCATCACCCGCTCCACCACCGCGGCCCGAAGGCGGGAGGTGATGGTCGTGGCCGCCACCCCGTCGTCGGCCGCCATGGCCGCCAGCCCATCATCGACCGCCGGGGTCATCACCTGCTCCGCCACCGCTGCTCGAAGGCGGGAGGCAGAGGTGGATGCCTGCACGTGCGTTAGCGACCTTGCGCACTACACCGAGTTCCCGCGGGAGGAGGAGGAGCGCCTCGTAGAGCACGCAAAGAGCCTTACCGCCACCGTGGCCGCGGAAAACGCCGCCTTAGAGGCGAGGAATCAGGAGATCTACGAGGAGAACCACCGCTTCGAGAGGGGTCGTCTGGAGCGGCAGTGGGCGTTCGAGGTGAGCGTCGCTGAAGCTGCAACAGCGGCAGGCATCGTATTGCGGTTGCCTAGCTCGTCGGTAGGCTCCTCCTCCTCTGCCTCTTACTAAGCGCACTCGGCAGAGGAGAGGCAGCCGGAAGTAGTACAAAGCCCCTCCGCAGTAGTAGTAGTATTTAGGGGCTATTTTGTTCAGTTCATCTAACTATAGATGTGGTGGAACTGTACAACGTACTTAAAATTAGCTAGTATATATAGTTGAACTAGCTATTTCAGTACGTGGTTAGCAACAATTGGGAAAAAGTTTGGTCGGTTCAGCTGTCGAGTTGAACTGTTTGTATAAATTAAGAACGACTGCTTAATCTATGAATGAAATCTATGCTTAATTACTAAATTTTAATTGCAAAAATTAGATACTGCTAGTGATTTTTAGCTTCATATTTTGACAAATTGCAGTGTTACAAGGTTGACAAATGGTAATGTTACTAGATCAACAAATGCCAATCTTTCCAGTTTGACAATTGGTAACATACCCAATATGACAGATGCAAATCGCACCAAATTGTTTGTAAGTGGTTGCACACAAGTCATCCGAAAGAACCGTTTGCGTTGAAGAGATGCACAAATCTTGCTCTCACTTTGCATCATGTCGTCCCGGGTCGACAGGCAGGGCATAGGAGGACGATAGCTGGCGGCGCTGAGAGGTAGCATTCGACTGCGGTGTCCCAAGCCGCTGAGGGGGGCGCACGCACGGAGAGGAAGGCGGGCGACCATGGAAGTCAAAGGGCTCGCTTCCCAGTGAGCCTGCGCATTCGAGGACAGCTTGCACGCCTCTCGGTCAGCCTGCGCACCGGACTGCGCTCGCACACCTCCCGTTCAATCAAGGTCAATCAGCTGTCTGCACGGCACCTCCTACAGCCATTAAAACCAAGATAGGTGGCGTCACGTGAATGGTTAACAGAACGCACACGGTTTGAATTATACAAACGTTTGAGATATTAAAGTGGCAGCTATTTTTTCAAAATGCCTATGTTGGCTGTCATTATTCGAGTGCGCCTTCTCTCAAAATGGACACGAAAAATACCACAGCATGTCGGGTGCCATTCCATGACAGAATGCCAGGTTTCATGAATTTCAGCTGAGTTTTGGATTTACTAGAATTTAAAAATAAAGTATCTCAACGTTTTGCCGGCAATCAACGGTGCCCTGGTGTTTGAAATTCATTCCCACCCAAGGACACATATTTGATTTTGCAACCAATTTATATGCACTGGAGCATGTGCATGTAGTTCAAATTTGAATTATGCACATAAATGCATTGAAAAATCAGTTAATGCATAAAAATGTCTAAACGAACCCCAAAAACCACAAAAATTGACACAACACTCCTGTTGTCCTATGTTGACACGAGAAAAAATTTGAAAGCAATAAGAGGCAACGGATATCATTTCGTCCCCAAAGGTGGGACGTTCCCTACCGAAACCATCATGCTTGTTGCGAGAACCTCTGATTTGTGAGAAGCATCTACCCAAACCTGCCCCAAATGGGACAAAAAAAATTTACCATGGCATGTTGATGCCGCTCCATGATAGCACGCCAAGTTTCATGAATTTCAGACGATTTTTGTATTTACTAGAATTTAAAAATCAGGCATCTTGATGCTTTGCCGGTAATCAACACTGGCCTGTTGTTTGAAATTCATTCCCATTTCTCGCATGGGACCTAAGCATGCACCCAAGGACACGGATTTGATTTTCCAACCAATTTATATGCACTGGAGCATGTGCATGTAGTTCAAATTTGAATTATGCACATAAATGCATTGAAAACTCAGTTAATGCATAAAAATGTCCAAACGAACCCCAAAAATCACAAAAGTTGACACAACACTCCTGTTGTCCTATGTTGACACGAGAATAATTTTGGAAGCAATAAGAGGCAATGGATATTGTTTCGTCCCCAAAGGTGGGACGTTCCCTACCGAAACCATCATGATTGTTGTGAGAAGCTCTGGTTTGTGAGAAGCATATACCCAAACCTGCCCCAAATGGGAATTTTTTTTACCACGGCATGTTGATGCCGCTCCATGATAGAATGCCAAGTTTCATGAATTTCAGACGAGTTTTGGATTTACTAGAATTTAAAAATAAAGTTTCTCAACGTTTTGCCGGCAATCAACGGTGCCCTGGTGTTTGAAATTCATTCCCATTTCTTGCATGGGACCTAAGCATGCATCCAAGGACACATATTTGATTTTTCAACCAATTTATATGCACTTGAGCATGTGCATGTAGTTCAAATTTGAATTATGCACATAAATGCATTGAAAACTCAGTTAATGCATAAAAATGTCCAAGCGAACCCTGAAAAATCACAAAAATTGACACAACACTCCTGTTGTTCTATGTTGACACGAGGAAAATTGGAAAGCAATAAGAGGCAATGGGTATCGTTTCGTCCCCAAAGGTGGGACTTTCCCTACCGAAACCATCATGCTTGTTGTGAGAAGCTCTGGTTTGTGAGAAGCATATACCCAAACCTGCCCCAAATGGGACAAAAATTTACCACGTCATGTTGATGCCGCTCCATGATAGCATGCCAAGTTTCATGAATTTCAGACGAGTTTTGGATTTACTAGAATTTAAAAACCGGGCATCTCAATGTTTTGCCGACAATCAACAGTTCCCTGGTGTTTGAAATTCATTCCCATTTCTTGCATGGGACCTAAGCATGCACCCAAGGACATAGATTTTATTTTTCAACCAATTTATATGCACTGGAGCATGTGCATGTAGTTCAAATTTGAATTATGCACATAAATGCATTGAAAACTCAGTTAATGCATAAAAATGTCCAAACGAACCCCAAAAAATCACAAAAATTGACACAACACTCCTGTTCTTCTATGTTGACACGAGAAAATTTTTGGAAGCAATAAGAGGCAATGGATTTCATTTCGTCCCCAAAGGTGGGACATTCCCTACCGAAATCATCATGCTTGTTGTGAGAAGCTCTGTTTTGTGAGAAGCATATACCCAAACCTGCCCCAAATGGGACAAAAAATTTACCACGCATGTTGATGCCGCTCCATGATAGCATGCCAAGTTTCATGAATTTCAGGTGAGTTCTGGATTTACTAGAATTTAAAAACCAGGTATCTCAATGTTTGCGGCCGAGTGACGGTGGCAGGGTGTTTGACATTCATTCCCATTTCTTGCATGGGACCTAAGCAGGCAACCGAGGACACAGGTTTGAATTTTCAACTAATTTATATGTATTAGAGCATGTGCCTATAGTTCAAATTTGAATTATGCACATGAATGCATAAAAAACTCGGTTAATGTATAAAAATGTCCAAGCGAACCCCGAAAACCCCCAAAAATTGACACAACACTCCTGTTGTTCTATGTTGACACTAGGAAAAAAATTGAAATCGAGAAGAGGCAACGGATATCGTTTCGTCCAGAAAGGTGAAACGTTCCCTACCGAAACCATCACACTTGTTGTGAGAAACTCTGGTTTATGAGAAGCTTATACCCAAACATGTCCCAAATGGGACAAAAAATTTACCACGACATGTTGATGCCGCTTCATGATAGCATGCCAAGTTTCATGAATTTAGGACAAATTTCGGATTTACTAGAATTATAAAAGCAAGTACATCGACATTTGCCAGAGAGCCACGGTGCCGTGGTGCTCGAATTTCATCACCATTTCTTGCATGAGAGATAAGCATAAACCCATGGACACATATATGATTTTACAACCCATGTTGGTGCACCGGAGCATGTGCATGTAATTTAATTTTGAATTGTGCACCTGAAATGGTTAGAAAACCAATTTAATGTATAAAATGTTCAAACGAACCCTGTATAATTCCAATTCTTTTACGACACACATATAGGTTCATGTTCACTCCAGATAAAAGGTCTAGCAATTCAAACACTTTCCATTGCCGCTGTGACCCCATTATGTAATTCAAATCAAGATGAAAAATCAAGTAGATCGCACACATTTTATTATCACCAACCGTGTTAGATGCAACACAAAATATCCTGGAGCACTGTCGGTGTATAGTACGACTATGGATTACGCGAGAAGGTGCGTCGTCACAGTCCACAACCGATGTCTCAAGCACACTAGCTCGCTCCCCAAATATCATTTCACTGTTCAATCGTCGCCGTTGAAAGATGGGCACGTGGACCCGCGTCGTGAGGGCAACTTCGGTGGCCCACTTCAGCGAGAGTGCGGCCGCAACCACCATGCGCGTGCTAACAAGGTGCATGAGCGCGGCTGCAATCTGCGACCGGGCGGCAAAGGCAGCCCAAACGACTGTTGTTGCTTCTCAGGTGGCGGCAGCAACATCTGCCTCGGGGATAGCAACTGGCGAGAGCGGCACAACAGCTGTCCGTTCCGCAGCAGCGGCCTTAGCCTTGATGGAGGCCGCCCATAGCCATGTCGTGGCCACCCACGCCCAGCTCCCGGTGGTCACCGCACAAATCGAACAAAGCTTCTCCGACAACGGTCGGCAACCCACGGCCGAAGAGCTGGCTATCGCCGAGAGCGTTCGAGCAGACGTCCGTTCCTCCGCCGCATACCTTGCAACGACAGAGACTGTTGGGGATATTACTACTGGGCATAAACCGGCCTACCTGGGCCGGGTTAACTTCATCAGTAGTCCAAAGGTGTTAAAGCCCAGAAGCTAGATAAAGGCCCAAGGCCATAGTCGGTTCAGCACGTGTAGCCGTAAACCGACGTGTATATGAACTTGTATTGTAAGTTAGGAATAGGGAGAGACCAACCCGGATACGAGTATGAACCGGAGATTGGGACTCTGTGAACCGACGGGCGTCACCCGTGTATATAAGGGGACGACCCTATAGCGGTTCAAGGACAGACAACCACAACTCGAGACTTAGGCGAAGCTTGTTTGCTCCCTAGTCATCGAAACCCCATCAATTCCATCACAAACTAGACGTAGGTTTTTACCTTCATCGAAGGGGCCGAACTAGTATAAACTCTCTGTGTCCCTGTGTCCGCTTTAACCTCTTCGAGTTAACCCGTTGCGATGGCTCCTCGACTAAGTCCTTTCGCTAGGACATCTGCCGTGACAAACCCACGACAGTTGGCGCCCACCGTGGGGCTATCGCACGATGGTTTCAAGTTCTTGGAGGGCCGCTTTGAAGGACTTGAGGGATACGCCGTGGGCCGGATGACCAAGAGTCGTCGCGGCAAGATCTACATCGACGACGCAGGCTGGGGCCCCGAGGCCGGCTCAATTGAGTACGGGTACCGGGTCCCCTTTGGTGGCATACACGTCTTCATCGGCAAGATCGGTGAACCGGGCCCTGAGCTGGACACCTGCACCGACCTCGTCGAGACAGCTCAGCGTGCGTGACCTGCCCGGGCTAAACCGGCCGTGAAACGTGCCTTCGTGGGAGTTATCCATGGAGGAAGCTACGAGGACGGATCAGGATCTGGTGGTGAAACCGTCGTTTATTCTGGCGACGAGTCATCGACCGGAGAAACTGAGTCGTTGTATCAGCTACAAGATGGCCGGATTGGGGGCTATTCCGATGGCGACAGTATTCCGGACCCCTCCGATCTACCCAACCGAGTTGGAATATTCATGGCCGGTACACAAGCAGCAATGTTTTCTGGTTCAGCAGCAGCAACGGCTGCCGGAGCAGGAGGCTCTGTGCGCCCGCCGGCTCAAGTGTTATCCGATCTATTCGACGCATTGGCTGCACTCATGGCGGAGGCTAATCTGACGGATTAGGATGCTCATAACGCATAGATCGCAAAGGTGAGAGAGCAGATTACCCAGGCCAAAGCGGATCTGGCAGCTGAAGAGGTCAGGATGACTGCGGAGCGGGCTGCTTTGGACGCGCAAGCCTATAAACTCATGCTGGACCAGAACGCCTCACAGGAAGTCATGAGGAGGAAGTACCGATCTCGTTTGCCCTCAGTTTTTGAAGGAAGGGACCTTTTCAACACCCCTGGAGCAGGGACCAGTAATCAACCAGTGGTAAACCGGGCGGAGGCGCCCGGGACGGGCGCACCGGTTCAGCCCCGTGTAATAGATCTGCCCCGTCATAACACTGGAGTACCGCAGGTTGTGCCCACACCTCCGGATCACTATTCCAATCCACTGGATAACCTTGTTGCAGCGGCGGCACGGTTGGAGGCTATTCCGGTCGAGGGGGATTCATTGCAGGCGATAGAGACACGCCGGGTCAAGGAGCTCCTCAGGACGGCGTTGGTCCAACCGGAAGCGTATTCGTACAGCCGTGAGCGGATTCATTCTACCCCACGTCCAAGCCAGAGTTATAACAGACATATGGAGGAGCCAGCTGAGTCAAGTAATGCACGGCGTGGAGCGCCCCGTGGCAATAATCCGGCTCCCGATGCCCAGGAGGTGGTAGACCGGGCCCGAGCGCGCAGGGAAGCCGAGTTAGCAGCACATCATCAGACTCGTCAGCTTACGCCAGTTCGTCCCACCACTTCGGTTGAACCGGTACTCACTTCTAGCGCTTTGGGAGTGCCTTGCCTTGTCCCCGCTTTACGCAATGTGCGCCTGCCCAAGGATTTTAAGGGCCCGCGCAAGGTGCCAAACTATACGGCGGATCAACCCCCAGAGACATGGGTGGAGAGTTATGAGATGGCCATGGATATGCTTGATGTGGATGAGGCGGCATGTGCAAAATATTTCACCATGATGCTTGAAGGGACAACCCGTACTTGGTTAAAGAGCCTGCCGCCCAATTCTATCGGTTCATGGGCC